>CM055126.1:242056689-242429189 GCA_029206835.1 Rana muscosa
TGCAACTACTACTACTACTACTACTGCCACTACTACTACTACTACTACTACTAATACTACTACTACTGCTACTACTACTACTACTACTGCTACTACTACATTTACTACTACTACTACTACTAATAATAATAATAATAATAATAATAATAATAATAATAAAAATAATAAGAACAACATTAATAATAATAATACTAATAACAATAATAATAACAATAATAATAATAATAATAATTATTATTATTATTATTAGTAGTAGTAGTAGTAGTAGTAGCATTATTATTATTATTATTATTATTATTGTTATTAGTAGTAATAGGAATTGAGGGTTCCCAATGTCGGTGGGAGTGAAGAAGTTGCATGGCGTCTGTGGTTAGTGGGGAATGGAGTTGTGCCTCAATCGTTGGTGTCGGTGGAGCAGATGGTGCACCGTTGTTGGTGTCGTGGGGGGAGTGGTGCCCCGTTGATGGCATCAGTGGGAGGAGTGGTGTAGCGTCATTGGCATTGGTGCGGGGAGTAATGCCCCATCATTGGTGGCAGGAGTGGTGCCTCATCATTGGTTTGAAGAATTGTGCACCATCATTGGCATTAGTGGGTGGAATAGTGCCCAATCATTGGTGTCAATGGGGGAAGTGGTGCCACATCGTTGGTGGGAGGAATGATGTCCCATCGTTGGTGTTGGTGGGAAGAGTAGTACCCCATTGTTGGCGTCAGTGGGAGATGGATTTGTGCTCCATCGTCTGTGTCAGTGGGGGGAATGGTGCCCCATTGTTGGTGTCGGTGGGATGAGTGGTGTCCTGCCATTGGTGTCAGTGGGAGGAGTGGTGCCTCATCATTGGTGGGAGAAATGAGACCCCATCGTTGGTGGGAGGAATGGTGCCGCATCGTTGGCGTCGGTGGGAGGAATAGTGCCCCGTCATTGGTGTTAGTGGGGGAGGGGGTAGTGCCACATTGTCGGTGTTGGTGGGAGGTGGGGTGCCCCATCGTTGTTGGGAGGAATGGTGCCCCATCGTTGGCGTCGGTGGGAGAACTAGTACTCCATCATTGGCATCAGTGGGGAAAGTAGTGCCCCATCGTGGGTATGGGTGGGGGGAGTGGTTAAAAAACAAAAAAAAAGGTAAATGAAATGTTTGAATCCCCCCCATGTTTGGTATCTATTTACTTGTTGCAACGCCATCTTTTTTATATATATAGCGTTTGTGCGCACTAAACATTATTTTAGTGCATTTTACAAGAAAATTTGCATTTGATAAACAGTTGCACAAAAATTGTGTGGCATTAAAAAAAAATTCCAACAGCCACCATTTTATTCTCCAGGGCCTCTGCTTTCAGAAAATATATAATGTTTGGGGGTCCTAAGTAATTTTAACATGTGTGAAAATGTAAATATTTCCCCCGGAGAGCAAGTGGTTAAGTGGTGGGCTGTGGGCTTTCACATTCAGGGGGCAGAGCATCGAATACAAATAACCTTTCCTAAGTTTATTGATTTTCTAATTATCATTGCTTTGCTGCTATCGGTTTGATTAAGGGGGAGATGCGCTTTAAATGCACCAATCTATTGTCTCCACCCCGTAGTCACTGTTAAGGCCCGTACACACGATCGGATATTCTGACAACAATTGTCCGATGGACGTGTTTTGTCGGATAATCCGACCGTCTGTACGCTCCATCGGACAACTGTTGTCGGAATTTCCGACAACAAATGTTGGATGGCCATGCTCTCAAATTGTCCGACAACGAACGTGTTCCGTCGGATTATCCGATCGTGTGTACACAAATCCGTCTGACTAAAATCCAAAGTACAAACACGCATGCTCCAAACCAATGCTAACCATCAGACAACATTAGCAGAATTTGCCCAAAGGGTGGCGCTAAAGAGCTGAAAAACCACGTAGTTTTGTGAATGTTGGCTGAAAAAGTTCTGCCGTCTGTATGCAGAACAAGTTCACGGCCAACGCCCTTTGGACAAAAATCCCCAGATTTGTCCGATGGAAATCCAATCGTGTGTACGAGGCTTAATGCACCTGGTAGCGTAAACTGAGAGCCATTTCTGATGTTCCCGTAGACAGAAGTCCTTCACACCCTGGCTTATCAGAATCAGAAGCTGTTGCATTATACAGTTGCAAAAACAAAATATGTGAACCCTTGTGGAATGATATGGATTTCTGCACAAACTGGTCATAAAATGTGATCCGATCTTCATCTAAGTCACAACAATAGACAATCACCTTCTGCTTAAACTAATAACACACAAAGAATTAAATGTTACCATGTTTTTATTGAACACACCATGTAAACATTCACAGTGCAAGTGGAAAAAGTATGTGAACCCCTAGACCAGGGATCCTCAAACTACGGCCCTCCAGCTGTTGCGGAACTACAAATCCCATGAGGCATTGCAAAACTCTGATATTCACAGACATGACTAAGCATGATGGGAATTGTAGTTCCTGAACACCTGGAGGGCCGTAGTTTGAAGACCCCTGCCCTAGACTAATGAGATCTCCAAGAGCTAATTGGAGTGAGTTGTCAGCCAACTGGAGTCCAATTAATGAGATGAGATTGGAGGTGTTGGTTACAGCTGCCCTGCCCTATAAAAAAACACACACCAGTTCTGGGTTTGCTTTTTACAAGAAGCATTGCCTGATGTGAATGATGCCTCGCACAAAAGAGCTCTCAGAAGACCTACGATTAAGAATTGTTGACTTGCATAAAGCTGGAAAGGGTTATAAAAGTATCTCCAAAAGCCTTGCTGTTCATCAGTCCACGGTAAGACAAATTGTCTATAAATGGAGAAAGTTCAGCACTGCTGCTACTCTCCCTAGGAGTGGGCGTCCTGTAAAGATGACTGCAAGAGCACAGCGCAGACTGCTCAATGAGGTGAAGAAGAATCCTAGAGTGTCAGCTAAAGACTTACAAAAGTCTCTGGCATATGCTAACATCCCTGTTAGCGAATCTATGATATGTAAAACACTAAACAAGAATGGATTTCATGGGAGGATACCACAGAGGAAGCAACTGCTGTCCAAAAAAAACATTGTTGCACGTTTACAGTTTGCACAAGAGCACCTGGATGTTCCACAGCAGTACTGGCAAAATATTCTGTGGACAGATGAAACCAAAGTTGAGTTGTTTGAAAGAAACACACAACACTATGTGTGGAGAAAAAGAGGCACAGCACACCAACATCAAAACCTCATCCCAACTGTGAAGTATGGTGGTGGGGGCATCATGGTTTGGGGATGCTTTGCTGCGTCAGGGCCTGGAAAGATTGCTATCATCGAAGGAAAAATGAATTCCCAAGTTTATCAAGACATTTTACAGATGAACTTAAGGCCATCCGTCCACCAGCTGAAGTTCAACAGAAGATGGGTGTTGCAACAGGACAACGACCCAAAGCATAGAAGTAAACCAACAACAGAATGGCTTAAACAGAAGAAAATACACCTTCTGGAGTGGCCCAGTCAGAGTCCTGACCTCAAGCCGATTGAGATGCTGTGGCATGACCTCAAGAAAGCGATTCACACCAGACATCCCAAGAATATTGCTGAACTGAAACAGTTCTGTAAAGAGGAATGGTGAAGAATTACTCCTGACTGTTGTGCACGTCTGATCTGCAACTACAGG
The DNA here is from genome assembly GCA_029206835.1 of Rana muscosa. Classification (NCBI taxonomy): domain Eukaryota; kingdom Metazoa; phylum Chordata; class Amphibia; order Anura; family Ranidae; genus Rana; species Rana muscosa. The sequence goes on from CM055126.1 coordinate 242,060,314, forward strand.
AAACGTTTGGTTGAAGTGATTGCTGCCAAAGGAGGTTCAACCAGTTATTAAATCCAAGGGTTCACATACTTTTTCCACCTGCACTGTGAATGTTTACATGGTGTGTTCAATAAAAACAAGGTAACATTTAATTCTTTGTGTGTTATTAGTTTAAGCAGAAGACTGTGATTGTCTATTGTTGTGACTTAGATGAAGATCAGATCACATTTTATGACCAATTTGTGCAGAAATCCATATCATTCCAAGGGGTTCACATACTTTTTTTTGCAACTGTATACAATATGACTCATTCCTGGCACTTCTATTGAAGCATCGTACTTTTCCAGCATGACTTGTCCCTGTGTTCTGCGCTGTGTTGGAAGTCTCTTGCTCACTGAGCCTTGCCATTACCCCTCCAGCTGTTTCCTGTCCACAAATCACGTAGAGTGGGCATCTCAGATAAACAGAAATAAATCTCTGCAGTTTTACTATTATTGACTACAAGAAAATGCTGCAGACAGAGGTTTAAAAATGGGAAAAAAATAAAAATAAATAAATGCTGTAGAGCAGAACAAGGACTGATGGGAATATATAGTATCTGATTCAGCCGGAGCAGTGAAAAGACGCTGGCTGATTGGACGTCGGGGGTTATTTTGTATTTTTCATGTTGTGTCTAGTTATATTACTGGCTACAATTATTTTATTTTGAATCCGTCCCAAAATAAGTATGAAAAAATAAAATACATTTTTATTTGATTGTTGTTCTATATTTTTTTTATGATTGATATATAATTTAACCACTTGCCCACTGAGCACTTTCTCCCCCTTCCTGCCCAGGCCAGTTCTCAGCTTTCAGCGCCGTCGCAGTTTAAATGACAATTGCGCGGTCATGCAACACTGTACCCAAATTAGATTTTTATAATAAAAATACACAAATAGAGCTTTGTTTTAGTGATATTTAATCAACGCTGGGTTCTTTATTTTTTGCTAAATTTTGGAAAAAAAAAACGTTTTCAGAACTTTTCAGGTAACTTTTCTCCTTCACTGATGTGTGCTGATGAGGCGGCACTGATGGGCACTGATAGGTGGCACTGATTGGTGGCACTGATGGGCACTGATTGGTGGCACTAATGGGCACTGATGATGCAGCACTGGTGGGCACTGATGAGGCTGCACTGATAAGGGGCACTGATTGGTAGCACTATTGGGCACTGCTATGTGGCACTAATGGGCACTGATAGGCAGCACTGATGGGCACTGATTAGTGGCACTATTGGGCACTGCTATGTGGCACTGATGGGCACTGATAGGCGGCACTGATGGGCACTGATTAGTGGCACTAATAGGGAATGATATGTGGCACTAATGGGCACTGATGATGCAGCACTGGTGGGCACTGATGAAGGGGCGCTGATGAGGCTGCACTGATAGGCGGCATTGATTGGTGGCACTAATGCGCACTGCTATGTGGCACTGATAGGCGGCACTGATGGGCACTGATAGGTGGCACTAATGAGTAATGCTATGTGGCACTGATGGGCACTAATAGGCGGCACTGATAGGCAGCACTGGTAGGCAGCACTGATGGGCACTGGTAGGCGACACTTATGGGCACTGGTAGGCGACACTGATGGGCACTTCTAGGCAGCACTGATGGGCACTGGTAGGCGGCACTGATGGGCACTGGTAGGCGGCACTGATAGTTGACACTGATGAAGAGACACTGGTGAGCACTAATTGGCAGCAGTGGTGGGCACTGATTAGGAGGAGCAGTGGGCACAGATTGGCAGCAGTGATGGACGCACTTTTGCAGAGGCCAATTATTGTCTCTTTTCTCCTCTCCTCCACGCGCTGAAAGGAGCGGTGAAGAGAGTCAGTAACTGGCTTCTGTTGACATTGTGATCAGCTGTGATTGGACACAGCTGATCATGTGGTAAATAGCCGCTGATTTTCTCTTTACCTCAATATATGTTCAGCAGTGTCCGAAGGGCACTGCAAACACTGAGCGTGCGACGCGCATGATCATAGGAGGCTGTCATATGATGCCTTCCAGAACTGGACGTCCACGCTGTAGCCGTCATTCGGCTATAGCGCGGTCGGCAAGTGGTTAAAGATCTTACATGCCCCTCCATTTATATGGGGTGTTAGGACCAGGGCTTTTTTTTTTTTTCCGGTAACACAGGGGAACGCATTTCCGGCACTTCCAGCACTCAATGTATGTAATGGAAAGGGGTGATGGGGTGTGCTGGATGGTCCATTGATGCTGGCTGCTGGAGGATCTATTGTTGAGGGAGGGTTATATTGTTGCTGGCTGCTGGAGGATCTATTAATGTTGGCTGTTGGGAGATCTAATTGTTCCTGGGGTAGATCTGTAGTTAGGGTGTATTTTGTTGCAAGAGGTTTATTGTTGCTGGGGGGGGGGGGTATGTTGTTTCTGGCTGCAAGGGATCTAATTTTGCTTTTTATATTATCCTTAACAAATTCCATACAAATTACTTAGCGACACAAAATGGTACTTGGTTCTGTTTTCTTTAGAAAAAGGGCGGTACTGGGAGGTGGGACCAAGGGACGCTGCTCAGTGGTGGCTAGGGGGCAGAGAAAAAGGGTGAATTGGAAGAGGGGAGTACCTGCTCCTATTATCTGAGAAAAAAAGCCCTGGTTAGGACCCTAGTATAGTCATCTACAGGGTTTTCTTTTCAGGAATCCCTGGTTCTCCCTGTTTTTGCCAATTATGTGTGTCTAGGTTGTGAAATGATTTGACTTAACTTACTAGGAAGCATTTATAAGATGTTGTGGCCCATGGAGGTCCAAGGGGTTTGGCCATGAGGGGTATCCACCGACAAAGAAAAGAAGGACATGTGAAAACCCTAATAATGGAGTTAGCTGGCTCGAAAATGGTGGTTCACTCAGCAGTTCTGACCATAGAACAAATAAGAAATGTAGCACCCTCATAGTAAGTTGTTAGGCTGATAGGTAAATTTAGTCTTTTTTTTGGCTCTTTTGTAATCAGTTGAGCAGAGACTGATTGTTTCGGACGGATCTGGGTCCCGCAGGCTACAGGCTTGATTGCTCCTCCCTACCTTCTGGAAAGCTCCAGAACATAGGAGTGGAGCAGATCAAATGAGTAGCCCGATGGTATCTCAGCCAATCCCTGGGGAGGTGTGCCCAGTAGGTGGCTGTGGAGCACATAAATAGTGCAGGGTCTGGAGCAGTCAAATTATTTTCCAGGAGTAGAAGTGCCCAGCCTGGAGGGCTGCTGCTCTTCAAGGCAACCCAGCTGAAGATTGCCAGAGCTCACCACGGTTCCAGCTTGGCTAAAGCTGGGGGCCTGCTTGCAAAGAACCTCTAAAGCTAAACAAGGAGATTTCAGTGAGGATCCAATCTGGAGACACTGAGGAAATGTCTGCCTGATACTGGAAGGATGCACCCAAGTACCCAGGGACTTTGTGAGCATAGACCAGAGTGCAGGATCTGGGTGACTGTTGCTGTTGTTAGCCCTTGTGCAAAAATACTAAGACTTGCCTGGCCTGGAACATTGCATATGTTGTCTCAGTTCTGTCCATTTCCATGAGCAATTGCTGAAAGAACTGTTCAGAGAGGTAGCTGCAGAGTGAAAAGTGTCCTCCTATTAATGTTCAGCATTTTGGATTATCCCACAATAAATACGAGAAAAAGGCAACCCCTAAACTATTTATTTTACCAAAACGAGTAAATGTTGCTGTGTGCCTGGCAGCCGCTGCACTAGTAGGAGAGGAACCCGAGGCAAATCAACTGTCCACTACAGAAAGAAAAATAGCGCATTGACATGCAACCTTCCATAGGCACCGGTGGAGCAAACCCTGTCCCCATGACAGGCTAATGGAGGTCACTCTTGATGGAATACAAACAAGAATGACTGAACACCACGGCTAGTCCTTAAACCATTTATTGTGCAATCTTCAAGTACAAAAACCACAGCCAGGACAAAAAGAAGCTGTTGCTAGTTGACACGTTTCACACAAACTAGAACCTCTTGATGCCATTGGGGTCCCAAACCTTTATGCTCTATGGAGTTTTCAAGTGGGTGTTGAACTAAGTAAGAACTGAGTAGGAAAGATCTAGAAAAAAATCCCTTGGTGGTCCAATCAGCAGAGGTACCCATTAACATATGTTTAAGAATGGGTTGTAGCTATCAGGTTTATTGAACCTCAAATTGAAAATGAATTAATGCAATTTCATGTTAATTAAACTTGATTAATTAATTAAATTAAATTAATTAATTAAACTTCAACCTATCCTTAAACATATGTTAATAGGCACCTCTGCTGATCAGACCACTAAAAGGATTTTCTAGACCTTTCCTACTCAACAGGTAGCCTATGTCTTTCAACCATGCTCCTAATGCCTTGTACACACGGTCGGATTTTCCGTCGGAATAAACTCTGACGGGTTTTTCCGACGGAATTCCGTTCAAGCTGTCTTGCATACACACTGTCACACCAAATTCTGACTGTCAAGAACGCGGCGGCGTACAACAATACGACGAGCCGAGAAAAATGAAGTTCAATGCTTCCGAGTATACGTCGACTTGATTCTGAGCATGCGTGTTTCTTTTCTCCGTCGGAGTTCCATACAGACGAATGGAATTTCCGATAGAACTTTTTTCCGTCGGGAAAAAAAGAGAACATGTTCTCTTTCTAAGTCCGTTGGAATTTCCGACGGAAAAAGTCAGATGGGGCATACACAGGGTCGGAATATCCGATGAAAAAATTCCATCTGACTTTTTTCCTTTGGAAATTCCTACCGTGTGTAATAGAAGAAGATAAAAGAACCTGGTGGGAGGAGTCAAGGTGTTTTTAAGGGGAAAGATAGAGAAAAGACAGGACCTTACAGACTGGAGGGACTAGAGTTGGTTGGGGGTTACACCATGTTTTTTCGCACTGGGTGACACCAACCCTAGTGATGCCACTGCATTGGGGTCTATAGTTGCTACCTTTCTGATAATATAAATAGGGGCGTTATCACAGGGAACACTTGGGTGATAGGAGAGGAGTGCCCAACGTCCAAAAAATTCTAATTTGTTGACTTTTATAAATGATTGAAGATAAAGGTATACAAGCAGAGCTAACGCAAGGGCTGCCTATGCTTCACAACTCTGGCATACTGCAGAGCCCCTGATTGGATATATATAACCGTCTTACCATTCTCCAAGAAATACATGCCTGAAGAAGGGGGATGCAATTCCCTGAAATGCGTTGGTTTAACGTGTATACTTTTATCTTCAATAAACTATAAAAATCAACAAGTGAGATTTTTTTTTTTTTGGACTTCGGGCCTGCAATGGCATTTTTTTCTAATCTATGTATCACAGATGAGTTAAATGCTGATTTGTAAAATAAATTATTGTATATAAAACATTAAAACAAGTATAAAAAAAGGGGTTTCTCTTGAAGACTACATTAACCATTTTCATTTTTTTTATTTTTTATGAACTCACCACGTGTGTATTTAGGTATCAGCCAATCAAATCCCAGCTGTTCCCCCTTCCAGTTCCTGTTGGCTAATTTCTGGTTGTCATCATGGGCAAAGTTTCTCCTTCGTTTCTTTTTTAATATATGAGGCTTGGAGTGCATAAAGACAACTTGATAAATGTCCTTCATGATGCCAATTATATTCTGACAGTAGAAGAATAATGGGATGTGAAGACCCAGTTTTTAGCTGGGTAATATAGAAAATCCAGTTTCTGTATTCCTGAGTGAGTCCCTGTCGGTGCTCCTCCTGGGACGTGGCCCATTTTTGCTCTCATCTTCTTCTTAACATTACTCAGACAGTAAGTGTGGAGGAATTTATTCCACCTGGTGAAACCCAAGAACGCATCGCAATTCTTCCTCCTCCAACATGGAAACACTTTCTGCTTTCAATTCTCAGCTCTGAAATATTAATAAACACGTCCAAATGTGCTGAAGAGACAAGATAATTATCTGTTAGAAATTATAATTTTTTTTTCTCAGTGCAGTCCTTTCCGCATTTTTAGGTTGAAGGATCTGTTTGATTAAAGTTGTATTAGGGCCAGCCCTCAAGGCACACACACACAAGCATAAACAGTAAGGGGTCCAGGCCCCCCCATGGAGCAATTTAAAATAAAATAAAAATCTAAATACCCTAAATACTCACCTAAGGCCCCTTTCACCCGGGGCGGACTCCGTAATGCACATCTGACCACTCAGCAGGGGATCTCTCTGCTGATCCCCGCTGAGCAGGCGGATGACAGGTCTCAGGGCTCGAGTCCTGTGGGAAGTAACGCGTAGGAACAGCCTCCCTGCACTTTTTTCACAGCAGGAACGCCGTTCCCTTTGCAGCCCCCGAGTGGCGAGCGCCGAGACCGATCTGATCCCGAGCACCGCAGAATGTGGCCGAGTGTGGCCGAGTCCTGCCGACTCGCCGAGTGCCATAACAGCAGGTCCCGCCTTCTGGAGCCTGTGCAACGCCTATGATGGACGTCCCACTGGTCCAATGCCGTGACCGCGGGACGTGTGACGCCCATCATGGGCGCTGCAGACTCCAGAAGGCGGGAATTCCAAATCGGCCGCCGCGCCACATCCCCGCTCAGCGCTTGGGCAGGCGGCTCTTCTCTCCTCTCCGGCTCTCCTCAGGCTCTCCTCCAGACTCCTTGGCTCTCCTCCCCTCCAGGCTCCTCCTCTGACGGAATGATTGACTGCAGTAGTGCCTGCTGTGACACTGCTGAGCTGAGGTAGGTCAGACAGTGTAATGTGTATGTAAATGTCAGTGTATATAGGTCAGTGTAGGTCAGGTAGGTCAGTGTTTATAGGTCACTACCGTCAGTGTAGGTGTGTCAGTGTATATAGGTCACTACCGTCAGTGTAGGTAGGTCTGTGTAGGTCAGGTAGGTCAGTATATATAGGTCAATACCGTCAGTGTAGGTGTGTCAGTGAATATAGGTCACTACCGTCAGTTTAGTTTTTTTTTGGTGGGGGAGTGGATCTTGGGTGGGAGTTCCCACACTTTTTTCCCCAGGACTTGACCCCTGTCAGGTCTGTGTCCGCCCCGCTATGCAGAGTGGACACAGACACAGTCCCAGTGTTCTCCTCAGGGCGGTCAGATGGAAACGGACCATCAGTCTGTTTCCGTCCCACTGTCATCCGATACACCGGATGGATGGGAAACGGATCTCTCATCTGTCTGTTTTTGTCAGACAGGATTGGATCGGATGCCGGTGGGCGTCTACTGACATCTGCCGCTCCATAGAGAAAAATGGCTGGTCCGATCAGGTCCGCCTTAAAAAACTGATAGGCAGACCTGATTGGGCTGCCCGTTTGAAACAAGCCTTTGGTTACGTAAAGGGAGAATCTGGTGCAGCTGTGCATAGCAACTAATCAACGTTTAACTTCAGCTTGCTCAATTAAGCTTTGGCAATAAAACCTGCTCCTGGTCAACTTTGGCCGTGTTTTTTAACTCCTCCATGGATGAGAAACTATCTTCTCTCCCCTATTGACAGCTTGCAATTTCCCCAGTTACCTGGAGTTTTGTTTTTTATCTCTAACATCTACTTCCATCTCGGCTGTGTTTCAGGGGTTACCAATTTTTTGTGGGAACCTTGTGAGGAGCATCTGGGGCCCCGGTGTCACTCTACGGGGGGATACTTTTGAGGGGGACCACTTTGACTCTGGTGCTACAGAATTTCCACCACTATTTGTACTTGCTTGGTACGGGCTGTCTTGTTGAGTATTGCAAACTTATGATCTTCTCTATGGAATGCCCCTGAAGAAAGCATTATACATCGTTCCTGGAATAGTGCAAAGAGAATATCAATACCATCTCTAGCTCTGCCAATAGTCATATTTTAGTGTATATTGGAAATGTTGTTCCATGGTGAAGTGTGCACCACTTATTATCTATGTATATGAACACAACTTTATATTTTACTATATATTTGTATATGTGAGTTGCCCATAAAGTCCCAACATACCAGGGGGTACTCTTGTTTGCTTGGCAATAAAACCTGGAATCTGATTTGTTTCTTTGCAGAGCTGCACCAGATTCTGTGTGTACCAGCTTTAGTAAATCACCCCCATAGAGAGAGTGTGTGTTGTGGGAGGGCTTCTTTTAGCATCCATGTAGCTGCCTGGTGATGTGGACTCTTCCCATTTGCTTCACTGGCTTTCCATTGATGGGGTCCTTGTGTGTTGTCATCACAAAGAGGGACGGTAACAAGATTGTTGCTTTTATTGTAAAAATAAAATCACAGGATACATGTCACAGCAAACAGGATACAAGCTGACGCGTTTCACACTGAAAATTAGTGCTTAATCATGAGCTATGATTAAGCACCAATTTTCAGTGTGAAACGCTTCAGCTTGTACCCTGTTTGCTGTGACATGTATCCTGTGATTTTATTTTGACAATAAAAGCAGCAATTTTTTTGGAGCGCGGCTGTCCAGACAATAATTTTGCATTATCGTATGCACCCATGGCTTCGGATCTGGTGAAGAGGTTCATCATTTGCACTTTCTACCTTGAGCGGTGACTCTCTCCCCGGACAGTAACAAGACCCATCAGCAATGAGCCTAAACTGAACTAGTGAACGAAGTGCTGCCTAACCTAGCCTGAAAGGTTCTTACCTAACGTAATATTAGAGTTAAGTAAGGAAAAAGTTAATGGGTGTCATTTACCTGGTGGAGATCAAAGTGAAGATGTGTCTTCTCTTGCTCCTCTTGCCCAACATTGCTGGTAGTGGTGATAGGGAATGTGAGGACATGGAGTGGCATGAGGGCCCCCATAGAGCAATAAAAAAAAAAAATCTAAACACTTTAAATGCTTACTTTAACCTTTAGTTACATGCATAGGTATGCACAGCCTATTGCATTAGGGTGTGCACCCCAAAGCTCAAACACACATGAATGCCACCTGCTATCACAGGGAGGAGGCTCTGATGGTGGAGACAGTTGATTGGGAACATATTGTTACATCCTAAGTATAGGTTTAGTGTTCCTACAATTGAACCTAGCCTTTAATATAATGGGGACATTTACACTGGCCACTGGGACCCCAACCACCCACCTGGTGCCACCCCTGGATAATGCTAATGCACATGGGGTGATTAGGGTGTGCCCAGGCACAACCGGCACACCCTGTGCGCACGCCTATGGTTACATGATACATATAGTGTGGAGGGGCCTTCTTTTGGTGTCTATGTACTGTAGTTGCCTGGTGTTGTGGACTTTTCACATTGGCTTTCCATCGATGGGGCCCCCTTGTGGTGTCGTCACAATGAGTGACAATAACAAGACCCATCGGCACTGAACCTGAACTTGACTAGTTGAAGAGTTACCTGAAAGGTTAGGTACAAAAGTTAGGTACAAAAAGGTGATGGATGGCATCCGCCTGGTGGAGGTTGTGCTAAAGAGGAGGCTTCTCTTGCACCTCTTGTCTAACATCCCTGGTAGTGGTGGAGCGTACAGCAAAAAAGCCAGGACAAAAGTAGCAGGACTTCTAGGCCTATCCCGTTCAGGGACGATTACCCTTTAATCAATCGCCTGCTATACATGCCGGGTGCCAGGACTATCAGGCACTCAGCAATAAAGGTGTAACCCTTTTTTATTTTGTGGAATCAATAAATGTTTTAAACGGCATTGCGCAATGGGGCTCTTTCTCTCTTGATCCCCATTCATCCCTATGAGCAACATCTCTATCAACAAGACGTCATCCTAAGGATCTGAGTTTGGGGTATCCCCACATGCCTAATAGACCATACTAGCGATAGTTGGTCCACACATTACGGTGAGTGCACATCTATGTGGGGCACCCAGTTTGAGCACCAGTCCATAGGAGTCTTTATTGGGCACGAGCACCATATGGGACCATCATATGTTATCATATATGTTGCATATACGGATATTTGTCTACCAGTTTGTTATATATCCTAGTAGTTGATTTCTAGCGCAATTTTCTTTCTTTCAACCTATATTGCTCTGTTGGCACATAGCAAGTTTATTTTGCCGCTGATATCAGGTAATTTGGGTACTCATTCATATCCAAAGGCGCTTTTTAGTTTATATATTCATTAGAGAGCACAGGACATTAGAAGCTCACAGAATTTCTGAAATTATCAAAAGATAATATTTTTTTTTGTTTATTTTAAAACCTTTATGGCATTTACAGAACTCATATAAGAAAACACTTTCAATGGAATATTTATCTACCGTATATACTCGAGTATAAGCCGACCGAGCATAAGCCGAGGTACCTACTTTTACCACAAAAAACTGGGAAAACGTATTGACTCGAGTATAAGCATAGGAGGGGAAATGTGCCCATTGCCACCTCACTGTGCCAATTGCCCAACCTTACTGTGCCAATTGCCCAACCTTACTGTGCCCATTGCCATCTCACTGTGCCCATTGCCACCTCACTGTGCCCATTGCCACTTCACTGTGCCCATTGCTACCTTACTGTGTCTATTGCAGCCTCCCTGTGCCCGAGTCAGTCAGTGTACCTGAAAATCTTCTTATTCCGCGGCCGGCGTCCATTGTTTACATCTCGCGGCTTTCTTCTGGTCCCTTCCATGATAGACGTTTCCAACAAACACTGTGTTAAGTGTTGCGCCTATCACGGAGCTCCTCTCATTCTCGGACTCCGTTTCCCAGCAGGCACTGTGTTCAGTGTTCCGTCAATCACGGACGTCGGACAAGAGAACGTCCATGATAGGCGCAACACAGTGTTTGCTGGAAACGCCTATCGCGGAAAAGACCAGAAGAAAGCTGCGAAATTTAAACAATGGACGCCGGCCGCGGAATAAGAAGATTTTCAGGTACTGACTCGAGTATAAGCCGAGGGGTGTACTTTCAGCCCTAAAAAAAGGGCTGAAAAACTTGGCTTATACTCGAGTATATACGGTGTTTGTCAGATATACTTCTCAATACATGGAAACCGATTTGGTGGTAAATGGCTGATAATGAAGTGGTTAAGCAAAGATCTGCTGTTGAATCTTTTCTCTGCTCCTCATTTCCAAGTGATAAGTCCTCTTTTATCGCCGTGTTACCATCGTTGACAAGAATGTGTTCAATTAACAAATTTTTCTTCCTGGCACCGCGTAAACGTGGAGATTTCTCAGGCGAGCGACCGGCTGAGATGTAATTTGTTACTTGAAAGCCTGATGTTTTCTATTAACCTAAATTACTTTTTAGTTAATGTGTTGTGTCCTCTATCATGACGGGTATTTTCCCTGTGCTCAGCTGTGGCCTTCTAATTTTTAAAGCCATATAAATAAGCTGAAAGTGACCATTTGCCTTGACCTCCGACCTTACCCAATAACTAACAGTGACCTCTTGACCTGTTAACATGTTAACAGCTGTTTAAATGGACGTGTCAACATAAATTGTAGCTGGATATACATATATATATAAAAAAATGTGGAATTGTTAAGCTAACAGATTGCTTTAAAGCTAGCTTTTCATCTTTTTTTTTTTCTTAGTTTATCGATATTTTACTTTCTCTAGGCAGAAAACCAAGGAAACTCTCCCCTGGGTACATAACCATTGCTGATGTTCAGTGCTGTCCTACATTGCCGCTGTTTATCTTCCTCTGTGATGATACAGCAGCAATATTAATGAGATACATTATGGGGTTGATTTACTAAAACCAGAGAGAGCAAAATCTGGTTCTATTAACCTCTTGGCGCCCGCGCTATAGACAAAAGATGTCTACAGCACGGCGCCTTCCTGTTGGGTGAACGTCCATGGACGTCCTCCTGTTTACTTCCGTGATGCGCGCCGCCACGGGCGAGCATCGGGGAAAACCTGTGCCCGCCGTGTCACGCACGTGCCTGGCGGCCGCGATGTCCGCCAGGTGCCCGCGATCAGCAGTCACAGAGCCAGGGACGTGGATCGCTGTGTGTAAACACAGAGATCCATGTCCTGTCAGGGAGAGGAGACAGATGGTGTGTCCCTTGTACATAGGGACAACCATCGGTCACCTCCCCCAGTCAGTCTCCTCCCCCCACAGTAAGAATCACCTAGCAGGGAACACATTTAACTCCTTGATCGCCCCCTAGTGTTAACCCCTTCCCTGACAGTCACATTTATACATTAATCAGGGCATATTTATAGCACTGTTCACTGTATAAATGTGAATGGTCCCAAAAATGTGTCAAAAGTGTCCGATGTGTCCACCATAATGTCGCAGTCACAATAAGAATCGCAGATCGCCGCCATTACTAGTAAAAAAAATAAAATAAAAAAAAAACATTCATAATTCTATCCCCTATTTTGTAGGCGCTATAACTTTTGCGCAAACCAATCACTATACGCTTATTGCTAATTTTTTTTTACCAAAAATATGTAGAAGAATACATCAGCCTAAACTGAGGGAAAAAAAGAAAAAAAAAAAAAAGAATTGGGATATTTATTATTGCAAAAAGTAAAAAATATTGTGTTTTTTTCAAAATTGTCAGTCTTTTTTTGTTTATAGCGCAAAAAATAAAAACCGCAGAGGTGATCAAATACCACCAAAATAAATCTCTATTTGTGGGAAAAAAAGGACGTCAATTTTGTTTGGGAGCCACGTAGCACGACTGCGCAATTGTCATTCAAAGCGTGACAGTGCTGAAAGCTAAAATTTCGTCTGGGCCGGAAGGGGGTATATGTGCCCAGTGAGCAAGTGGTTAAGAGCTTCACAAGATTTTGCAATCTCCAGGTTTAGTAAATCAACCTCAATATGAAAAAGCCTATGGGCATCTGACTATTACTCCTTTGTTAGCCTACTGGACGTCCCATTCCAAAACCATGGCCATTCATATGGAGTTGACCACACCTTCCCACCTTTGCAACTGTAACAGCCTCCCTTATTTTGAGAAAGTTTTCCACAGGATTTGGAGGCATGCCTGTGGGGATTTGTTCCCATTCAGCCAAGAGATTACTAAAAAAATTTAAATATGGGACTTCCAAACTAGTTTGTATAGTCCTGGAGAGCTGGCAGGTTGTCTGCTGGAATGAAAAAAAAAATCAAGTTTTGAACTGTAGGAAATGGTAAAGATAAATAGATTAAGGGCCACGCTACTGCTCAACTCAATCAATCTGACATTTATTCAAACAATTAGTACATACTGTATCCTTCTGGATGCATATGCCAAAGACTAAGCCCGTAGCCTTTGACATATGCAAAGTCTAATGCCTCGTACACAAGACTGGTTTTACACCGTTCAAGTCTATGGGACGCGAACATGAAAAATCAAAAGTGCTAATTTTAAAGGTTAATATGCAAGTTATTGTCATAAAAAGAGTTTGGGGACCCGGGTCCTGCCCCAGGGGACATGTATCAATGCAAAAAAAAGTTTTAAAAACTGCCGTTTTTCGGGAGCAGTGATTTTATTAATGCTTAAAGTGAAACAATAAAAGTGAAGTATTCCTTTAAATTTCGTACCTGGGGGGTGTCTAAAGTATGCCTGTAAAGTGGCGCATATTTCCTGTGTTTAGAACAGTCTCTCCACAAAATGTTATTTCTGAAGGAAAAAAAGTCATTTAAAACTACTCGTGGCTGTAATGAATTGTCGGTTCCGACAATACAGAAAAAAGTCATTGAAAGTCATTGAAAAACAAAAAATGCGTGGGGGTCCCCCAAAATTCCGTTAACAGGCCCTTCAGGTCTGGTATGGATATTAAGGGTAACTACGCGCCAAAATTAAAAAAAAAAGGCGTGGGGTTCCCCCAAAAATCCATAGACTTTTAAAGGGTGTTTTCGAATTTGCCGCATACACCCCAAATTGTTTATGTTCGAGTCGAACATGAGTTCGACTCGAACATTGGCTGTTCAGCGAACATAAAGCTCATCCCTAACCATGACTTATGGATATGAGATGGATCCAAGAAGAGGCTTTCTTGAGGGTTACTTGCTTTCGTGAGCGTAACTTAGAGCCGTACCTGTGGTGTGAAGATTCTTTTTTATTTGTGTAGGAAATGGTAGGAGAGGATGTTGGGAGCAGCTTTTTTTTTCCATCTGCAGACTTTAAATAGTCCTTAGATGACTATAGCTTCCACCTCCAAGTATTAAATAAATATGTTGGACATGAAAAACACAAAATTCCACAGCAGGACTTGCTATATGGCCACATGACAATGTAATATCTTACTGGATATCTTCCATTACAAACTTTTATTTTAGAAGGCTTCTTCCAATAGCCCTGATATACACCGATCTGCATTATTCTTCCTTCTTGCTGTCGGCTTGCACCTCCTGTGGAAACTAAAAAAGCCTTGTTGGAAGGACATACTTTTAAGATTCTGCTTGTTACCGGAAATTTATTTTAGATTATTGATATAAATTCAGCTGCAATGGTTTATCCATTTTAGCTCAGGGCTTTGAGCGGCCCTAGTGGTCCACTTTATGTGCCTCCCGGGCTGCTCGCCAACTACTGGCGTTGATTCAGATACCCGTCAGGCTCTTTGTTTTTTTGTCTGCCATTTGGAAAAGCCATTGTGAAGGGGAATACAGTATTTATGTTTTGAATTATATAGTGAGTAAAAATGATAATAAATCCTGTCAATAGCATTAAATCTAGAAATTGTATCACATAAAAATTAGTGTTTAAAGCATTCATTTAGTTCCCATTGCAGGGCGTTGGGCTTTCTCTGGGTGTAATATTATTTTTTGCAAATGTTATGATCCAGCTCTATGTATCTGTTGGAAAATTGCAAGGGTATCATTTAAATTTAATTTAATTTCTGACTGTCTCTAATGTATCACTTATTGTAGAGATCTACCAACACTCCCTGTCTCACACAAGGAATGGGGAGTGTGGTTGTCAGCAGTAAAGAAATATATATAACTCTTTCCCACAGTGGTGGTGTGGGGGGTCCTGCTTGTTGGAGAGGTTTTTCATAACTTTATGCCCCAAAAGGAAGTCTCTTTAACCAAACGTCTCTATAAAAGTGGAAAGTTTTGGCTGGATTTGGGCTTTAAAGCTTGTGGGCGTGGCTTAGTGAGCAGAGCACTTGCACAGTTAACGCTTTTGTAATTTGTGGCCATACTTCTTATAAAACACCTCTCCCAAACACCTCTCCCTCTGGGTTTGTAGCATTTCTGAGCCGGTACCGCAGAGCTTGTACTGGTCCCTCCAACTCAGAAGTCCCATCCCCTCTTTCCCAGTGACAATGTTCCATATGTTACTACTGGATACAGGAAAAACACTTTGCCATAGTTCAATGCTGGTTCTCCTCCCAAGGACTCACTACTTCATCTCTCTCTGTGACTCCCAGGCTTGGTCCCTAAGTACTCTGTGCTCTGGACGTGGGTTCCAGTATATGGGGAAGCCGGCCAATGGTGAAAGAGTCAAGCATAATACCCTTTTACTACCAAAGTATGGCACCTCTGCCATATCACCCATTTCCTGGCTGGTTGGTTGCTTTAGCAAGTGACACAAATACAGAAGTCATTAGCTATGGTAATCTAGCTTCCTCTGGAAAGCATTAGACCACTGTACTGTATAGTCTCTAACTTATCTTCAGTCCACTTGTTGTAAGCCGTTTTCTTTTGATACGCCTTATACGCACCCCTTTAGAAACTTCAGACCAGGCAGTTTAGATGAACAAATAAAAATCTTTTACTGAGGTGGTTGCAGGCAACAAGTAACAGTTCTCAAATACATCTTCCACATACTTTCCTACACACAGTTCTCTAGTGCCCTTGAATAGTGCCCCATGGGGTAGTTATACCTTAGGCAGATGGCTAAATCCATAAGGAGTCCTTCTCAAGGTAAGAGCCCATAATAGGCAGCAAATCCACAATAGGTAGCAATAATCCATAACAGGGTTCAGCTTAAAGTGGATGTAAACCCTCTCCTATACCCAGTGAAGTGAATATCCTCAGATGATACACAGAGATGAAAAAAATCTCCCTACATAAGTTTTACATGTATATCTGCTGTCTTCAGCTTTATCTACTGTTTAAAAAGTGCTCTTCGTGTTAGGAGATTTTCTCTTCCTGGATAGCACTGCAGTGAAGCCTGGGCATACAGCCAAGACAGCTGATTGGAGGAAAGGCACACACACTCTCTCCTCATAGGTAGAGACTTTCAGATCTGTTCGTTGAATACTTCAGGGCTCTGCTAATCTATTTATAGCATCCTCCCCAACACAAAACTCTGGATGATTTTATCATATGTGAAGGAGAACTTGTCAGGAGTTATCAGGCTAATAACAGAAGAATGGGGCAGGAGACAGCTACGGGACATAGTGCCTTGAAGAGAGATAACAAAACAATGCAGATATATGTGCTCAAATTTCATGAATCTGGTTTACATACATTTTAAGGTAGCACAAGTCCATATACGTGCATAAGTTCCTGTCCCCACTGGGAACCCCAACTGGGCTCCCCCCCCCCCAAGGAGTGGTACAAACCGGCAACATAACAGCTACATCCTTACCTCTCCTCTCTAAATTTCTCCTGATGAGCCCCTATTTTATCACCTGTAGGGGGTGGTAAACTTTCTTAAAAGAGTGGGGAAGAGTGGGGAAACTTGACCAGCAGTGTTACATAGTTACATAGTTGGTAAGGTTGAATAAAGACACTAGCCGTTCCAGTTCAACCAGTGTGGGTGTGTGTTAACCCTTCCTTCTCAGGAACCACCAGCTCAGCTTAACTTAACTTAACTGGAACAATTATGCATTGTACAAATTTGCAAAATAGTTAACCTGGCTAACAGGGTTGGCCCGCCCATTAGGGGCACCCGGGGCGCCGCCCCCTCTCTCCAGGCTACCCCTGTATATGCAGTGGATAGATTAATGAATGAATGAATGAATGAATGACTTGTATAGCGCTACACATGCGAACTGAATCGACTCTAGGCGCTATTTGCAGCCAGTGTCTGCTTGACTAGTGCAGTGATTTTACCCCGTAGGATCTCGACACGCTTGGGACACACAGTCGTACACACATATATACATATATACTGGGCCAATTTGGACATGAATCTATCCACGGCCGCCGCAGCCGGCCTCTTTTTATGTGTCCGGCCCCTTTCAGGGGACCGGGCACATGAATTACAGCGGGTAAGGTTTTTTTTTTTTTTAAAGCAGCTGATTAGAGCCAGAGGCTCTAATTGGCTTCAAAATAGGGAGGGCTTGGGTCGCAGAGGATGCATCCGTAGCCCACCCAGGTGTGTTGCAACAGCAAATGAATATTCGCTGTTGCAACACTGATCCTCCTCCCGGGCCAATTGGGAAGCAGGTATGAAGCCCGTTTCCCGATTGGCCAATACGTCAGGCGATCCTACTGGATACCTAGTGCTGGGAGGAGCAGAGAGGAGACGCACCACGGAAGCTGCTCCAGGAGAGGACACCGGAGCAGCTTTCCCCGAGCCCGCCATGCTGGAAGATTGCCGCACCAGCTACGACCGCTGCTCTCACCGCCCGCATCCAGGGTAAGGACATCGGGTGGTGGGTGTGCTAGTGCTGCGCTGCCCAGAGCGGGGGGGGTGCAGGTGGCAGCTGTGCTAGTGCCACTCCACCAGCAGCCGGGGGAGTTATTTACTGCCCCCCCCCCAAAAAAAACATCACCATCACTGCTGGCTAACCTCAGAGCATGAACACAGCACAAGAAAACTGTTAACACTTCAGAACTCTTTTGGAAGCATCTGCTTTCAAGCTGAACTCTGGGGGCAAATTCATAACTGCCCTTCCAATGGGGCTCCTCCTGTCCTTTTAAAAAAGTTTTGTCTTTAGTTATTCCTGAAGAACTAGTAGGTATTTGCAATTAATTTTGCTAAAGTCCTTGCAGTGTATATAATTGACCTACAGAGATTTTTACACAAAATGTGGAGTTTCAATGTAATTAACGAGAGCGCTTGAATTAGAAAAAATTTATAAAAAATGCAACATTTATAAAATGATAATTCACATATTCTGGCACGATGATAATTAGATTTCAGTTTTCTTCCATTAATGTACTGTATGTGTATTATTCATCAGTTATCAGATTAGCAAGGTGAGTAAATGATAATAACTTCAGCTGTTTAGAGGAAACTGCGAGGAAATGTGGGTAGCTAGAATGTAACTGCCAAAACAAAAGGGACCCTATTGTATAATACTATCAAGATAGTGAATGCAGTGATTCATTTTTAATCATTTGATACATTATAATATAAATTAAAATGAAATCAAAATAAAACATTTTTACATTTTTTATTCAAAGATAACTTTTCAGATTAGCTAAATTGCTTAGCTTGCACTGTAATGCCCTGTGCACATGATCGGAATTTCCGATGAAAAAAGTCTGACGGAATTTTTTCATCGGATATTCCGACCGTGTGTGGGCCCCATCGGACTTTTTTTCCGTCGGAGTTTAGAAATAGAACATGTTTTATTTTTTCAAAATTCCGAAATTCCGATCGCCTGTCGGAGTTCCATCAGGTCTGCTCAGCCAATGACGTAGTGTAAGGCTGAGGACCTGATGCAGAACGTGAGAAGGGGCGGGTCTATTCATGTATTATACTGCGGGGGAAGTTCCCCATCAGGTCCCCTCATCCAATGACGTAGGCGGGGTCTGACATATGAGGGGGCGGACCTGATGGGGAACTTCCTCCACAGTGTAATACATGAATAGACTCGCCCCTTCTCACGTTCCGCATCAGGTCCTCAGCCTTACACCTACGTCATTGGCTGAGCGGACCTGACGGGGGAACTTTAGAGGGGGCGGGTCTATTCATTTAATACACTGCCGAGGAAGTTCCCCATCAGGTCCGCTGAGGCTCAGCCAATGACATTTCGTCTGGACAGTGCTGGACATCGGGATCGCCGCGGGACACTGGATTTCATCGCTGGAATGTTTTTTTTTATTTTTTATTTTTTTATTTTTAATAAAGGACATTCCCAATGGTGTCTGTGTATTTTTTTTTACAGTTTTTTACACTTTCATTGTGAAATGGTAGGGGTACAATGCCCCATTACCAATTCACATAGGGGGGGCGGGATCTGGGGGTCCCCTTTGTTAAAGGGGTCTTCCAGATTCCGATAAGCCCCCTGACCGCAGACCCCCACAACCACCGGGCAAGGGTTGTGGGGATGAGGCCCTTGTCCCCATCAACATGTGGACATCCTCCCCATGTTGAGGGCATGTGGCCTGGTACGGTTCAGGAGGGGGGGGGGCGCTCTCGTCCTTTTTTCCTGCGGCCTGCCTGGTTGCGTGCTCGGATAAAGGGTCTGGTCTGGATTTTTGGGGGTACTCCACGCCATTTTTTTAAAAAAAATGGGGTGGAGTTCCCCTTAAAATCCATACCAGACCTGAAGGGCCTGGTATGGATATTTGTGGGAACCGCACGCATTTTTTTTTATTTGAGGCAGGGTTCCCCTTAATAACCATACCAGACCTAAAGGGCCTGGTAATTGAATTTGGGGAAACCCCCACGCTTTTTTTTTTATCAATGACGTTTCTATGTATTGCCTGGAGCCGACAATTCATTAATAGCCGCGAGTGAGTTTTAAATGACTTTTTTTCCTACAGAAATGACACTTTGTGCAGGGACAGTTCTAAGCACGGGAAACAAGCGCGAATAGTCCTCAGAAGTTCGGGTCCCCATTGACTTCAATGGGGTTCGGGTTCGGGGTCAAGTTCAGGTCAAGTTCGGTCCCGAACTCGAACTTTTTACCGAAGTTCGGCCGAACCCGTCGAACCCGAACATCCAGGTGTCCGCTCAACTCTAATCATCATCCATCAGACACAGCCGGTGACAGATTGCGCCGCAGTGTGGCCTGATCCGGGAGGATGTCATATGATGTCCACCTGGATCGACAAAAGTCTTTCTTTTAAGGTAAGTCTCCCATAATGTGCTAGTATGCAATGCAAACTAACACATTATGCCACTGCCTTGCAGGGTAAATTTTGTTTTTTCTTTTTACAAACTTTACTACCGCTTTAACAATGTATTGGCAAACAGTCCACTGCTTCCTGCCCAGCACTCAGCACAGATCTCCCTGGGGCAGAGTGAAGATCTCAGAGGATGGAGGGCAGCCTGAATCTTCTCCACATGTGAGTCCTGACCTTCTCTGTCTTCTATACCTGTACACCTGCCCTGCACCTTGCAGGAACGATTTACTGAAAGAGAAAGTAACTTTCTTGAATAGGATAAGAATTACCAGGACTTCTGTCACATAGATGTATTCAACATATACACATTATATCTTATTAAAATCATTATTGTTTTAATAAGATATAGTATATATATGTATATATATTTATATATATATATATATATATATATATATATATATATATATATATATTTGTGGAATACATCTCTATGTAGCACCTCCAGAAGTCCCACTAATTCCTAACCTATCAAAAAATGTTAGCATGAACTGCAAGGAATGTGATTTTATAATACAGCCCAACAATGGCAGCTGGTGTTTTTTTGGGGGGGGGGGGCACACAACACCCCTGCTAGCGGCCTAAGGAGAAAAAAACCCCTGTGTTGCAGTGCTTCCGAAGCACTTTTCAGGCGCTTTGGAAGCGCTGCCCATTCATTTCAATGGGCAGGGCGTTTTGGGAGCCGTGTATACAGCACTCCCAAACCGCCTCTAAGATTCTGCTTGCAGGACTTTTCCTAACGTCCCACAAGAGCACCACCCCAATGTGAAAAGTCACACTGAAATGAATGGGAGGCGGTTTTCAGGCACTTTACAGGCGCTATTTCTAGTGCTAAAATGCCTCAAAATCGCCTCAGTGTAAAAGGGGTTTTGAGGCCGGGTTCCCACTTGTGCGCCACGACAGCCATCCTACTTTGGATCCGACTTTGCCCTACGACTTGAAGCCGATATAAGTCTGACTTTCAATGAACGGGGATCCGACTTGGATCCCCGCCAATTCCAGACACCCCCCCCCCCAGTTTGATTTGGTATGAATCTTGAGGGGGAACTCTACGCCAAATATTAAATAAAAAAACGGCATGGGTTCCCCCTCCAAGAGCATACCAGGCCCTTGGGTCTGGTATGGATTTTAAGGGGACTCCTAGGCAGAAAAAACGGCATGTTAATGAGGACAAGGGCCTCTTCCCGACAACCCTGGTCATTGGTTGTCAGAGTCTGCGTGCGGGGGGGGCTTATCGGAATCTGGGATCCCCCTTTAATAAGGGGGCCCCCAGATCCCTGCCCCCCACCCTATGTGAATGAGTATGGTGTACATCGTACCCCTACCCATTCACCTGGGGGAAAAGTGTCAATAAAAAAACACACTAGACAGATTTTTAAAGTAATTTATTAGGCAGCTCTGGGGGTCTTCTACCGACTTAGGGGGTCTTCTTCCGACTTCGGGGGCCTTCTTCCAACTTTGGGGGTCTCTTCCGACTCTCTGGTGCCTTCTCCGCGCTCTCCGGTTCTTCTCCCGCTCTCCGGTGCTTTCTGCCTTCTACCGGGCAGAATATAGCAGAGGTGCCCGGCAGAAGGCAGAAAGCACCGGAGAGCACGGAGAAGGCACCGGAGAGTCGGAAGAGATCCCCGAAGTTGGAAGAGATCCCCGAAGTCGGAAGAAGACCCCGCAGTCGGAAGAAGACCCCCAGAGCTGCCTAATAAATTACTTTAAAAAGCTGTCTAGTGTGTTTATTTTATTGACACTTTTCCCCAGGTGAATGGGTAAGGGTACGATGTACCCCATACTCATTCACATAGGGTGGGGGGCCGGTATCTGGGGGCCCCTTTATTAAAGGGGGCTCCCGGATTCCGATAAGCCCCCCGCCCGCAGACCCCGACAACCAATGGCCAGGGTTGTCGGGAAGAGGCCCTTGTCCTCATCAACATGGGGACAGGGTGCTTTGGGGTGGGGGGGGCCACAGGGCGCCCCCCCCATGTTGAGGGCATGCGGCCTGGTATGGTTCAGGAGGGGGGGCGCTCGCTCGTCCCCACCCACTTTCCTGACCGTCTGGGCTGCGTACTCGGATAAGGGTCTGGTATGGATTTTGGGGGAACCCCCACACCGTTTTTTCGGCGTAGGGGGTCCCCTTAAAATCCTTACCAGACCCAAGGGCCTGGTATGCTTTTGGAAGGGGAACCCATGCCGGTTTTTTATTTAAAATTTGGCGTTGAGTTCCCCCTCAAGATCAGCAGAGCACAAGTCGCATGTCAAAGTCGGATCAGGCAAGACGGCCGTCCGACTTTGATCCGACTTCAACGATATTCAATGGGCTGAAGTTGGATCAAAGTCAGACCAAAGTAGTACAAGGAGCATTTTCAAAGTCAGACCGGCATGTGTCGGACCAGTTAAGACGGCTCCCATAGGGAAACATTGATTTTCACACGTCATGCGACATGAGCTCCCAATGTCGGAGCGTTTGTCGCACCAGTGTGAACCCAGCCTCAAACCTATTCAATCAGCAGCTTGGATCAAATCAGCTGTAGCACTAATCAGTGTATACTGATGGTGGAGAGTCCCCGCTGTCAGAATACAATGTCTCTGTAAGGGGGATCCTTGCATCCACATCGCTTGTGTAGATGAAAGAACCTGTCAGCTAGCAAACTGAACAAAAAAACCTCTGCACATGTATCAACTTAAAGCGGTTGTAAACCCCAGCAGTTAAAAAAAAAACAAAAAACGATATGCCTGGAAGACAATTGCACAATGTGCTAGTATGCAATGCATCACATACTAGCACATTATGAAATGCTTGCCTTAGAATGAAGCACTCTAACAGGGCTTTCCTTCTCCCCTGGCATTCCTTCTGGGTTCGGGGGCTCTGGCTGTATGAGTGGCTGGAGCCACAATGACGTCACTCCCGCTCATGCAGAGAGCATTTGAGAGGTGGTGAGAAGACGTTCTTTCGGCTCCACCCAACCTGCTTTAAACCCTTGAACTCCATGCTGCACACAGCTGTGGGCTGCTTGCAGAGTGCCGTCTTTCACTTGAATGGGTCAATGTCAGCGGGTGCTACACCTGCTGAAAGCAACAGGGGGTATAATTGCAGCCACGGCATGTGAACATGCCCAGCTGCTGCCTCTACAGCTAAAAAAATGGTAGTGATTAAGGGGCAGTAAAAGCACAGCTCAACAGGGTTTTACTGCACCTCAACCACTAGTGTGAACAATTAAATGTTTTAATACATTTTAATTTTAATTTTATTTTTTTACTTTTGGAACTTCCACTTTTCCGATTCCTCCCCCCCTCCCCCTTTCCGGTGTCACATTTGGCACCTTTCAGGGGGGAGGGGGTGCAGATACCTGTATAATACAGGTATCTGCTCCCACTTCCGGCGATAGATTGCCGCAGATTCCGCAGCGATCTACGCCATGTCCGGCCCCTTCTCTGTCCCCCCCGCTGTCTTCTGGGAGACACACAGGTCCCAGAAGACAGCAGGGACCACTGAGGATGCGCAGCGTGACTCGCGCACGCGCAGTAGGGAACCAGGGAGTGAAGCTGCAAGGCTTCACTTCCTGATTCCCTTACCGAAGATGCCGGCGCCTCCACCCAGGAGCCGACTTTAGGTGAGGACATCACGGGCACCCTGGACAGGTAAGTGTCCTAATACTAAAACTCAGCATCTGCAGTATTTGTAGCTGCTGACTTTTATTTAATTTTTTTTCGGTGGAACTCCGCTTTAATTAAAACATGTTTTAATACATTTTAAAATGTTTGTTTACATTTATTTCTAAAAGCATGCGTGTGTTTGTGTGTGTGTGTTTCAGTTTTTTCTTTTTTTAATAAATCTGCAAAAATGTCAACAATTCTGTGTTTTTCTGTCAATATGGGGTGCTGTGTGTACATTAATGAGGAAAAAAAATGAACTTAAATGATTTTAGCAAATGGCTGCAATATAACAAAGAGTGAAAAATTTAAGGGGGTCTGAATACTTTCCGTAACAACTGTGTATGTATATATATATATATATATATATATATATATATATATATATATATATATATACGGACCTCAAATTTTCCACTCGCCTACTTGCATTTTGCGAGTGGAAAATGAGGTCTGGCGAGGAGCTGGGCTGCCTGGGAGTGGGGGGGCGAGCACCGCCGGCGGACGGAGTTGATCGTGAGCCGTTCTCCCAGTAAATGCCCCAATGGCAGAGAGCATGGAGGAAGAGGAGAGAGCCGCGGGATCGCAGAGCATGCTGTTACAACTTACATTGAAACTTCCTCCGCTCTGCTCGCTCACACAACCCCGCCTCCTCCTGACCCCCCGCCTGTAATAGACATAATGCGGATCCAATTCTGGGATGTGTGGTCTATCACAGGCGCAGGGTCAGGAGGAGGCGGGGCTGTGTGAGCTAGCAGAGCGGAGGAAATTTTAATGTAAGTTGTAACAGCATGCTATATATGCTCTGCGATCCCGCGGCTCTTCTCTTCCTCCTGTCATGATCTAGCCGCCAATGGGAGCACGGTGAGTCTGCAATAGGAGCACAGTGATTCTTCAATGGGGGCACAGTGAGTCTTCAATGGGGGCACAATGAGGCTGCAATGGGGGCACAATGAATTTGCAATGGGGGCACAATGAATCTGCAATGGGGGCACAATGAGTCTGCAATGGGGGCACAATGAGGCTGCAATGGGGGCACAATGAATCTGCAATGGGGGCACAATGAATCTGCAATGGGGGCACAATGAGGCTGCAATGGGGGCACAATGAGTCCGCAATGGGGGCACAATGAATCCGCAATGGGGGCACAATGAATCTGCAATGGGGGCACAATGAGGCTGCAATGGGGGCACAATGAGTCCGCAATGGGGGCACAATGAATCTGCAATGGGGGCACAATGAATCTGCAATGGGGGCACAGTGAGTCTGCAATGGGGGCACAGTGAGTCTGCAATGGGGGCACAGTGAGTCTGCAATGGGGGCACTATGAGGCTGCAATGGGGGCACAATGAGTCCGCAATGGGGGCACAATGAATCTGCAATGGGGGCACAATGAATCTGCAATGGGGGCACAGTGAGTCTGCAATGGGGGCGCAATGAGTCTGCAATGGGGGCACAGTGAGTCCACAATAGGGGCACAATGAGGCTGCAATGGGGGCACAATGAGGCTGCAATGTGCGGCACAAGGAAGCTGCAATGTGGGGCACAATGAAGCTGCAATGGGGGCACAGTGAGCCTGCAATGTGGGGCACAGGGAGTCTGCAATGGGGGCACGGTGAGGCTGCAATGGTGGGCACAGTGGGGCTGCATTGATGGGCACAGGTGAGGCTGTGCTGAGGGGAACTGATAAAGTTGTTTGTTAATATTTATTTTTGTAACTTAATTCTGCATAAAACATTTCACAAGATAATTTATGAGGGCGTGATTAGCGGCAGAATTAGGGGCGGAGCAGGGTAGGGGTTGGGTGGGACAACTAGTGGTGAGTAATTCTTGAGGCCTGGCTAGTGGCTCAAGACTTGTAATTTTGAGCCCTGTATATATATATATATATATATATATATATATATATATATATATATACGTGTAGCGCACAGACCCCTTTCTTTACTTGCATTAACTTTGGCTCCTCGCAGGAAGAGAGAGGCACACCGCACCACAAGCCCGTACCCTCCTGTGTGAAGAGGTTGAGCGGTGTTGTTGATGGGTCTTCCACAGTTAGACAACCAGAGAATATCTCTCGACCTCTATTTTTAATAAAGACAAGTCCTTGTATCCCCACAGTAACTTGAATGTCCACACCAGCTGCACTCCAACGTAGAGGTTTATTTCTTATAAAACACAGTCTCTGACAGAAAAGGTTGGAGGGAGAACAGGACAGCTTAATATGTGGATGAGGTCCCGGCACAAACGTTACACAATTCACTGCTCTGATTCTCAAGCAGACTCAGCCCATTCGGATAGTCTCCCTAACTTAGGACTAGCAGCCGAAATAATGCTCAAACTTTACCCAAAGTCTCTGCCACAGACCTGGTGAACTTGGTCTCTGTTCAAGGAGAAGACATCCCTCCAGAGAGTTACCGGGACCCTTCCTTCACTGTAACTTCCACACCAGTCCTTCGGAACGGTTCCTCCCCCGGCCTCCTCATCTAGGATACGGGTCCCCTCGCAAGGCGGCACCCTGAGATTCCTCCATCCCCGGTGGGCTCCAGTCGAAGGCGCTGGGCCCAGACCTTTGGCGCAGTCCCAGGGCTAAAGGTGCCTGGGACCCTTGACAACGAACCGCAGACCCGCCCCTGGGCTAAAGGTGCCCAGGGCGGACAGGAACGAGAACCCCGAACATGCAGCGTATGCCCCTTTTATATCCTCTCCCAGCATGCCCAGCAGGTAAACCACACCCACTGTATGGTTGCCGAGAGAGGACGCACAAGGTACAGCACTGTATCAGTGGTTCAACCCTGGCCCACCATAGCAGCGCCACCTGCAGGCCGCAGGGAACTGCACACCAATACTCCACCTGTGGACAAAAATGGTTTCAAGAACTCTATCAATTAGGGTGCTTTGGGGTGCACACCCTAATGTAATAGGCTGTGCACGCCTAGGGCATTTGCGATCTGCTTTTGGGCTACCATTAACAATGTATTGGCCCCTGTAGCAGATAGCAAAGGCAGCACATTTTGAGCGCACATAAGGTGCCTTTCTAGCACCGCATTGTGGTGTGAATGGGCCCCTAAAGTGAAAGGAAACCTGAAATTAGGCTTTCACATGTATTTGTGGCTGATATTCATGACTCACTTGTGGCTCTAGCGCTAGTATTGTACATACAGCCAGTTAAGGAGGCACTTTACTATTATATTTTATATCACGTAAAACACGATATTTGTACATGTAGAGTTGGGAACTTTTTGGTAACTATTCTCAATTAAATATTTATGATAGGAGATGAATAGATTACATCTCAAACATATTAGAACAAATGCACATGAATCATTTAGAAGCCTTGAAACCTGGACTAAGCATTTCCTTTGAGTTCTATCGATTATATATTCCGATGTACTTGCTTTAGTAAAACATGCTTTTTCTATACTGAAAATTTATAGCATATTACATATTGATTGGTTTCAAGTATCACAGACGAGCAAAGATTATTTTACTTAAGATTTACTGGTATCTATTAACCACTTCAGCTCTTTTACCTGAGTACCTCTTATGGACCAGAGTAACTTTTACATTTCCAATGTGGACCTGTTTATTTGGTAATAATCTTGTCATTACTTAAAGCGGTTGTATAGTCTTTTTGTTTTTACTTTTACCTACAGGTAAGCCTATAATAAGGCTTACCTGTAGGTAAAAAAAAACGATCTCCTAAACCTTTACAGTTTAGAACAGGGGAGGACTGGCGGCCTTAGGCCTGGGGGGCAAGTCCAGTCAAGTGGCCCATTGAACTGCCGAATCAGCTCACCATCCATGTCCCACCTGGTTTTTCAATGCAGCCTCACCAGTGTCCATCAGTGCAGCCAACTCCAGTGCCCATCAATGCAGCCTGATCACTGGGGCAGGTTACATGGGGTGTATGGGGGAGGAGATGGGGGGTCAGCTAGGGGTGTCAGGGTCTCTCACCTCAGCAATCTCAGCTCAGTAGGTCCTTACATTCCACGGTTTCCTGGGGGAGTAACGCTCCTGATCCTGGGGTCAAGTTGCAGCCAGCGCCCAGCCCTGCAGCCCTGCGTCCCGACTCCCTGGCACGCTCTGCCTCTGCCTGCTTCCAAGAATCCGGTCCCAGGGAGTTGTAGTTTCCTCTGCGCTGCTGTGTTTACCACCCACCAGAAGCTTGAGTGCGGACTACAACTCCTGGAATGCAACAGGTAGTGGTCGGCCGCCAAGGCCATGCCCCCGGCCCAACTTCCTAGACCAGAATAAAAAAGAAAATGGTAGCAGGCAGCGGCTGCCGGCCATTTTTAACATAAGTTAGGGCGGCCTAGGAAGCAATTGCCATCCTGCCCCCTGGCCCAGCCCTCCCCTGGTTTAGGAGATATTTCCCTCGCAATGAGCCGCTGACTGCAGCGGCGCATGCACACAGGGGATTCTCGGCTGAAAGCCCGGCAGCTGTCAGACCTTGCCGGAAAGAATTTTCCCGCGCTCATGCACGGGAGTGACGACATCGCGGCTACAGCCACTCAGAGCGCTGGAGCCACGATACCCGGAAGACACGCCGAGGCAACACGAGAACCACCTCTCAGACCTGGAGGATGAAGTGCAAGCCTCCCAGGCAAGTGACCAACAGACCCAGACACAGCAGTACATACTTAAGAAACTCGATGACCTCGAGAATTGTTCCCGTTGGTACAAGCTGAGAGGTATAGGCCTCCCTGAATGTTTCAATGCTAGCTCTCTGCTGGAGGTCTTTCCTTCAAGCTTACCTCAAGCTTTGGGGATTACCACACCATGTGTAGTGGAAAGAGACCTAGCTCCCACCACTCTCCTAACTTTATAGTTGTTGGTTTATTATTTATAATACCCCTCGGGGATGTCCCCCAGGGTTCTATGTAACCGATGCTCTTGATACTTTGTATGTTAGACAAATCCAATAAAATATGTTTAAAAAAAAAAAAAGGCTCACCTTCTGGACCGCCTCCTATGATAGACAGCACACTGGTCCAATGCCGGGAAATTTAAGTAGTGTGACGTTTATCATAGGAGCCGGTCCAGGAGGCAGGACTTTCAGATCCAAGCTGTGTGATCCAGCCTGCTCTCCTCTTCCTCTCCTCTCCATTCCCCAAAGCTTCCTGGGTGATCGCTGGGAGGGGAATCGGCTCCTATGACGCTGCGTTGATGGGCACTGATAGGCTGCATTGATGGGCACTGATAGACTGCGCTGATGGGCACTAATAGGTTGCATTGATGGGCACTGATAGACTGCGCTTATGGGCACTGATAGGTTGCATTGATGGGCACTGATAGGCTGAATTGATGGGCACTAATGGGCACTGATGAGGCTGCAATAAAACAGCAAGATCATTGTTCTCTGTACACAGAGTTCTATGTGTTTGTAAACACAGAACTCTGTGGGTGATTGGACACAGACGATCAGCAGGTTTCAGACAAAATCAATGTCTGAAATCTTTTGCCAAACTCATATTGTGTCCAATCACATCACGGGTCATTAGGGGGAGCGAGCATTCCGATGAAGCTGACTTCCACCAGTCTTGCATACACACTGTCAGACTAAATTCCGACCGTCCAAAACGCGGTGACGTAAAACACTCAGACGAGCCGAGAAAAATTAAGTTCAATGCTTCCGAGCATGCGTCGACTTGATTCTGAGCATGCGTGGATTTTTCTCCATCGTAAAAAATTAAAACATGTTCTATTTTTTTACTCCGATGGAAAAAAGTCAGATGGGGCCCACACACGATCGGAATTTCCAATGAAACAAGTCCATCGGATTTTATACCATCGGAAATCCGTTCGTGTGTATAGGGCATTAGACTTGAATCCTTGGCTCATCATAAGTCTTGTTTTCGGGGTCCTGCATGTTTTCATATATTTATATTCATATGTAAATAATGAAAGTATTTATAATGTAAATATATGTAAATATTCAGAAATCCGGAAAGGGAGCTTACGATCAGCCAAAGATTCTTGGCTAACAATCAGTCCTGCATTCCAGTCTAAAAACTCGATTTTAATATGTTACTGAATGTAGGAAGCCTGTAGGACTCATATTTTGTGAGTAATGTGTTCCTACAAGCATCCTGTCCAATTGATTTCTCCTATAAATATAAAGTCACTTTGTACTTGTCCTTAATTGGTCTTAAACAAATATGTTGCTTTTTTTTTTTTTTTAACCAACTATTTTTCACGATTTTCCCCATTAAAATTGACTTTTGTTTTTGGTGATAAAATATTGTCGCTACTTTTTTCAAAACAGTCACTTTCAGAGTCTGATTTATTTTTTTACCACTAGATATATTTTAAATTGATTCTGATACTGCATGTTGTTATTTTGAAACAAATGTATCACCCTAAAATAAAAAATAAAATACAGTGACCAGATTTTCTAAAATAAGTCCGGGGACACCCTACTGATCATGCCCACTTTTAACCACACTCACAAAATCATGCCCTTTTAACCTCTTGCTCCCGGGCACTTTCCTTCCCTTCCTGCCCAGGCCAAGTTTTAGCTTCTAGCGCTGTCACACTTTGAATGACAATTGCATGGTCATGCAACATTGTACCCAAATGAAAATTTTAATAATTTTTTTTTCACATAAATAGAGCTTTCATTTGGGGGTATTTAATTACTAAAGTTTTATTTATTTATTTTTTGCTAAATAAACAAAATAAACAGAAAATGTTGAAAAAAAGTTTGTTATAAAATTTTGCAAACAGGTAATTTTTCTCCTTCACTTATGCACGCTGATGAGGCGGCACTGATGGGCACTGATAGGCCGTACTGATGGGCACTGATGAAGCGGCACTGATGAGGCAGCACTGATGGGCACTGATGAGGCGGCACTGATGAAGCTGCACTGGTAGGCGGCACTCATGGGTACTGATGAGGCAGCACTGGTGGGCACTGATGAGGAGGCACTGATGAAGCTGCACTGATGAGCACTGATGAGGTGGCACTGATGAGACGGCACTGATGGCCACTGATTGGCACTGATGAGGGGGCACTGATGAGACGGCACTGATGGCCACTGATTGGCACTGATGAGGGGGCACTGATGAAGCTTAACCACTTCAGCCCCGGAATATTTTCCCCTTAATGACCAGGCCATTCTTTACGATAAAGCACTGCATCGTTTTAACTAACAATTGCGCGGTCGTGCGACGATGTACCCAAACAAAGTTGACGTCCTTTTTTTTCCCACAAATAGAGCTTTCTTTTGGTGGTATTTGATCACCTCTGCGGTTTTTATGTTTTGCGCTATAAACAAAAAAAAGAGCAACAATTTAAAAAAATATATATATTTTATATTTTTTGCTATAATAAATATCCCCCCCAAAAAAAAATTAAAAAAAAAATTTCTTCATCAGTTTAGGCCGATGTGTATTCTTCTACATATTTTTGCTAAAATAAATGCAATAAGCGTATATTCTTTTATATTTTTTTTGTTTCATAAGTATTATTCGTATATTGATTGGTTTGCGCAAAAGTTATAGCGTCTACAAAAAAGGGAATAGATTTATGGCATTTTTATTATTATTATTTTTTTTACTAGTAATGGCGGCGATCTGCAATTTTTAGCAGGAATGCGACATTGCGGCAGACAGATCAGACACTTTTGACACATTTTTTGGACCAGTGACATTTATACAGCAATCAGTGCTATAAAAATGCACTGATTACTGTATAAATGTCACTGGCAGGGAAGGAGTTAACACTAGAGGGCGATCAAGAGCTTAAATGTGTCCCCTGGGATGTGTTTCTAACTGTGGGGGGGTGGGACTGACTGGTGGAGGAGACAGATCACTGTTTCTAATTAGTAGGAACAGACAATCTGTCTCTCCTCTCCTGTCAGCATGAGGATGTGTGTGTTTACACATACAAATCAGCGTTCTGGCTTTCATGCCCGCGATCGCGGGTGGCCAGCGGACTTCGTGCCCACCGGCCACGGGCATCGGGTCCCCCTCCGGCGGCGCTCACGTGCCTGGTATTGCCGTTTAAAGGGCCGACGTACAGCTACGGCGATTTTCGGGAACGCGCCGACCCCAGTATAATTAAGGTGGCTGGTGGGCTAGTGGTTAAGCCTCCCCCAGAACTACAACTTCCAAGAGTCTTTTCCCTACACTCAATGTGTGAGCAGACTCTTGGGGGTCAAAGCAGCAGAATGGTTTTGCTGGGAAACGAATCAACGTATGCTTATGGAGAGGTATATAGAGGGGCGAGGCTAGGGGGAATTCTATAGGCCAATAGGTGGGCCTTATATTGTTGGTAGGGGTTTCAGTGCAGCAGAGGCAATGGGGTTGATTTACTAAAGTCAAATAGACTGTGCACTTTGCAAAGTGCAGTTTCCCTCTGCAAATGCAGTTGTTTCAGAGCTTAGTAAATAAGGTAAAGCTTCGCTTTGCAAAGAGTACCCAATCACGTGCAAAATAAAACATCTTTTTTGCTTGCACATGATTGGATGATGGACGTCAGCAGCTCATTTACTAAGCTCTGGAGCAACTGCACTGGCAGGGTGCAATTGCACTTTGAAAAGTGCACAGTCTTTTTGCCTTTAGTAAATCGACCCCAATGTGTTGTCAGCCCAAACAGAGAAGTTAGGAGCTCATTAAATTTCTGGCAGATCAACAGGTATTTTTCTGCGCTTGTGGCATTTTTTGATTCATAATTATAATTTATACTTCCCATGTTGAATTTATAACCACATGCAAATTTTAATATGCTGTAAAAATGAAAACAAATAATAAAAATGGATAATAAATAAAAAAAATCTTTTTTTTTTTAATTATACAAAGCCCCCCTCTTGTGCATTTAATACAGATATTGCTAAATATTATCAGAGTAAAACGTTACCTAATTACACTATTCAATTATTTTAATACATCTGAAACCGCTCTTGCTTTCTAAATGCGACATTAGAATGAAAAGTTAATTTTGCAAATCTACTTTCTCATTTCTACAGACCATTAACATTGAAATAACCTGTCAGGAAAATAATCATATTGTACTTTTTTTCCAAAGAATCTTCGACTCTCTAGTGTAAATTAAAACCAAGTCAAAGCAAAGGCGAATTGCATGTTTATTTAGAAAGTATTTTTTTTTTTTTTTTATATATATATGTATTAATGATTTATACAATCATCAAAATCCAATTGTGAAAATAATAGACAACCTACTGTAAAAATAAAAGGATATTAGAGGGTAAAAAAAAATCCATGGCTCTTAACTAGGGATGAGCCGAACACTCCCCGGTTCGGTTCGCACCAGAACCTGCGAACGGACCGAAAGTTTGCGTGAACTTTAGAACCCTATTAAATACAATGGACTCGAACGTTCGAAATCGAAAGTGCTAATAATAACGACTAATATGCATGTTATTGTCCTAAAAATGGTTTGGGGACCCGGGTCCTGCCCCAGGGGACATGTATCAATGCAAAAAGAGGTTTTAAAAATGGACGTTTTTTCGGGAACAGTGATTTTAATGATGCATAAAGTGAAAAAAAAAAAGTGAAATATTCCTTTAAATATCATACCTGGGGTGTGTCTATAGTATGCCTGTGAAGTGGCACATGTTTTCCGTGTTTAGAACTGTCCCTGCACAAAATGACATCTCTAAAAAAAAGTCATTTAAAACTGCTTGCGGCTTTAATGTAATGTCTAGTCTCAGCAATATGGATGAAAATCATTGAGAAAAATGGCATGGGTAACCCCCAGCCCATTACCAGCCCACTACCAGCCCCTTTGGGTCTTGTATGGATATTAAGGGGAACCCTGCACCCAAATTTAAAAAAGGCCCTATATACTCTGAACAGCAGTATACAGGCGGTGCAAACAAGACACAGACTTTAGGTTTGTTCTTATGTAGAATCTGTTTGTAATTTGGAACAGGTACATTTTTTAAATGTAGCTCCAGCTACATAGGGAAGGGTCCCTGTTAAACAGGGGCTGAAAAATTGGGCCTTTGGTGGTGGCGGTGGTGCTGGTGCCACAACACTGTAAGTCCTCACAGTTACCCTTGGTGGGCGCAGGAATGGGCCCAGCTGTGAAACATTAGATCAAGAATTGTAATTACATGCCCCTGTTGAACAGGGGAAGAAAAATTGGGCCTTAGGCACTGGTGCTGGTGCCACAACACTGCAACCCCTCACAGATACTGTACTTAGAGCGCAGCAATGAGCCCTGTTGCAAAGTATTAGATAAAGAATTGTAATTACATGCCCCTGTTGAACAGGGGAAGAAAAATTCGGCCTTAAGCACTGATGCTGGTGCCACGACACTGCAACCCCTCACAGATACTGTACTTGGAGCGCAGCAATGAGCCCTGCTGCAAAGCATTGCATCAAAAATTGTAAATACACGCCCCTGTTAAACAGGGGCTGAAAAATTGGGCCTTAGCCACTGGTGGCTGTGCCCAGAACCAAAAATGTTCTTTCAAGCTATCAGCATGATTATTGAGGAGGAAGAGTATAGTCACTCAGCATAACAGGATAGTCACTCTGCATCAGCATAGGCAGTCTTGAAGGGATCTGACATTTCAAAGAAAAATATTCTGTTACATCAGCATCGGGTGCTTGGTAGCTGGTGGTGATCCAAGACTGATTCATTTTTATGAAGGTCAGTCGATCGACCGAGTCGGTTGACAGGCGCACCCTGTGATCGGTTACAAAGCCTCCAGCAGCACTGAATGTGCGTTCCGAAAGAACGCTGGATGCAGGACAGGCCAGTATCTCAATTGCATACTGTGCAAGCTCTGGCCAGGGATCCATCCTCAAGACCCAGTAACCCAGAGGATTTTCGGTGGGAAAGGTGTCCAAGTCTGATCTTGCCCCTAGATATTCCTGCACCATGTAAACCAGACGCTGGCGATGGTTGCTGGAACCAATCATACCTTGGGGCTGCGGACTAAAAAATTGTCTGAACGCATCGGTGAGACGGCCACCTTCTCCACTGCTCTTTCTTTGACTGACCGAAGCCTCAGCAACACGTTGTCCAGGACCAGGAATTTGTAACCTCCCAGTCTCTGGTAACGCCTCCCGGAGTTGCAAGGCCTCCCGGAGTTGCCTCATCCTCTGCTCCCTCTGCGATGGCAAGATAAGGTCCGCAACCTTACCCTTGTAACGTGGATCAAGGAGGGTTGCCAGCCAGTAATGATCCCTCTCCTTGATCACACGAATACGAGGATTCTTACGCAGGCTTTGCAGGATCAGGGAGGCCATGCAGCGTAGGTTTGCTGAGGCATTCGATGCAGAGTCCTCTGGGTCACTGAGGACGACATGATCCGCAGCCACCTCCTCCCACCCACGTACAAGTCCATGGGTGTCTTGGGACTGTAATTGATCCCTTGAAGACTGCTGCTAATGCTGAGTGCTAGTCTCTACCTCCATGCTGACACAATCCTCCTCCTCCTCCTCCTCCTCCTCCTCCTCTTCCTGTGTGATAGCCGGGCCAGCAGGAACACTGTCTGGATAAAGGGGGCCTTGAGAGGTAAGGAAGTCCTCCTCTTCCTGCCTCTGTTCTGCCTCAAGTGCCCTGTCCATTATTCCACGCAGCGTGTGCTCCAACAGGTGGACAAGAGAGATAGTGTCACTGATGCATGCACTGTCACTGCTCACCATCCTCGTGGCCTCCTCAAATGGTGCCAGGACAGTGCATGCATCCCTGATCATGGCCCACTGGCGTGGGGAAAAAATCCAAGCTCCCCTGACCCTGTCCTGGTGCCATATTGCAACAGATACTCATTGATGGCCCTCTGCTGCGTGTGCAGCCGCTGCAGCATGGCCAATGTAGAGTTCCACCTGGTGGGCATGTCACAGATTAGGCGGTTCTTGGGCAGGTTGTAATCCTTTTGTAGCTCAGCCAGCCGAGCACTAGCATTATATGACTGGCGGAAATGCCCACAGAGTTTCCTGGCCTGCTTCAGGACCTCCTGTAAAGCCCAGGTACCTGCCCAAGAACCGCTGCACCACCAAGTTAAGGACGTGAGCCAAACAGGGCACATGGGTCAGTTGTCCCTGTCGGAGGGCGGAGAGGAGGTTGGTGCCATTGTCGGAAACCACCTTTCCTGGCTTAAGCTGGCGTGGCGTTAACCACCTCTGAGCCTGCCCCTGCAAAGCAGACAGAACCTCTGCCCCAGTGTGGCTCCTGTCCCCCAAGCACACCAGCTCAAGCACCGCATGGCATCTTTTTGCCTGCGTACTGGCGTAGCCCCTTGAACGCCTACGGAGCACCGCTGGTTCTGAGGACAAATCAGCAGAGGAAGAGGCCATGGAGGAAGAAGAATAGGAGGGGGTGAAGGAGAGAGGTGTGTCAGAATCACCAGTAGTAACATTTTGGAGGCGTGGTGGCAAAACAACCTCCAACACTACTGCACCTTGTCCTGCATCCTTCCCAGCTGCCAGCAGAGTCACCCAATGCGCCGTGAAAGATAGGTAACATCCCTGTCCATGCCTGCTGGACCATGAGTCAGCGGTAATATGCACCTTACCGCTGACCACTGGAGACATTGCCTTCCACATGCCGGTAGAGAGCCGGAATCGCCTTCCGTGAGAAAAAGTGGCGTTTGGGAACCTGGCACTGAGCAACCGCACATTCTACAAACTCACGGAAGGGGGCAGAGTCTACCAACTGAAAAGGCAGCAGTTGAAGTGCTAGCAATTTAGCCAAGCTAGCATTCAAACGCTGGGCATGTGGATAGCTGAGAGCGAACTTCTTTCAGCGGTGCAGCAGCTGGGGCAGGGAAATTTGCCTGGTACAATCGGACGTCGGTGTACCGATAGCAGATTGCCCGCAAGTACTTGGCTGTGACACACCTATTTCTACACCTTCATTCCTCTCAGTGCAGGTTTCAGAAAGGACTGAAGGTATAGTGGGGTTGGAGATCCCAGCTGATGAGGAGCAAGGAGAGGTCCACCTTGTTCTTTGGTCTGGGTCTTTTAGGTGTGCTTGCCAACGGACTA
Source organism: Rana muscosa (assembly GCA_029206835.1). NCBI lineage: Eukaryota > Metazoa > Chordata > Amphibia > Anura > Ranidae > Rana > Rana muscosa. The sequence continues at coordinate 242,096,752 of CM055126.1, forward strand.
CATGGCAGGTCGACATATGTCTGGTCAAGCACGTAGTGCCCAAACGGCTGATGTTTTGGCCATGCGAGATACGCTTTAGACATATGTTGCAAATGGCAACGGTGCGATCTGCTGCACACGTCTGAAAAAAGGCCCACACCAAAGAACTTTTGGAATAACGCGCAGAGACAGCAGCGCCCTGCACATGCAGAGCTCTGCGGTGTGATGCAGTCGGTGTGCTGCCCTTAAGCTGGCCCCTGGAGGGCATCCTGCTTCGTTGGAGATGTGCCTCCTCCTCCTCCTCCTCCTCTCTCCTATCAGGCACCCACGTGGAGTCAGTGACCTCATCATCCCCTCCCTCCTCATCACTGGAGCCAATCTGGCAGTATGCTGCAGCTGGGGGAACATGACTGCCAGATAGCTTAACTTGTTGGGCACCCCCTCTCCCCGGGGTCACGTTACTACCCCCTCTCTTTGAGCTCACGTTACTGGAGGGGGGATTATGGTGTGGGGTTGTTTTTCAGGGTTGGGTTTGGCCCCTTAGCTCCAGTGAAGGGAACTCTTAAGGCGTCAGCATACCAAGACATTTTGGACAATTTCATGCTCCCAACTTTGTGGGAACAGTTTGGGGATGGCCCCTTCCTGTTCCAACATGACTGCGCACCAGTGTACAAAGCAAGGTCCATAAAGACATGGATGAGCGAGTTTGGGGTGGAGAAACTTCACTGGCCTACACAGAGTACACACAGTATATCGTTTAATCTTTCAAGTGTAAAGCACAATTACGTTAAGGGTGTGAATAAGGTTCAGGAGAGCCATATTTTCCATCTAAACCCAAGATCAAACTATCTGGAGGAACCTTCAAAACTAATCTTTAATGCCGCGTACAGACGATCGGACATTCCGACAACAAAACTGTGGATTTTTTTTCCGACGGATGTTGGCTCAAACTTGTCTTGCACACACACGGTCACACAAATGTTGTCGGAAATTGCGAATGTCAAGAACGCGGTGACGAGCAACAAAGCCGGACCCGGTACCCTGGACCCCAATCTTGGCACACATGTAGCCCAACTCTTCCTCTATACATGTGCAAAGTTTGTTGTCAGGAGGACCTACGGCCGGGGAGCACTGATTTTTCAAAGCCGGGCACCCCTTCCATAGACTCCCATGTTTTAATCGGTCATTTCTCCGGTGACTTTGGGGACCTGGTACTGGACAGTCGTAAGTCCTCTGGACCCCAAACTTGCCACACATATATCCCCATTTCTCCTCTACAAGTGTGCAAAGTTTATTGTCTGGGGGACCTACGGCCAGGGAGCAACGAATTTTCGAACTGGGCACACCTTCCATAGACTCCTATGTTAAACGTTCATTTCTCCAGTGAGTTTGGGGACCTGGTACCAACCGGTTGTAGGTCCCCCGGACTCGAAACTTGGCACGCATGTAGCCCCTTATCTCCTCTACAAGTGTGCAAAGTTTATTGTCTGGGGGACCTACGGACAGGGAGCACCGATTTTTCAAACCCGGACGCTACTTCTATAGACTCCCATGTTAAACGTCAGTCAAGTCATGGACACAGTGAGGCATGGGCATGGACACAGTGAGGCAAAGTGAGGCACAGTGAGGCATGCACATGGACACCCTAGGCTTATACTTAAGTCAATAAGTTTTCCCATTTTTTTGTGGTAAAATTAGGTGCATCGGCTTATATTCGGGTCGGCTTATACTCAAGTATATACGGTACATTACTTAGGTCCTACTGTTGTCACCATTAGGAAACCCACCCTGAGAAATGCCATTTAGTCACCGAAGGATTGCATGTAGACTAAAAATGGTTGCCAAGAGGCTGCAGGAGATCAGTTTGGTTTGGCACTATGATATTTAAAATTATCAAATTATCAGGCAGGGTGACCAACCTGTTTTGCTCCCATGCAATGGAGAAAAGTGAGGTCCCCGATCTGTTTATGCTGTGTGTCAGGAAAGACAAGTCACACATATGAATTACAAATTTGCAGTGAGCTGTTTGCTCTGGGTTTCAGCTTTCATTATTCTCTTTTGATCCCCATCATATCATTGTATTTTTTTTTTCTGCTTCCCCCTGGAAACCCTCCGATGATTCTAATTAATGAATATCAGTTGGGAAAAGTAGCGATTTATGTGAGAATCATTTATAAGCCGGCTTTGGTCGAGTCCTACTTCTGAGAACCGCCTGCTCTTAGTGAGCCTTGAGAATGCGTCAAGCAGTCTACAGTGATAGAACAGGCTGCTTACAGATCCAGTTATGGTTCACAGGCAGTTTCATTGCCCCTGTGGATTTATTGGAATGCCGGCACTGTGAACCAGCCATAAGAAAGGCGCTTTTACCACTGGACTTCAGTCTAATGGTTTTAATATGGAATGTGAGCTATTAGCTTGTAGCTCGAGGTTTCTTGTGTATCTTTTCTCCATTTTAAGTAATGGAATATTATTTAAAAAATATACTTTTTCCATTTTTAGATCAAGTAAAAGGATTTTCCATTAACAAACTGATATTGTAATGCCAGTGTTTATTTCAAATCATTAGAGTAGTAAATAATAATAATAATAATAATAATAATAATAATAATTATTATTATTATGAAACTTTTCTCTTTATATTAATGTTTATATATAGTATATATGTATATATATATTTTTTCTTCTCCTCCCTCTCCCTTCTTCTTCTTCTTCTTTGTTTCTTATTTTTTCTTCCTTCTTCTTCTTCCTTTTTTCCACTTTCTTCTTCTTTCTTTCTTCTTTCTTTCTTCTTTCGTCTTCTGCTTCTTTCTTCTTCTTCCTTCCTCCTCCCCTTTTTTCGACCTTCTTTTTTGTCTTTCTTTTTCTTTCTTCTGGTTTCCTTCTTTCTTACCCTTCTTTTTTTCTTGTTCTTTCTTATTTTTATTCTTCTTCTTATGAGTTTATTTATCTCACACTTTTCTCTTTATGCTTATATTTCCATATATATTTATTTTCTTTATTTTTATTTTTATTTTCCTTCTTCTTTCTTTCTTCCTCCTCCTTCTTCTATCTTCTTTTCTTTCCTTATTCTTCGTTCTCATTTCTTTCTTCCTCCTCCTTCTTCTATCTTCTTTTTCTTTCCTTATTCTTCTTTCTCCTTTCTTTTTCCTCCTCCTTCTTCTATCTTCTTTTTCTTTCCTTATTCTTCTTTCTCCGTTCTTTCTTCCTCCTCCTCCTTCTTCTTTTGATTATTACTATTATTCTTTTTTCTTCTTCTTCTATCTTCTTCTTCTTCTATCTTCTATCTTCTATCTTCTTATTCTATCTTCTTCTTCTTTTATCTTCTTCTTCTTCTTCTATCTTCTTCTATCTTCTATCTTCTTCTTCTATCTTCTTCTTCTTCTATCTTCTTCTATCTTCTTCTTCTAACTTCTTCTTCTTCTATCTTTTTCTATCTATCTTCTATCTTCTTTTTATTCTATCTTCTTCTTCTATCTTCTTATTCTATCTTCGTCTTCTTTATCTTCTATCTTCTTTTTTCTATCTTCTATCTTCTTCTTCTTCTATCTTACATCTTATATCTTCTATCTTCTTCTTCTATCTTCTTCTTCTTCTTTTTCTTCTATCTTCTTATTCTATCTTCTTCTTCTTTTATCTTCTTCTTCTTCTTCTATCTTCTTCTATCTTCTTCTTCTATCTTCTTCTTCTATCTTCTTATTCTATCTTCTTCTTCTATCTTTTTCTATCTATCTTCTATCTTCTTCTATCTTGTTCATCTTCTACCTTCTTCTTCTTCTATCTTCTTCTTCTTCTATCTTCTTCTTCTTCTATCTTCTTCTTCTTTTTCTATCTTTGTCTTCTTCTTCTTCTATCTTCTTTCTTCTATCTTCTATCTTCTTCTTCTTCTATCTTATATCTTCTTCTTCTATCTTCTATCTTCTATCTTCTATTTCTTCTTCTTCTTCTTCTTCTTCTTCTTCTTTTATCTTCTTCTATCTTCTATCTTCTTCTTGTTGTTATTCTTCTTGTTCTTGTTCTTGTTGTTGTTCTTCTTCTTCTTCTGTCTCTGGATAGTCAGTGAAGCCCAATCCAAAGACACATACTGCAGTATGGGAGATCAGACACAGACTTTAAGTGTATGCTGGAACTATCTCTATTTGTTGGATGATTGACATGAATATTTATTAGGCTTGTGCAATTAGTTTCGTAACGAATCGAAATTCGTCCGAATTTAGCAACTTTCGGACATTCGGAAGCATTCGAATTTCCGAACAAAGCAATTACGAATAAAACCGAATCCGAAATAAATTATACCACAAATAGCGAATGCCCGAATGTCTTCGGCATAATTCGTTATGAAAAAAGTTAGGAATGTACGAATCCATTGGAAGCACAATAACACTCTGCTCTGCTCTCCTGCTTCTCCCTCACCGTGCTGAACTCTCTCTCAAAATGGTGTACAGGGGGCGGAGGCTATAGCCGCATGTAAAATACTAAAGTAAAATACGAGATTTCGAATGGCTACAAATAACCGCTATGTATTTAGAAAAGTACAAATCCATTCGAAGCACATTAGGCATAATAGACAGCGTCGTTGTGAGAGAGACACGGAAAATTACGAATCAACAAACCCAAAAAAAGTTAGGAAAGTAGGAGTTTTGTCCAGAATCAACGAAAAACAATGTACTCTACCGAAAGTACCAATTATAAATCAACTAAAAATAAGGCTTACATTAATACGAATCATTCTGATTCAACGAAAAATGTCGCTTGCGAAAATACGAATTAGTCCGAACACGAAAAATCCCATCTAGAAAAATTACGAACGATTACGAATCAACAGGACCGAAAAGAAACAAACCAAAACTAAACAAATGTTTCCGTTGTGCACAAGAAACAAACCGAAACTAAACAAATTTTTCCGTTGTGCACAAGTCTAATATTTATAATAGAAAATCTGCAAAGGTGCAAGTCATACCTTCTTTGGTCACGTGTCAGTGACGGGGGTCAGATGTTGGTGATGCCTGATGCTAATTTTAGGAGACTTCTGGACTCGCCACTATTTCCACTATTTCTGAATGTTCTACTTTTAAGATTTAATGTCCCAAGACTTGACACTGATCCTTTGTTGTGACGAGTTTTGATACTTAGCTATCTCAATAGTGTATGTGCAATAAACATAAAGAGAAGTAAAACATTATGATTGGTTAAACCCACAAGCGTTTTTTTTTTTACCTGCAATTTTTATTTAAAACTGACTTTTTGAAATAATGAATGCAATAATTTAGAGGTTGGAAATATTCAGTGTAATATAACACTTTTGGTAGTTAAATGATTTATTTATATACATCCGGGCAAAGAGGGACAACCAAGAAGCAAGAGAGGGACAGAGAGATTGGATTTCAAAAGAGGGAGAATTCTTTAAAATGAGGGACAATTTGGGGGTGTGGTATCAGTATTATAATATTTATTTTGATGATGATTATTATTGTTTTTTTTAAATTATTATTATGATTATTATTACCATTATTATTACTATAATTTGTAGTGTCTATAAAAATAATATAAAGGCTTATTTATTTTAAGCACACACAGAAAAGAGTTGCATAAACCATCACCTTAATAAAATATGAAAAATATTAGACACGGTACAACCAGACACCATATGGTGACTATGTGTCTGGAAACACCCCCACATGATGACCTATGTAATGTATGTCTGACTAGGTTCTGAATAGTGCAATACCTAAATTGCCTTGGGTTCATTATGCAGCATATGGCAATAGAATTATTGGAGTTGACCTGTGGCTATGTGTGGAGAGTATCAAGCTCATTGCCAATAATATTATTCACTGTAGAAGCATCTCATAAATATAGCATATGGTCATGGTAGAAAGTAGAAAAGAAGATAAGCAGCAGAGAGAAAGTCAGGGATTAAAAGTCCAATGACTAGAGGGGAGAAGGGGATAAGATGGGGGGTATTATTATTAATATTATTAATATTAGCAGTAGTAGTATTATGCTGTTTTATTATTATTATTATTATTAATATTATTATTAATATTGATATTATTATTAGTAGTATTATACTGCATTATTATTATTATTATTATTATTATTATTATTATTATTATTATTAGCTAGTAGAAGTATTCTTCTTCTTCTTCTTCTTCTTATTATTATTATTATTATTATTATTATTATGAGTATTATACTGTAATAATATTATTATTATTATTATTATTAGTAGTAGTAGTAGTAGTAGTAGTATTGTTATTATTATTAATATTATTATTATGATGAGGGGTATTATTATTATTATTATTATTGCTATTAGTATTAGTAGTATTATACTGTATTATTATTATTATTATTGTTATGAGTAGTATCTAGTAGACGTATTATTATTATTATTATTATTATTATTATCATTATTATTATTATCATTATTATTTATATGAGTATTATACTGTATTATTATTATTATTATTATTATTATTATTATTATTATTATTATGCTGTATTATTAATACAAATGATTATTATTAATTGTATTATTAATACTAATGGTAATATTAATAATAATCTACAGTTTTACAAACCCAACCTAGGTGATATAAAAATAAAAAAACTAAAACATACCTGCATTCACTCTTATGTATCCACAGTGCCTTTTCCGGTAGCTGGCACTGTAATGATACTTCTTAGTGCTGCAGGACCCTGTGATGGACACCTGTAGCAACCAATGGACAGCAACTGTATCACCAGGAAGCGACCTTCCCGCACTAGGAAAAAAAGGGAAACCTGGGACCATGACCTGTCATGAAACCATGGATTTAGTAATCTTAAATTGAAAAAAAATAAATGTACATTTTATTTTTTTACAATAAAACCTTTGATTAGTTAAAAGTAGTTGAGTTTTAATATTTTTCTCATTATTATTTTATTATTGTGTTAGCTCAAGAAAAATATAATGGTTTGTAAGGGTGGATGAGTAGGTGAAGAAAGAAAGTCAGAGGAAATCTTACATTTTAGAGACACAACATGAGCTGGAAGGAAAATCTTCCAATGGGGGGGGGGGGGGCACAATTGTTTAAGATGGGAATTCCCTTAACTTTGGGAGACTTCCTCTAATTTCCTGTTGTGTCTCTGGGACAGGAAGGGATATTTCCCCAATGGTACACAGAAAGAAAAAAATAACAATTCAGTCATTTTAATCTTTCCTTGCTCTCTCTAAATGTAAAAAAAAAAAAAAATCCAATAAATATACTTTAATATCAGATTTATTGATTTATTTAAATTTTTGTGATTTATGATATTTAAATTTACATACAGAAAGTAAAGTAATTACCGTACTTTTTTTTTTCTTTTTACCTTTACAAAACCCTTATCACTCTTATCTTCAGTATGATGATGATGATGATGATGAAGATAATAACAATTGGTAGTAGCAGTAGTGGTAAGCTGTGGGAAAGAAGTATCTTTTATTTATTGGGGGGGGGGGAGGGAAGGGGTATTTGTAGAGAATCTGAGAAAATCAACAAACTGAAACCTTATAAGATCACTAACGGTAAAACTTTGACATGGCTGTCTGGTAGTCATAGGATTAAAGGATTTTAAGGCGTAGTCATTCATCCTAAGCCTAACCCAAAATTGTTCCTGGATGCCAGCCCCTTGTGCTTCCACAAGACAGCACAATTCCATGGAAGTACAGCTTTGTGATTGCATTAAAAGTATAATTCTTAGACATCTGCACACTGAAATATTTTGTTTCGGAATCTCGTTTTCGTCCGAAAAATATTTTTTTTTTAGTTACTCCCGAAATTCGTTTTTATTTATTTTGTTTTGTTAAAAAATGCATTCGTCCAAAAATCCAAATGAATTAAGGTCGAATCTGTCAATTGAAGGCTTATGGTGTCTGTCGAATGTTCTAAGAAGATTTGACGAAGCAGCGAAACTGTACGACGACGCAGTCGTACATTTCTGGTCAAATGTTCCGCCCACAAGCTATAGTAGAATTCTAATGTTGTATGACACTAGTAATAATTATATTTATTAGTTATTATTACTAGTCAACCAACATTAGAATTCTTCTATAGCCTATGGGCGGAGCATTTGACCGGAAATGTACGATCGCGGCGATTGTATGTTTATAGCTGCTTCGTCGAATCTTCATGTCTATATAATGTCGAATCTTTTCTCTCTATGTCAAATCTTTCCTCTCTATGTCGAATAATCTTGGACTAATAGAGTTAAGGTTAGGCACATTCAACCGCAGGTTCAATAGACACGGATCTTTATTGTCACCATCATGTCGAATCTCCTATCTATATCGAACTGTTGTCGCAACAAAAACGAAAATAAAGCATTTTTTATGTCGGATCTTTCGGATTTCGGATTCTGCACGTTCCTTATCGTTTGTTAAAATGAACGCGAAAATCCCTGAAATTCGGACGAAAATGCATTCGGATGAAAACGAATGCACATGTCTAATAATTCTCATAAGTCTGTAATCATTCACCACAAGGAAGGATATTGAACCAAAAAGTTGGACAATTACAATATTCTATTATATGTTAGATAAATTGTTGGCTTGTGAACCACTTGTGGTTCTCAGATACTGTAAAATGGTCAGCAAAATAAACTAATAATTTTTTATTGGAAGATACTAACAATGGGTAAAATTGCTAGTTGTTGTTTTCCTAAAACTTGGTAAAATTAGAGAGAGCTTATAGAGATGTTGACATTTTGAAGTCAATGCAGTAGGTGCAATTAAGGTTGTTTTGGGTGCTTTTTAAGAGGGTGGTGGGCTTGGTTCATGCCAAGATTGAGGAAGTCTTCCTAGACAAAGTTTCTTCCTACGAAAAACTATGGAGACCCCTGGATCGGCCAATTCCTACCCCCTAACTTTGATGACTCACTCCTGCTACTGTGATCTTTAAGTAATATAGGCTCCTAAAGGCCTGGGACCTCTCTAGGGACCTCAATTCCTCTCACCCCCCCCCCCCATATCCCCCCCAACCTACTGATTAAGCAACCTACCGACACCTCGGAGTCGGCTGAGATACCCATTAAACCTAATTTCCTCCTTCCTCCCTTATCTAAATCTACTTCTACAGTCCAGCTTTCACTCATTTTTAACCATGTAGGGTTTACCATCCCTATCAGAGACCCTGCATAGCACTACTTGTTTGAAACGAATATCCTCATTTTCATTTTTGTCTTCGTCCTACGTTAGGACATTATATTACGTTATAATAATATGTTACCTGATTTGATGCCTCCTTTTATTGTCATATGTACTGTCATGCATACTGTCATATACTTGATAAAAGTTGAACATGAGCTTATGGCCCCCCCAACCCTAGGTTAAACCTATGGAGACAACGACTCTCTTGTTCTGAATAATACATCAGTCCATGTCCCCATACCTAATGAAACCCCCTCTCTAATTGGGGTACTAATTGTCACTTTACATTATTAAGTTATTACAATATTTGAAATACTTCTTCTATGTGGACTTGACGCCCATTGTCTTGGGACTATGTCTATTATACATGTGTACATCCGAAACAACGCTCTACCTATTGTTATTCATATTTGATATTTTACTTAATCGTTAACTCAAAAGTACATGAGTACTTTGACATGTAAATTGTTATACTTTAATAAAATATTTGAACAAGAAAAAATAAAAAATAAAAGAGTATGGTGGGCTTTAAATGGCTCCTGAGAGATATGGAAGCTCCTTTTAACTATCCAGGACCTGTTTTCGTGCCAAAACATAGCCCCCCCCCCATATAAGTCCCTTGGGTCCTGTAAACGTCCTATGAGTCTCATAAAATTGATCAGGCAGCTCTACAGCCATCCAGGTTCCTTTTACCAAAAAGCTTGATGTTACAGAAGCGACTTCTCACTCGATGCCCTCCCTTCGAGCGGGTCCAGGAAGGGGCTGGGAATTCTGTCCTTGTCCTCTCCTGGTCACACTGTTTTGTCATGTCTTGACTCCTTACCCCTGTTCTGTTTTAAGGGTTGGGATTTGGTCAACCAGGGTTTTCCTGGATCACCTTTCCCCTGGGTTCAGTAAACGGGGCTCCTGGGATCCGTATGTATCGCAATCATTCCTTGGTGCACAGATCCCGGTGATTCCAGGCCCTAATAACACCTCAATGCAGGTGATGGTCTAGGGCCCCTAGAAATACAGCTCTATGATGTAAAGTCTAATACTCTATGCCCACCCCATGAAGGTTTGGGACTTTATCCATAGTTACCCTACATCTCTTTTTTTTTTGGTCAAACTATTTTCTCAGAGCTTATTGTTCATTGTTTTTGTCATTATTTTCAATAAAAATGATTAAAAAGAAAAAAAAAAACTCAATGTCACATACCTGGTAGAGGCTCAGCTGACGAGAGAGCCTCCCTTACATCTCCTGTCCAATAACTATCATAAGTGCTATTCACAAGCCTATAAATACTGTATAAGATGTCTGTCAGGTCACCTGAGTTGCCAGATGACAGATGCACACCGTAGATCAGGAGTGCACCACAAGGTAGTGAACCCTATGGCTGACTGCTGCGGATGGAACACTGAGTGGTTAAGGAAGGCCGATCCACTGGAGCACAACAGGGATCCCACAGGGAGCTATAGCCCAAGATTCCCCAGGGCACGGAGTCTAAGATCCAGCAGATGTTCACCAGAGCCTCTAGTGGTGAGGATGGCCTAAGCTGCAGCTGGATCCAGGTCGCTGCCCCCAGAGTCCCCTAGCTCACGCTCCGTAGGGTATAGAGCAGGGGTCTCAAACTGGTGGCCCCCCAGCTGTTGTGAAACTACAAATCCCATCATGCCTCTGGTTATGGGAGTCATGCTTGTAACTGTCAGCCCTGCAATGCCTCATGGGACTTGTAGTTTTGCAACAGCTGGAGGGCCGCCAGTTTGAGACCCCTGGTATAGAGGATAGAGGGGAAGCAGCAGCTCAGGATACAAGAGATAGTGAGGAGATAAGCCAAGTTCAGGGCGACAAGCAGACAGGGATAGTCGAGAATAAGCTAATATCGTTAACACAGAGACAGACGTAGCACACGGCAAGCAGGAACCCAAACACACAATGCTTAACAAACAACGTTGATCAGCAAGGCAGACTTGCAGTGCACAGGTTAATATAGGGCCTGATAGGGCCTGGGGTGGAGCCATGCTGGGAGGAGAGATTATGAAAGCAGCCAGGTGAGAGAGTCTGGCCTCTAAGGTGAACACATGGAGAGAAAGGTCAGCTGACAGACAAACATTACTGCATATCCATGACAATCTCTTAACAAGCCACTGGTCCATAGCTCAAGAGTTCTGGACTCAACAGTCTCCAGACCATGGGATGGACGGACCTCCCCAGGAACCCTGCTGGCTGATACGTTTTGAAGGAGTCTCCTTCTTCATCAGAGCCTAACAGCAAGAGTTCCTTCAGCTGAATATATACACACATACAATCATACCCACATCCAGGGCTACTGTTAGAAATCATGGGGCCCTATACAGCCTACCTGATGGGGGCCCCCCCCCTCTGAAAATATCACATCATAGTTTCGCTAAAATGCACATGGGGGGGGCAAAGAGCAGGAGGGTAGTGGTGGCGCAGATACCGATCCCCTGTACTACAGTATGAGCCACAAGAGTCGGCAATAAGGCAGTACAGCTGGCCCTCCTGCTCGGCAGGTGCCGGGTCTCCCTTTTGAATTGTTGGGGCCTGGGTCCAGAACAGGAAGACTGGCTAAACTGCCCTATCAGCGGCCCTGCCCACATCATGATGGACTAGTTTAGACTAGACTAACTATGTAACTATATGAGAACCAAGAACACCCCCCCAACCAAGAACACTCCCCTTGAGTGGGAGGGATCAGGCCAAATGGCGAGAGCTAGCCAGAGCTCAAAATAATCACATAATGTTCCAAAAGAATAACATTTGTAAAGAATGTTGTGGGACAATGCACTAGGCTGGTGTGCCCTCTTCTGTTCATTTTATTAGAGGCTCAAGGACATCCCCAGTCCTAAAGGGCAGCAAGGCTTGAAGCGATGTCCCCTGTGATGTGGAGTACCACCTATACCTTTGCAGGGCTATCATACTTATGTGCAAGAGACAATTGCTGTTTGTGATTTGTTCTTGTCCAAGAACCCATGGAGTTGGCGTCAGGCATGGGTGCCTGTGGTAGGTTCCGGCATGGTGGATGGTCAGAAAATAGTCTGAATGCTGCTGAGATGCTGGGAATGCTCAGACTGGAGCTTGAATAGCGAATGGTGGCACACAGGTGTAGCACAGGAACTTGCAGGTGCAGGAAGCAAAGACATAGTCAAGAAGAGCCATGGTCAGTAATGACTGGGTAGCAGAGGTACAAAATCTGAAGACAGGAGCAGGGTCAGAAGCCAGACTGGGGCCAATATTAGAGCAGAAGCACAACAGCAGGCAGGAGATGAAGTCAGAACCTAAAAAAAAAGTCAGGAACAGGAGTTCAGGATGAAGCATGGTTAAGGAGCAACCCAGTCAAATACAAGATAGCAGGATGTGGGTCTGGTCATGAGTCACAGAAGCTGACAACCACTCAGCAACTCTACTTAGTTGTGCTAAGCTTTAAAGTGTAAGTAAACCCTCCTATTGTTTTCAGCCAAGGAAGCTGCCATCTTGGCCTCTGTTTAATCTAGCACTGCCATGATGCTGCACATGTGATCAGTTATGACACCAGCCATTGGATGGTTTGACAGTTTAGTTGAGAGCACAACCAATGGGAGTGTTACATTTCCGGCATGTGTTGGAAATGAAACTGTTTTACGCAAGGCTTTTTTTCAGGGGGAACTTGGTGAAAATCAGTTCCACCACCTTTGGCTCCGACCCTTTGGTGCCTCCTCACCACAATCACTTGTAAACACAGAAGTCTGGTTTCTGTGTTGACAAGTGACAGCGCTGCACTCTGTGTGTAATGCAATCCTTTTATTTAATGCCCCTTTAAGACCCCCCTACTGTTTTTGGGAAATTTAACTGACCACACCCACTACTTGATGTGATTTGGAGGGTGTGTGTAGGGGGAGCGGTTTTGTGGGGCCGTGGTTAAGTTCCAGCACCTATTGTTTGAGAAAAAAAGCCCTGGTTTTGGACGGATGGGTTTACTTCCGCTTTAAATAGTGCCATGGATGCTAAAATTGCCAGTGCTGGATGTGCATGCTAATTCATGCTAATGTGCGTGCGCATTAGTGAACATGCATAGCCTTAAAGGGGTTGTAAACGTTTTTTCACCTTAATGCATTCTATGCATTAAGGTGAAAAAACATCTGCGCATTAGCCGCCCCCCCCCCCCCGAGCCCCCGTTTACTTACCTGACCCCTCGAAAGTCCCGCGCCGTTAACGCGCTGGCTTCTGGGCCTGGCTTCTCGGCTCATTCATTGGTTGATTGTAAGCAGTGCAGCCATTGGCTTGTGCTGCTGTCAATCAAATCCAATGACGCGGCGTGCCGGGGGCGGGGCCGAGTGATACAGTGAGCTGCTATAGCCGCCGGCTGTTTCACAGGAGTGAGCCCGCAAGAACTTTCCACCATGCGAGCTCGCATATAGGTGGTGAGTTATTGCAGGGAGGAGCCGAGACAGCTGCCGAGGGACCCCAGAAGACGTGGATCGGGGCCACTCTGTGCAAAACGAGCTGCACAGTGGAGGTAAGTACAACATGTTTGTTATTTAAAAAAAATATATATATGTTTACAACCCCTTTAAAGAGGAAGTAAACCCTGGGCAATTTTTTCTATTTTTGCAACATTATGTTGCACAAGGGCATGGCAATGCATATTACATGTAAGATTTTGACAAATGAGTTCCGAAATTACCTTTTATCAGCCGTTGTTGTTATCTCTACTCCCGGGTGTAGAAATCGCCATTGTTACTGCTGCTTAGTGAATCCCCTATCTGACGTCCCTTCCGCCCTTACTAATTCCCTGTTCGAAAACTCGCGCATGCGCCGTAGCGCCGTAGCGCCGTAGCGCCGTAACCAAGCCTCGATCTGGTTTGCCGTTACCGTGGCAACCAATGTACAAGGAATATGAGAATGCTTCACTCCCCTTTTGTGACATCTTCTTTAGTCACAAGGGGGAGTACAAGGAAGAATTGAAGGATGTAAACAGCGCAAGACTTCTCCTCTGTGCCGGACAGAGGGGAAGTTTCTCGCTTACTGCGTTCCGGAAACCATGTTAATGACAAACCGGTAAGCATTAATTGCCAGTTTTGGCGCTGTAATGTGCGCTTGCGCGTTGACGTCATTCAAAACGAAATATGACTTTTGCAAAGGAAATACAGCGGTGAGTACACTTACACAGGGAGCGATCAGCTGCCTGCGTTACGGGGAATGTTTTTAAGCAATGTTATGACAGAGGGTTTACAACCACTTTAAGCCTGTACTGGTACTGGTTCCAAAGCTGCACCATGAGCATGCACAGCTGTGTACTCAATCTTCCTGATGCTAGAAGTCTGCTTAAAAAAAAAAACAGAAACAAGCTCAACAGCCATGATCTCATGGTAGATGCTGCCAATCTGTACACCGTGTTATGGAACAGCATGATTTTCACGGACGGTCTCAGCAGCAGCATACATTGGTGGCTGTGGAACTGATGTCATTTTGACAATTAGCTTGCCTTGTATGCAGCAGCAACTCCACAACTGAATTCAATTCATCTTGATAAAAATTTTTTTTTTAGGGAGTTTCAGCCCGACACATGCTTTTTCATCAGACAGTAATAGATCTGCTTTGACTGACAGACAGAAATTGGCCCGTAGTCTGCTGTGGTTGTCCTTGTTTCCACTGATGCAAAACGGTCATGCTGTAGGCCATGCTGTCAAACTCATATTAAAGTGAAGTTCCGCGTGAAAAAAAAAAGAAGAAAGGTCAGCAGCTACAAATACTGCAGATGCTGACTTTTAAAATATGGACACTTACCTGTGACGTCACACGCATGCGCACTAGCGGGCCGGCATCCTTGCCGGTTTTCTGAATGGGATCTTGCCGGCCCGAGCGTGCAATGCGTGAGACGTCATCGCCGCTCTGGCCAATCACAGCACCGGAGCGGCGATACACTGACGGCAGTGACGGGACACCGAGGCAAGATGGCGGCGGCGGCAGAGGGGAACGAGGAGGACTTTGAGGGGGCTTCGATCTCAGGTAAGTCATTCATAATGAGCTAATGAGCTAGTATGCTATGGATACTGGCTCATTATGGTTTTCTTTTGCAGGGGTTTTTAAAAAAAAAAAAAAACATGGGTTTACTTCCTCTTTAAGTAACGGAATCAGGAAGTGAATTCATGCGGCTTCACAGCCTGGTTCCTTACTGCGCATGCGCGAGCCGTGCTGCGCGTTCTGAGTGGTCCCTGCTGTCTTCTAGGACCTGTGTGTCTCCCAGAAAACAGCGGGGGGGGGGGCAAAGGAAGGGCAAAGGAAGGGCCGGACATGGCGTAGATCACCGCGGATACTGCTGCGATCTTTCGCCGGAAGTGGGAGCAAATACATGTATTGGACAGGAATCTGCTCCCCCCTCCCCCCCTGAAAGGTGCCAAATGTAACACTGGAGGAGGGGGGGGGGGATCCGGACAGCGAAGTTCCATTTTTGGGTGGAACTCCGCTTTAAGAATTAACGGACTGCAGACATTATATCAATGTAAAATTGGCCAGCAACAGGACAGATATAATGAAGGAGAATTGGCCAAAATGTACCAGATAAAAGGAGTGCAGGCGTGTGGGTCTCATTACAACAATTATGGGACCACAGAAGACACGGAAGTGTTAAATTGGCTGGCGGCAGGACAATTCTACATAGCAAGGCAAGGTTTCAACTCTGTACACCTGTGTACTCTAGACATGTGCGATTCGTTTCGTACGAATCAAACTTTCGTACGAATTTCCGAAAATTCGTACATTCGGAAGCATCCGAAATACGAAAATACGAATTTCTATTCTTACGAATTTTATGCAAAATTTTGTTGACAAATTTGGTTTCGGGAGTGGGAGAGACGGCTCAGACTGGTACTGGTAGTCGATGGGAGATTCAGAATTAGACAAAATAGGAATGTTTGTTAATATCGTTTTATTATTGTCATATTAATTACCATTATTCGTTATGATGAAGAAACCCAGGAAGTCATCACAGCACAGGGATGGTGGGAGCCCCTCATACTGAGCACAGCACAGGGATGGTGGGAGCCTCTCATAATGAGCACCAATGGCGTCCCTAGGGGGGGACCAGAGGGGCCATGTGCCCCCCCCCCAAAAAAAAACGTTTTTGTTTTTTTTTTCGCTCGGGCTGCTGCTGGGGTAACATAGTCTCTCCTGAGAGGGAGTGCGTCCCCAGTCAGCTCCTGCGGGGGATTCCTCCCCCTCCCTCTGCTCGCTGACACTGCATAATGCGAGCGCTCACACAACCACAGCCGCCTGATCTGCTCCTTTCCCTGCATCCTCATTGGCACGGAGAAGAGCGAGTTGCAGGAAGGACTCCACGAGCACTGTGGGAGGGGGGGAGGGGGGCCCAAGCCTTCATCTCAGTTACTGAAAAAACAGACTGATTTCTCCCGTCCTTAGGACAGGAGAACCAGCCTGTAAATTCCGAGAGTGGTGACTGCAAGCTGAGCCGAGTGTCAGTCTATGACACTCTTTCACAGCCCAGCGAGTCCAGCCACCCCCCCTCCCCTCACTCTCCTCACATACGAGCAGGGAGGGATACAGCTCCTCCTCCTCCTTCCAGTCCCGCCCACACTATCCCGGCGTGCTGTATCTGAAGGGAGGGGATGTGTGGGCGGGAAATATGAAAATCAGCAGCATTCCTGGCTGTGTGTGAATGATGCCTGAGATTCTAGCCTGGACCGTGGGTAACTGTGTGCACTGCAGACTGCAGTACACTGTAATCACTGAACTGCATTATCTCCATCCCTTCTCTCCCCCATCTGTCTCCCTCCCCCTCTCCTGTTCTTTCAAGACATTCACAATTTACTTTCACTTTCAGTTAGGCAGGTAATAGACGGTGCAAATTTATTTCCTGTGTCCACAGATTGCAGGAAAGAAACTTGCATGATTCCCCCATCAACACAGACAGGAATAACCCTCCTTCCCAGCAATTGTATTCTCCCGACAAACAGTGATTATCACTAGTGGCTATAGCAACCACTAATAATAATCATAAGAGAATCTGCTCATTAATGGTTCGAATCTCAGCCAGTTCCTGCTGAACCAGCTGAGATTTGGTCTACACACGATCGTTTTTCTTGCCATTTTTTTTCTTGCCGTTTTTCACGTCGTTTTTTTTCATGTTTCCTCTCAAGCCTGTCTTGCGTACACACGATCATTTTAAAAAACGATCAAGCAAAGCGCAGTGACGTACAACACGTACGACGGCACTATAAAGGGGAAGTTCCGCTCGAATGGCGCCACCCTTCATGTTAGTAAAGTTTGTTGAGCAACGATTCACGCTTTTCAGCCTTGTGCTTTTCAGTTCGTTACAGTGTGACAAATGTGCTATCTCCATTATGAACGCTGGTTTTACCAGAACGAGCGCTCCCGTCTCATACTTGATTCTGAGTATGCACGTTTTTTTCACGTCGTTAAAGCATACACACTATCGTTTTTCACGTCGTTAAAAAAAACGACATGAAAAACGACGTGAAAAAAGAGAGCATGTTCGAAATTTTTAATGGCCGTTTTTCACGTCGTTAAAAATGCTCTGGAGCATACACACGATAATTTTTAATGGCCATTTTTAAAAATTGCATTTTTAACGGCATGAAAAACGATCGTGTGTATGGGGCATTAGGCAGCCCATACATTGATCACTTTTTTCATTCAACTATTAGGTTGAGTGAAAAAAAAAGGAAATGATCCAATGCCCCCATCTACACATTATAGGTGGATGGGGGAATGTTCCCAGTGTGGACCAGTGCTGGAACAACCAGAGTTGCTGTCCTCTCCCGGCTATTTACAGCGCTGGTCTCTGTCTCCATGGTAGCGGCGGCAGCACATTGGAACCCAGTGCTGGTTACTTTATGGGGCTGATGTACAGGAGGGCCAGCATAATTTGTTGTTAGAGATGGGCTGGGCATGTTCAAAATTCCACATGCCAGAGCCTGCCAGGAAGCCCACACTGCACAGCGCTTGGTGTGCTGGTGACATATATCTCTTGTTTTCTGCCACCCTGGTGGGGCCCCAGTATAGTAGGAAGGGAGCTCACTGCAGAACATGTGAAAGGGCCCATTGTGGGATCGTAGTAAAGGGCCCCAGGATATATATATATATATATATATAATTGCATTTTATAGTTTTGTCCCTGTCCCCCCATGTGCCCCCCCCTAAATATGAAAGCTAGAGACGCCACTGATGAGCACCTCACAGGGATGGTGGGAGCCCCTCATAATGAGCACAGCACTGGGGTGGTGGGAGCCCCTCATAATGAGCACAGCACAGGGATGGTGGGAGCCCCTCATAATGAGCACAGCAGGGCTACAGCCCCAGGAGGAAGTCAGCACAGCACAGGGATGGTGGGAGCCCCTCATAACGAATGTTCGTAATTGTTCCGAAAAGTTAACAAACCTAACAAACTTTCGTATTTCGTACGAATCCAAATTGAATTTCGGACACGAATTCCCAAATACGAATTAACGGGCTACTACAAACCCAGGAAGTCAGCACAGCACAGGGATGGTGGGAGCCCCATATACAGCCAGTTTGTCCCCATATATATAGCCAGTGTGCCCCCATATATAGCCAGTTTGTCCCCATATATATAGCCAGTGTGTCCCCATATACAGCCAGTTTGTCCCCATATATATAGCCAGTGTGCCCCCATATACAGCCAGTTTGTCCCCATATATATATAGCCAGTGTGCCCCCATATATAGCCAGTGTGTCCCCATATATAAAGCCAGTGTGCCCCCATATATAGCCAGTTTGTCCCCATATATATAGCCAGTGTGTCCCCATATACAGCCAGTTTGTCCCCATATATATAGCCAGTGTGCCCCCATATATAGCCAGTGTGTCCCCATATATAAAGCCAGTGTGCCCCCATATACAGCCAGTGTGCCCCCATATACAGCCAGTGTGCCCCCATATACAGCCAGTGTGTCCCGATATACAGCCAGTTTGTCCCCATATACAGCCAGTTCCCCCCAAATGCAGCCAGTTTGTCCCCCATATACAGCCAGTTCCCCCCAAATGCAGCCAGTTTGTCCCCCATATTCAGCCAGTTCCCCCCAAATGCAGCCAGTTTGTCCCCCATATACAGCCAGTTCCCCCCAAATCCAGCCAGTTTGTCCCCCATATACAGCCAGTTCCCCCCATATTCAGCCAGTTTGTCCCCCATATACAGCCAGTTCCCCCCATATTCAGCCAGTTTGTCCCTCATATTCAGCCAGTTCCCCCCATATTCAGCCAGTTTGTCCCCCATATTCAGCCAGTTTGTCCCCCATATACAGCCAGTTACCCCCATATTCAGCCAGTTTGTCCCCCATATACAGCCAGTTCCCCCCATATTCAGCCAGTTTGTCCCCCATATACAGCCAGTTCCCCCCATATTCAGCCAGTTTGTCCCCCATATACAGCCAGTTCCCCCCATATTCAGCCAGTTTGTCCCCCATATACAGCCAGTTCCCCCCATATTCAGCCAGTTTGTCCCCCATATACAGCCAGTTCCCCCCAAATGCAGCCAGTTCCCCCCCCAAATGCAGCCAGTTCCCCCCAAATGCAGCCAGCATGTCGCCCATATACAGCCAGTTCCCCCCAAATGCAGCCAGTTTGTCCCCCAAATGCAGCCAGTTCGCCCCAAATGCAGCCAGCGTGTCGCCCATATACAGCCAGTTCCCCCCAAATGCAGTCAGTTTGTCCCCCAAATGCAGCCTGTTCCCCCCCCCCAGCCCTGCACACACCTTCCTCGGTCCGCGCCGTCCTCGATGTGTTCTCCCGCCCTCGATGTCGCTTCAGCCAATCAGGTTACCGGTAACCAGATCCGGTGAACCTGATTGGCTGAAACCTCCACACAGTCTTCTCCAAGGAACGCACCCCCGTGCGTACCTGGGAGGAGTTTTTGGAAGCCGAATACAGCGTGAGAGCTGTATTCGGAAAGCCTATCAGAGCCGCTGGCTCTGATAGGCACTTCCAAGTTACACCCACCGCCGGCCGCTGCTCTAATTCATATGGCCGGCGCTCACCAGGAGGCCGGCCATATGAATAGTGGGCAGCGCGGCAGCAGTGACAATACACAGATTCATGCAATGCATGAATCTGTGTATTGTCTTTCAGTGGCGGTGCAGGAGCGAGAGGGGGTGGCGCTCCGGCGCCCTCTATGGACGCACCGCCACTGACAGCAGGGGTACAGCCCTAGGAGGAAGTCAGCACAGCACAGGGATGGTGGGAGCCCCTCATAATGAGGATAATGAGCCGACGACTGCCATATTGAGAAAGGTATTCTTTGCTTTTTTAATTCATCATAACGAATGTTCGTAATTGTTACGAAAAGTTAACGAATCTAACGAAAATTCGTATTTCGTACGAAACAAATCCAAATTGAATTTCGGACACGAATTACGAAATACGAATTTTTCGTCTAATACGAAACGGAACGAAACAAAACAAAACAAATTTATTGATGGCACACATGTCTAGTGTACACACACAGACTGCAGGCACCCAGTAAAGTCTGGACACAGGATTCTGCACCACCCAATACATTTTGGAACCTTCAAGTTCCAGCCCCCCGATCCTGGACTACAAAATCCAGAGAAAGCCAAAAACACAGCTTTCTCTGCTCATAAACGATAATCTGGAACCTCACATTAACCTTTAATGTAAATCCTGTGTCATTTTGTCCTACATTTTCACAGTGGCAGGGCCTCACACTGTCACAAACCAAATGCTGATATCACAGTACTTTACTGTAGATATCGTTCTTCCTTTCATAGAGATAAAACATTGAATAATCAATTAACCACATGAGGACCGCCGCACGCCAATGTATGTCGGCAGAATGGCACGGCTGGGCAGTGGGCACATGGGCGTACAGTAGGGTGACCACATTTCCAAACTACCATTCAGGGACACCCTCTCTTCCCAAAAATCAGCTTGTGCTGTAACGAATCACAGCACAGTGTTGGACACAAGAGGCGGGATTTATGATTTCTCCAATCACAAGCAGGGGGCGGGATTGTGCTCCTCCAGGCATTCCCGGCCAGGACAAGTACTGTCAGTGAGTAAAGCAGTGATGTGGCGACCTTTTTGGGGGCATCAGATTGGCCCGGGGGGGTGGCTGTGTCAGTTTCATTCCGGGACACTGTATTGTCCTGGAATGAAGGTGCCCGGGACAGACCTGCAAAATGCGGGACTGTCCCTGGCAATCCAGGACACATGGTCACCCTAGTGTACAGGTACGTCCCCTTTAAGAGCCCAGCTGTGGGTCCTTTTCTCCATGACCGTCCCCGCGGGAACAGCGGACCCGATTGCCGCTGGTGTCCCGCGATCGGGTCACAGAGAGGAAGAACTGGGAGAGGTAAGTGTAAACAAACCTCTCCCCGTGCTTCCTAGTGAGCCTGTCACTGATCGTCTGTTCCATGTCAGTGACGTCACACGCTAAGCCACGCCCCCCCACAGTAAGAAACACAAACCAGGGCACACGTAACCCCTACAGCGCCCCCTCCTGGTTAACCCCTTCACTGCCAGTGTCATTTTTACAGTAACCAGTGCATTTTTATAGCACTGGTAGCTGTAAAAATTACAATGGACCCAAAATAGTGTCAAAAGCGTCCGATGGGTCCGCCATAATGTCGCAGTCACGAAAAAAATCACTGATCGCCGCCATTACTAGTAAAAAAAGAAAAAATTTATAAAAATGCCATAAAATTATCCCCTATTTTGTAAACACTATAACTTTTGCGCAAACCAATCAATAAATGCTTATTGCGATTTTTTTTTACCAAAAATATGTAGAAGAATACGTATCGGCCTAAACTGAGGAAAAAAAATGCTCTATTTTTGTTTATAACGCAAAAAAATAAAAACCGCAGAGGTGATCAAATACCACCAAAAGAAAGCTCTATTTGTGGGGAAAAAATAGGACGTAATTTTTGTTTGGGAGCCACGTCGCACGACCGCGCAATTGTCAGTTAAAGCGACGCAGTGCCGAATCGCAAAAAGGGGCCTGGTCTTTAAGCTGCATAATAGTCCGGGGCTGAAGTGGTTAATTAAAACGTCATTTACTCTGTACATTTTTTTTTAAATGTGTTTGTTACGTTTATTTTTTTTACCATACTATACACAACTTACCATCGGTATGAAGATACATTTCTGTTATGCAGAACCTGCAGGATCTTACCAGGCCCGCCCGGCACTTTCAATTATTCCAGCCTCTATTAGAATAATCTTTGCTTTCATCTACTTTGGAATGTGGATGTAAAATATAGGACCTCCACAAAATGGCTGCTGATGGAGGTAAATGGCCACCATTAGCCACTCACATCACAGGGGAGAACATTTACTTCTGAACCTGAATTGTACAGTAATTGCATAATGACATTTACTTTGTGCATAAGTTTATAATCCTCAAGATATGAGATTTTCTGGTCATTTTAGCTTTGAGGCACAAAGAGTTTTATTTAAAAAAAATAAAAAATGAAACTTAATGTATCCAAATAAACATGTTTTAAAAGATTTAATATGCTTTTTGAATGGTATTCCCATTTATAAAAAAAAAAAGATGCATTCTGTTTCTACCTAAATTATTATTCTTTTTTTTTTTTAACACAATAAGTAGTTTTTTTTATTGGTTATCATATCTTATTTTCTATTTTTCTTTTTTAAATTGGTAACGCACCCAGCACAAACACAGGTACGGATATATAGCAATCTTCAGTGTTCTGGCTGAGGGAAGAAGGTTCTCATCCAAGATTTTACAATACATGGGGCCCCAATTTAGGGTGACCACGTGTCCCGGATTGCCCGGGACAGTCCCGCATTTTGCAGGTATGTCCCGGGCACCTTCATTCCAGGACAATACAGTGTCCCTGAATGAAACTGACACAGCCACCCCCCCCCCTCGGGCCAATCTGATGCCCCCAAAAAATGGCTACACATCACCACTTTACTCACTGACAGTACTTGTCCTGGCCCGGAATGCCTGGAGGAGCACAATCCCCGCCCCCTGCTTGTGATTGGAGAAATCATAAATCCCGCCTCTTGTGTCCAATCACTGTGCTGTGATTTGTTACAGCACAAGCTGATTTTTTAGGAAGGGAGGGTGTCCCTGAATGTTAGTTTGGAAATGTGGTCACCCTATGCTGACTATGACCCTAAGAACACCATCCCTACAGTCACACGGAGAGGGAAACATGAGGCTTTGGGGCTGCTTCTCTGCTAAAGGTACAGGCCGACTTTGCCGCATTGAGGGGCCAATGGACGGGGCCGTGTATTGTAAATTCTTGGATGAGAACCTTCTTCCCTCAGCCAGAACACTGAAGATGGGTCATGGATGGGTCTTCCAGCATGACAATGACCCAAAACATACCACCAAGGCAACAAAGGAGTTGCTTAAAAAGAAGCACATTAAGGTAATGGAGTGGCCTAGCCAGTCTTCAGACCTTAATCCTATAGAAAGTTTATGGAGGGAGCTGAAACTCCGAGTTGCCAAGAGACAGCCAAAAAACCTTAAAGGATTTAGAGAAGATCTGTAAAGAAGAGTGGACCAAAATCCCTCCTGAGATGTGTGGAAACCTGATCACCAACTACAGGAAACGTCTGACCTCTGTGCTTCCCAACAAGGGTTTCTCCACCAACTACTAAGTCATGTTTTGCTTGGGGATCAAATAAATTATTTTACTCACTGAACTGCAACTAAATTTGTATCATGTGTGGATTATTTGTTGATATACTGTCTCTATCATATAAAATACACCTATGATTAAAAAATGATAGACTCTTAATTTCTTTGTAAGTGGGCAAATTTATAAAAATCTGCAGGGGATCAAATAATTATTTTCCCAAATGTATGTGCACAGTTGGTGAGAAGGGGTTAAAAATACAAATACCCAGCAAGTGGCTGGGAAATCGGATTTAACACCCCCCCCCCCCACCCTGGCGCCCCAAGGCAGCTGCTGAAGCAGTCTTATGCTGGCGCCGGCCCAGCAAACTCTATACATTGCAGGATCCACTAGAGCAAGCTTTTCAGTACAAGGACCAAATTCAATTTTGTGAATGAATTAATAAAATGTAAATTAATGGATACAGTACTTGGAACTTCTTTTTAATAAGCATGATATATTTATTCAAGGAACAGAGAAAGAACTTCAATAAAACAAAGCAAAGAATTTCCAAATAGTTACAATTTGGACAGATTTGGACAGCAGGTCATAGTTGGCAGACCCCTGCACTGAAGGGAAGATGATACAATTGTGTTATGAATCTTCATTGGAGCTCTCACTGTGGTGGGGGGACACCTGAAGCACAGTATAAAACCCAACATCTCTAAATCTTAGAATAAGAAACCATGCCTATGTAAGAAATGACCATGCTCAATAAAATATATGTAATATATTTGTATAGGCTTATTATGAGATATGGGCTCAGTTTGTGTTTATAAGCCTGCTGTCTCTCAGAGGACAAAAGCTTCTGTTTGGTGCCTTCAAGAGCATGCTAAAGCCAAATTATATGTATGGTAATTAAGTTATCCTTTGTTTTTGGTGGGTTGTTGAATATAGGTGATAGCCATTTTCTAGACTCTTCTGAGATAGGCTACTTGTAAATAATAAAAGCCAGGTTCAGACACCATGACTCCATTGATATTGGTTATGCATCATTGCCAAGTCGGCTTGAGTTCCATCCATTCCCTTTCTTGAGAAAGATGTACCATTTGGACCAATTTGGAGTTTGCTCAATGAGGGTGAATGGAGGGAACTAGTAAAAGAATAGCAAAGGACTGGACTTGGGGCAACCTGACAGGGAGCTTGATGAGGGAGACCTGAGGGGAGCTTGATGGAGGAGTAGACGGTAAACCTTGATTAAAGGTCGGAGAAGACAGTGGGAGACCCTGACGGAGGCTTGAACGGAGATCGCTTAACTGAGGAGTTCCTGGTGAGACCCTGACTTAATAGCCAGATTGGGGGGGGTAGCTTGACTGGGGAGCTTGACTGAAAAGAATGCAGAGTCTGACGGAGGAGTTGCTGGAGAGAGACTTGAGGGGAAGCTGGACTAGAGACTTGAAGGCTGATTATGGACAGTGGTAATATTGGAGGTCGCACACTGGAACTCCAACTTATCTTGATGTCATCTTTATTGTCAACAGGGTCAGACAGATACAGGCAATGGTAGACGCTATCGCTTGTAAAACGCATCTACCATTGCCTGTATCTGTCTGACCCTGTTGACAATAAAGATGACATCAAGATAAGTTGGAGTTCCAGTGTGCGACCAATTTCTTGTTTTATTCATCTTCCACGGTGGTGAGCCGAGGTCTGCACCTGTGATCTACCTTACACCTGATTCTGCCAGGAGCGGGGTGCTTCTTCTTGTAATATTGGAGGTGCCTGCTAGCCAGATATCTTTCCAGTTTATGATTGCTGGAGAATATTGTCTTTGGTTTTATAAGTATTTCTCTTCTTTGGTGCAGAGGTTGTATTATTTGCTAGCATCAGGTACTGTTGTTAATGCATGTCTGTAATGTTTATGCCTCTAAAGTATTGTTTTTTGTAATATTTTCTTATCAGAGACTAATGCCGCGTACACACGACCGTTTTTCATGACGAGAAAAATGCCATTTTTAAAAATGGTCGTGAAAAACGGTCGTGTGTATGCTCCAGAGCATTTTTCTCGACGAGAAAAATACCTTAAAAAAAATTAGAACCTGCTGTATTTTTTCTCTTCGTTTTTCACGTCGTGAAAACCGGTCATGTGTATGCTCTTACGAGGGGGAAAAACAACGCGCATGCTCAGAATTAAGTATGAGACGGGAGCGCTCGTTCTGGTAAAACTAGCGTTCGTAATGGAGATCGCACATTCGTCACGCTGTAACGGACTGAAAAGTACGAAGACTGAAAAGCGCGATTCGTCTCTCACCAAACTTTATTAACACGAGGATCAGCAAAAGCGTCCCAAAGGGTGGCGCCATTTGAATGGAACTTCCCCTTTATAGTGCCGTTGTACGTGTTGTAAGTCACCGCACTTTGCTCGAGCTTTTTTTTCATGGACGTGTTCCATGACATGAATAACGGTCGTGTGTACGCAGCATCAGCTGTTCATGTTAATTCTTTGATCAATATAATCTTTTTCACCTACAGTGTGTGTCGTGTGTTTTATTGCCAGCCTACCCCTAAAATGAATGTTGAGAAGTGGGCGTGGATTAATAATATTGACATTATTTATTACTTATTATTGTCCGTATTATTATTTGTGTAATCACCGCCCCCCCCCCCCATATTATTATACCTTATATCATTATCATTATATACCTTATATCATTAGCAACAGGTGTACAGGGTTTGTATCAAAAGTGAAAGCACCATACCCAATGACTAAAATATACATTAAGTATTAAATGCTTAAACATATTTTGCTTAGCATTAAGCAGGCCATACACGGGTCGAATTTCGAACAAATTTTCTTTTCATAATCAGAAAGTTTTACTTTTTTTGTGATCCGATGATGCCACCATTGATTTTCGAAATTCAACCGGGAATATTCTTTTCTCTCTGGGAATTTACTTTTCTTGCACACGCGCAGTTTTTTTTTCTATTACATTCCTCAAATTTGATTGCCGCACAAAAATCGGCTGTTTCTGCAGCCCACTAACGGTGCAAAATTCGTACAAAATTTATTTGATACGGTTTTCGAAAGAAAATTATTTTAAATTTCGAACCGTGTATGGCTGGTTTTAGTAGGAAGGCTACTAACTAACTAATAGAATGTTGTATAGAATAAAAGGAAGTTATTAATTAAATTCATGTATTCGTTTTCTTTCCCAGATTTCTTGCATCTCCATGCTATGCTGTTACCCATCAGAGATTTGGACAAACCTATGTGTTCAGATGACCAGGTGAACACCAAGGAGATGGTTTCCTAAGCAAGGTATTCAGTAAAGCACTTCTCTTAAATATATATGTTTTTTAAGTATAATTTCATTTATTTATTTGTTTATGGTTACTTACCGTATTTATCGGCGTATAACACGCACCGGCGTATAACACGCACCCCAAGTTTAGGAGGGAATTTAAAGGAAAAAAACTTTTAGCAGGGAAATTCAAGGAAAAAAAAAAAAAAAACTTACATTTAAATGCAGCATGCAGCCTTGCCCAGTGTCCATCTGCAGCCTTGCCCAGTGTCCATCTGTCCATCTGCAGCCGTGCCCAGTGTCCATCTGTCCATCTGCAGCCGTGCCCAGTGTCCATCTGTCCATCTGCAGCCTTGCCCAGTGTCCATCTGTCCATCTGCAGCCGTGCCCAGTGTCCATCTGTAGCCTTGCCCAGTGTCCATCTGTCCATCTGCAGCCGTGCCCAGTGTCCATCTGTCCATCTGCAGCCGTGCCCAGTGTTCATCTGTCCATCTGCAGCCGTGCCCAGTGCCTTTGCGATCGTGTCAGTCGCGGCGGTTTTTAAAATTTGGCGCCGATTTCTGTGGAGAGGAGCGAGCGGGGCCGAGTGTACTTCGGCTGGACTCGGCTCCTCTCGCAGTTCCGCCCATCTCCACTGACTGCGCCGCTGACGGAGAAAGCCGAGTGTACTTCGCCTAGACTCGTGTCTGCTCACAGTCACAGGCAGGACTGCGAGAGGAGCCGAGACTAGGCGAAGTACACTCGGCTTTCTCCGTCAGCGGCGCAGTCAGAGATGGGCGGGACTGCGAGAGGAGCCGAGTAAAGCCGATTGTACTTCGGCTTCGGCTCCGCTCGCTCCTCTCGCTCATTTTCAGCAGGGGAATTCGGAGTATCGGCGTATAACACGCACCCATGATTTTCCCCTGATTTTAAGGGGAAAAAAGTGTGTGTTATACGCCGATAAATACGGTAATAATTGTATTTTTTTTTATGTAGCGCACTTGCGATGGAGCCACTGGTTTTGATTATCCCATTTCCCCAAACTTATGCCTTGTACACACGATAGGAAATTCCGATGGAAAAAGTCAGACAGACTTTTTCCATCGGAAATTCCTACCATGTGTGTGCCCCATCGGAGATAATTCCAATGAATTCCATCGGAGTTTAAATATAGAACATGTTCTATTTTTTTTTCGATGGAATTCCGTCGGAATTCCGATGTGAGTTTTGTCGGACAAAGGTCCGATCGTGTGTACGCGGCATTAGTGCACACACGGCAAGGCATACAGCATTTTTTTCTTTCTCACTGGTTAAAATAAACAGTCTAGGGGTATCCTTTGTATGTTTATTGCTAAGTTGAGCTTGGATGGGTGAGGGGGGGACACTGGATACCCCAGAAAGAACCCCAGAAAGAACTGAATTGACACATATTTTCTCACTAGTCTGGTAGAGAGCTTCCACAAAGTTCACTACTTGCTGAGGACATGCCTAGGACTTGCTTCTTTTTTGTAGAACTGAGGACTGCTCACAGTCTCTAGGGCACAGGATTTAGGTCAGTACTTACAATGTCACAGGGTTGTCAGTTACCTCCTTCTGATATCTACTGGGCACTTTTAAGTGAAGGAGACATAGACTCATGATACCACAGGACAGCCGGACACTCTTCCCCCAACCTCCACCGTTTATCCTCCAGTGAGCTTCACGTGACCATTGGAAAGAAATCCCAGACTTTAGAAAAACAACCCCCCCCCAGCTTAGATTGTAGCTGGTGCCTTGATGACCTCCAAGCAGCGTCTCCTACCAGGGACTCCTGGCAGGACTGATCTCAGGATCCACACACTGTGTTCCAGGCTTCAGGCTATTTATGGGCTCTCCAGCCACCTACTGGGCACACCTCTCCAGGGATTGGTTGGGTCCCCATACATGCTCAGGCTGCCTTTCTATTCTTCCTTCTAGAATCCTCTAGAATGTGGGGGGGGGAGCAATTAGGCCAACAGCCTGTGAAACTATGAGTGAGTGAGTGAGTAACTTGTATAGCGCTGCAAATGCGAACTAAATTGCCTCAAGGCACTTGGTATCCAGTGTCGTTGAGATCCTTGAACAGCCAACGCCTGATCCACTGATTACAGAGGATCTAAGCTAAATTTACCAGCAACTTACACTAACTGGTGCGGGGTGATACATTTATAAAGTGAATTTTTCTTTTCTTGCACAATACACAAATAACCATTGATAACTGTACTTTGTGCAGTTGAGTTTTTGCATGTAAAGAGCAGATGTAATGTCATCAAAATCTAAAATGTACTCATTTTTGTTAACCCCATTTAGTATTTTGAGATAAGTCCAAATATATTTCAGTGTAAACTAACATTTTAATCATTCTAAGCATTATTTATTAAAGGGCTAGTCCACTCAAAACTATTATACAGTTACAGGTTGTTTGATCTTTAAAGGACTCTGGTAACAAGATGTCCATGCTGTAGTGACTTTGGTGTGTTGCTCAACCCCTTGGGAAATTCCTAGTCCTCCTTTTGCATTCTGCGTACCATAAAATGCCCTAAAATGTACTAAAGAGATTGCAACCAGCTTGTAATGACTGCAGCAAGATGTGCATATCTGAAAATTGGTGGTGATTTAAAAAACAAAAATCACACTGTCTGAAAAATCTTGGTAGTACGAGGTCTACTTAGTAGAAAATGTTTTGGAACAATCTGTCAGGCGAGTACTTACCGAGGCCGAGATGCCGAGAGTGGTTCACCCTTGCACCCAAGCGCACTCCGCCCCCTGGAGGTGAGACAGGGAGAGGAAAGCACGAAGGAGCACTGGCCACCAGCAGGTAGGATTATCTTGCTGTAGGGTCTGGTAGAGACGGGTTTACTTGAGAGCAGGCCGGGGGTCAAACACCAGGAGTAGACAGGCT
Organism: Rana muscosa; assembly: GCA_029206835.1. Lineage (NCBI taxonomy): Eukaryota > Metazoa > Chordata > Amphibia > Anura > Ranidae > Rana > Rana muscosa. The sequence goes on from CM055126.1 coordinate 242,126,690, forward strand.
CAGACAAAAACCAGTAGCAAGAGAACAAAGTCCAGGCAGGAACTTAGCAGCAAGCAACAAGTCCAGGCAGAGACTGGTAGGCAGGTTAAACAAAAGAAGTCCCGGGTGCAGGCAGAGGGTCAGGGGCTGGAGACAAGCAGCGGATCCGAGTCACAGGCCGAGGGTCAAACACTTGGAGAAAGGTGGAAGTCCGTAAAGCAAGCCAAGGGGTCAGGTACAGGAGAAGTAGGAACGTAGTCAAGCCGGTCCGGGTCACAACAGGAGATCAACTTATTTTCAGGCACTTGGAAACACAGGAACGCTGACAAACCAGCAACCAGACAGTGTCACTGAGCTTGTTTAAATAGGCCCGCCTGTAATCCTATTGGTGCGCCATTGCGCACGCGCCGATGCCCGCACCCGAGAACGCCGAAGCGCCGTCCAGCCGCGCATGCGCCGAAGCGCTGTTCCGCTGCGCATGTGCGTTGGGCGCAGATTGGTGACAACAGATGGAGAACTTCCCTGACACAATCATCACTCATGCCACAAGAAAAACTTGAAGCCTTTTAGAAAATCTTAATGATCAGTAAAAAAACTGTCTTGGACGTTTGTGAGATTAAAGTGTATCTAAAGCAAAAATGTTTTCTTTTTCTATAGCAGTGGGAAGGGTAAGAAGTCTCTGTTAGGCCTTTCTTTGGCCATCTGTGCCTCCATTGAGGAGACTTGCCATCTCTCTTTGTCCTGGTGACCGTGAGGAAACAATCAAAAATGGAACGTTTTTACAAGAACAGGAGTAGATTGGAAATATTCCCATAGGGACATTTGTTCCAGTAACGCATTGTCCAAAAGAAGAATTAAGCCTCATACACACGATCAGATTTTCATCGGACAAAGCGTAGGACTTTTGTCCGAAGGGCGTTGGCCATGAACTTGTCTTGCATACCAAACGGCAAAAAAATTGTCGGCCAACAAACACAAAACGACGTGGTTTTTCAGCTCTTTAGCACCACCCTTTGAGCAACTTCTGCTAATGTTGTGTAGCACTACCCCTGCAGGAGCTGCTGGTTTGATTTTGGGTCTGCACTCTGCCTGTCAACCCCAGAAATTTGGCTCAAACCCCCCTTGGCACAACTGGACAATAATATAAATGTGGAACCCAATAGCAGAGGGTAGGGATGAGCTTCATGTTCGAGTCGAACATACGTTCGACTCGAACATCGGCTGTTCGATCGTTCGACGAAGATCGAACGATTTGGGCCGTTCGCGCCAAATTCGAGTGACGCGAACGGCCCACAATGCACTACGCCATCGCAGTGTCATCCAGGCGCTGTGATTGGCCAAACATGCACTGTGACCCCGCATGCTTGGCCAATCACAGCGCCGGCAGCGAGGAGAGCAATGATTGGCCACAGGCAAGATGCCTGTGGCCAATTATTCTTGAGGGGGTTTAGTACACGCCCCACACTATAAAAGGCCGCCAGCGCGGCGGCCTTGAGTAGTGTGTTCCGGAGCAGGGAAAGAGAAGCATAGGCAGGGACAGTGTCATTTTTTTTCCTTTACTAATCCTGGATTCCTTGTGTTTAGGGACAAATAAGGATAGGTAGGGAGAGTGTCAGTGTGTTATTCTGTGCTAAACCTTGTTTGTAGGGACAGAGTAGGACAGTGAGGGAAAGTGTCAGTGTGCTATTCTGTTCTAAACCAATCTTGCTGAACCATATTTGAAATCCTTGAGATTAGGGACAGAGAGGTACAGTGAGGGAAAGTGTCAGTGTGCTATTCTGTGCTAAATCTTGTTTGTAGGGACAGAGTAGGACAGTGAGTGAAACTGACAGTGTGCTATTCTGTTCTAAACCAATCTTGCTGAACCATATTTGAAATCCTTGAGTTTAGGGACAGAGAGGTACAGTGAGGGAAAGTGTCAGTGTGCTATTCTGTGCTAAATCTTGTTTGTAGGGACAGAGTAGGACAGTGAGTGAAACTGACAGTGTGCTATTCTGTTCTAAACCAATCTTGCTGAACCATATTTGAAATCCTTGAGTTTAGGGACAGAGAAGGACACTCGTGGAAACTATCAGTGTGCTATTCTGTGCTAAATCTTGTTTGTAGGGACAGAGAGGTACAGTGAGTGAAACTGACAGTGTGCTATTCTGTTCTAAACCAATCTTGCCGAACCATATTTGAAATCCTTGAGTTTAGGGACAGAGAAGGACACTCGTGGAAAATATCAGTGTGCTATTCTGTGCTAAATCTTGTTTGTAGGGACAGAGTAGGACAGTGAGTGAAACTGACAGTGTGCTATTCTGTTCTAAACCAATCTTGCTGAACCATATTTGAAATCCTTGAGTTTAGGGACAGAGAAGGACACTCGTGGAAACTATCAGTGTGCTATTCTGTGCTAAATCTTGTTTGTAGGGACAGAGAGGTACAGTGAGTGAAACTGACAGTGTGCTATTCTGTTCTAAACCAATCTTGCTGAACCATATTTGAAATCCTTGAGTTTAGGGACAGAGAAGGACACTCGTGGAAACTATCAGTGTGCTATTCAGTGCTAAATCTTGTTTGTAGGGACAGAGTAGGACAGTGAGTGAAACTGACAGTGTGCTATTCTGTTCTAAACCAATCTTGCTGAACCATATTTGAAATCCTTGAGTTTAGGGACAGAGAAGGACACTCGTGGAAACTATCAGTGTGCTATTCTGTGCTAAATCTTGTTTGTAGGGACAGAGTAGGACAGTGAGTGAAACTGACAGTGTGCTATTCTGTTCTAAGCCAATCTTGCTGAATCATATTTGAAATCCTTGAGTTTAGGGACAGAGAAGGACACTCGTGGAAACTATCAGTGTGCTATTCTGTGCTAAATCTTGTTTGTAGGGACAGAGAAGGACAGTGAGGGAAACTGTCAGTGTGCTATTCTGTGCTAAACCAATCTTGCTGAAGCATATTGCAAATCCTTGTGTTTAGGGACAGAGAAGGATAGGCAGGGGACAGTGTCAGTGTCATTGTTGCTAAGCCTCCTGCACAGTATACACCTGAAGGTAGCCCTTATTGCTGTTTTTCCCATCTCCCTGCAGGCCATCCATTAAAATGTCTGGAAGGCAAACAAGGAGAGGCAGACAGTCAGGAGGCAAAAAAAGAGGGCAAGCAGGCTCTGTGTCTGGGGGCAACAGTGCTGGTCGTGGACGCGGTGCATTGTCATCAGCACATGGCCATGGGACACGCTTGTCCTTCTTTTCGGCAGCTGGACATGTTGAGCCACATCATGCCGAAGACTTGGTAGAGTGGATGACCAAGCCCACCTCATCCTCCTCATCCTCTCTCACCCAGGCTCAGGGTACTGGCAAAGCAGCTGCCAAAGCGTCCTCTTCTCTGGTATCATTATCTTCATTAGTCAATCCTTCCCTAGACCCACCATGTCCTCCTCCTGAGGAGTCCCCCGAACTGTTTGAGCACAGTGTTGGGTACATGCTCCAGGAGGATGCCCAGCGTTTCGAAGGATCTGATGATGATACCCAGCTAGAGGAAGGCAGTAGCGTGAGAGCAGAGAGAGGGGATGCTCAAGAAGGACACCAATCTGGCAGTCATGCTCCAGCAGCTGCAGCATACTGCCAGATTGGCTCCAGTGATGAGGAGGGAGGGGATGATGAGGTCACTGACTCCACGTGGGTGCCTAATAGGAGAGAGGAGGAGGATGAGGAGGAGGCACATCTCCAACGAGGCAGGATGCCCTTGAGTGGCCAGCGTATGGGCAGCACACCGACGGAATCACACCGCAGAGCTCCGCCTGTGCAGGGCGCTGCCTCTGCCCGTCATTCAAAAAGTTCTTTGGTGTGGGCCTTTTTTGAGGCGAGTGCATCAGATCACACAGCTGCTGTTTGCAACATATGTCTCAAGCGTATATCGCGTGGCCAAAACATCAGCCGCTTGGGCACCACATGCTTGATCAGACATATGTTGACCTGCCATGCAGCTCGTTGGCAAGCCTACCTTAAAGACCCACACCAAAGAACAAAGCGGACCTCTCCTTGCACCGCATCAGCTGGGATCTCAAAACCCACTATACCTTCAGTCCTCTCTGAAACCTGCACTGAGAGGAATGAAGGTGTAGAATTAGGTGTGTCACAGCCCAGTACTTGCGGCCACTCTGCTAGCAGTACACCGACGTCCCATTCTAGCAGGCAAATTTCCCTGCCCCAGCTGCTGGACCGTCGAAAGAAGTTCACTCCCAGCCATCCACATGCCCAGCGGTTGAATGCTAGCTTGGCTAAATTGCTAGCGCTTCAACTGCTGCCTTTTCAGTTGGTAGACTCGGCCCCCTTCCGTGAGTTTGTGCAATGTGCGGTTCCTCAGTGGCAGGTTCCCAAACGCCACTTTTTCTCACGGAAGGCGATTCCGGCTCTCTACAGGCATGTGGAAGGCAATGTCTTGGCCTCGCTGGACAGGGCGGTCAGCGGTAGGGTGCATATTACCGCTGACTCATGGTCCAGCAGGCATGGACAGGGACGTTACCTTTCTTTCACGGCCCATTGGGTCACTCTTTTGGCAGCTGGGAAAGATGCAGGACAAGGTGCAGTAGTCTTGGAGGTTGTTCCACCGCCACGCCTCCAAAATGCTACTACTGGTTGTGACACACCTTTCTCCTCCACCCCCTCCTCTTCTTCTTCCTCCATGGCCTCTTCCTGTGGTTTGTCCTCGGAACCAGCGGTGCTCCGTAGGCGTTCAAGGGGCTACGCAAGTACGCAGGCAAAAAGATGCCATGCCGTGCTTGCGCTGGTGTGTTTGGGGGACAGGAGCCACACTGGGGCAGAGGTCCTGTCTGCTCTGCAGGGGCAGGCCGAGAGGTGGTTGACGCCACGCCAGCTTAAGCCAGGAATGGTGGTTTGCGACAATGGCACCAACCTCCTCTCCACCCTCCGACAGGGACAACTGACCCATGTGCCATGTATGGCTCACGTCCTTAACCTGGTGGTGAAGCGGTTCTTGGGCAGGTACCCGGGCTTACAGGATGTCCTGAGGCAGGCCAGGAAAGTCTGTGTTCATTTCCGCAGATCTTATAATGCCAGTGCTCGCCTGGCTGAGCTGCAAAAGGAGTTGAACCTGCCCAAGAACCGCCTTATGTGTGACATGCCCACCAGGTGGAACTCAACGTTGGCCATGCTGCAGCGGCTGCACACGTAGCAGAGGGCCATCAATGAGTACCTGTGCGGACCTTATGTTACCGTCGCAGAGGGAGCAGAGGATGAGACAACTCCGGGAGGCCTTGCAGAAAGGTCTGTGCAACGCGTTCCCAGAGACTGGGAGATTAGAAACTCCTGGTCCTGGACAACGAGTTGCTGAGGCTTCGGGCAGTCAAAGAAGGAGCGGTGGGGAAGGTGGCCATCTGACCGATGCGTTCAGACAATTCTTTAGTCCGCAGCCCCAAAGTATGATCGTTTCCAGCAACCATCGCCAGCGTCTGATATACATGGTGCAGGAATACCTAGGGGCAAGGTCAGACTTGGACACCTTCCCCACCGAAAATCCTCTGGCTTACTGGGTCTTGAGGATGGATCACTGGCCAGAGCTTGCACAGTATGCAATTGAGCTACTGGCCTGTCCTGCATCCAGCGTTCTTTCAGAACGCACATTCAGTGCTGCTGGAGGATTTGTCACGGATCACAGGGTGCGCCTGTCCACCGACTCGGTTGATCGACTGACTTTCATCAAGATGAACCAGTCTTGGATCACCACCAGCTACCACACACCTGATGCTGATATAACAGACTAATTGATTTTAAAATGTCACATCCCTTCAAGACTGATGCTGATGCTGAGTTCCTGTGCTGTTATGTTGACTAGCTATCCTCCTCCTCCTCCTCAATGATCCGATTAATGATGATAGCTTGGAAGATCATTTTGGTTTATGGGTGCCGCCACCAGTGGCTAAGGCCCAATTTTTCAGCCCCTGTTTAACAGGGGCGTGTAATTACAATTTTTGATGCAATACTTTGCAACAGGCCTCATTGCTGTGCTCCAAGTACAGTATCTGTGAGGGGTTGCAGTGTTGTGCCACCAGTGCCTAAGGCCCAATTTTTCAGCCCCTGTTCAACAGGGGCATGCAATTATAATTATTGATCTAATAATTCACAGCAGGGCCCATTGCTGCGCCCACCAAGAGTAACTGTCAGGCCTTACAGTGTTGTGTCAACACCACCACCACCACCACCACCACCAAAGGCCCAATTTTTAAGCCCCTGTTCAACAGGGGCGTGCAATTATAATTATTGATCTAATAATTCACAGCAGGGCCCATTGCTGCACCCACCAAGAGTAACTGTCAGGCCTTACAGTGTTGTGTCAACACCACCACCACCACCACCAAAGGCCAAATTTTTCAGCCCCTGTTCAACAGGGGCATGCAATTATAATTATTGATCTAATAATTCACAGCAGGGCCCATTGCTGCGCCCACCAAGAGTAACTGTCAGGCCTTACAGTGTTGTGTCAACACCACCACCACCACCACCAAAGGCCAAATTTTTCAGCCCCTGTTCAACAGGGGCATGCAATTATAATTATTGATCTAATAATTCACAGCAGGGCACATTGCTGCGCCCACCAAGAGTAACTGTCAGGCCTTACAGTCTTGTGTCAACACCACCACCACCAAAGGCCAAATTTTTCAGCCCCTGTTCAACAGGGGCATGCAATTATAATTATTGATCTAATAATTCACAGCAGGGCCCATTGCTGCGCCCACCAAGAGTAACTGTCAGGCCTTACAGTGTTGTGTCAACACCACCACCACCACCACCACCACCAAAGGCCCAATTTTTCAGCCCCTGTTCAACAGGGGCGTGCAATTATAATTATTGATCTAATAATTCACAGCAGGGCCCATTGCTGCGCCCACCAAGAGTAACTGTCAGGCCTTACAGTGTTGTGGCACCAGCACCACCATCAAAGGCCCAATTTTTACTACCACTGTTCAACAATTATATGTTATTACAATTCCTGATATAATAGTTGACAGCAGGGCGTTCCAGCACCAACCAAGAGTAACTGTGAGTGCTTACAGTGTTGTGCCAACACCAACACCTAAGGGGCCAATTTCTGCAGAGTATATACGGCAGGTCCCTACTTTCAAACATCCAACTTACAAACGACTACTACTTGCAAACGGAAGAAGACAACAGGAAGTGAGAGGAAATCTACCCCTTGGAAGGAAAATTCTCTTCTGTAAGAATTAATATGGGAGAAAGGTTTCTCCTCTCTACTGATGCTTTATCACCAATCCTTGTTTCAATAAAAACACCACATTTCAAAATCAGTTGTCATTGGGACGCAAAGTGAGGTGAAATGTTCTGAACAGGGGCACAGACAGCAAAACAAATGTTACAGGGGTGATAACCCTTCCCTATGTTTTCCAAAAAGCTTAAAAATAGGTATTTGGGCTGGAGCTACACTTAAACAATGTACCTGTTCAAAATTACAAACACATTCTACATAAGAACAAACCTACAGTCCCTGTCTTGTATGCACCGCCTGTATACGGCTGTTCAGAGTATATAGGGCCTTTTTTATTTTATGTGCAGGGTTCCCCTTAATATCCATACAAGACCCAAAGGGGCTGGTAATGGGCTGGGGTAGGGGGGGGGGGTTGATGGGGTAGCTATGCCATTTTTCTTAAAGATTTTCATCCATATTACCGGGACCAGACATTGCATTAAAGCCGCAAGCAGTTTTAAATGGCTTTTTTTTTCTTTAGAAATGTAATTTTGTGCAGGGACAGTTCTAAACACGGGAAACACGTGGCACTTCACAGGCATACTTTAGACACCCCCCAGGTACAATATTTAAAGGAATATTTGACTTTTTTTTTTCACTTTATGCATCATTAAAATGACTGCTCCCGGAAAACGTCCGTTTTTAAAACTTCTTTTTGCATTGATACATGTCCCCTGGTGCAGAACCCGGGTTCCCAAACTCTGTTTAGGACAATAACATGGATAATAGTCGTTATAATTAGCACTTTAGAATCCGAACGTTCGCATCCATTGTATTTAATAGGGTTCTAATGTTCGTGCAAACTTTCGGTCCGTTCGCGGGTTCTGGTGCGAACCGAACCCGGGGGTGTTCGGCTCATCACTAGCAGAGGGGACCACAACAATACCACACTGTAATGTATATAGTTATTGTTACCTTGGCACTGGACACCTGGTTCACAGATGAAATAGATAGAGTCCCACACAGGTAGTACTTAACCAGTTGTAAAATGTTTACTTGGAAAAGAGTAACAGAATGGTTATACAAATAGACATTTGACTGTCCTCAGATGCCTGCGAAGTCAAGGTAGCTTAACCGTTTCAAGAATTCTATAACACTAGACCCAATTACCATATACTGAGTCAGATGTGAGTGAGTGTGTGGTGGAGGAATCTCCCAATACTATGGCACCAGCACTGGGGCACCTCTCCACCAAGGCTCACACAAATCACTAAACAATAAACGACAAATACAATGCAAACAGTTACATTAGCCCTTATAGTTCATATGGCTCCCTCTAGCGGGCAGTTCAAACTGGTACGTATCCTTTTGTAATAGACGTTGAAAAGAAATAAAGTGATGATTGTTCCTTTAAGGTCAGTTTAGCTTCTGCTAGTTCAGTTGGTGCACTTTAATTGTATTCCAATCAGAATGTAACAAAAAGGAAAAGTGATCACTCAATGAAAGTAGAATAGGAGTGAAAGAACCACTAGTCCTCCTAGGCCGCTATACTGCACGTGGTTACAAGGGATCCCTATCTGTGGAACTGCAGATGTCAGCAACTATAAGTGAGATTATATAGACCCCTCTCCTGTAGGGATGAGCTTCGAGTTCGAGTCGAACTCATGTTCGACTCGAACATTGCCTGTTCGCCCGTTCGCCGAACAGCGAACAAATTGGGGTGTTCGCGGCAAATTCGAAAAATCTATGGGAGAAATCTAAAGTGCTAATTATAAAGGCTTATATGCAAGTTATTGTCCTAAAAAGTGTTTGGGGACCCGGGTCCTGCCCCAGGGGACATGTATCAATGCAAAAAGAAGTTTTAAAAACGGCCGTTTTTTCGGGAGCAGTGATTTTAATAATGCTTAAAATGAAAAAATAAAAGTGAAATATTCCTTTAAATTTCGTACCTGGGGGGTGTGTATGATATGCATGTAAAGTGGCGCATGTTTCCCGTGCTTAGAACTGTCCCTGCAAAAAGTGTCATTTTTGAAAGAAAAAAATGCATTTAAAACTCACTCGCGGCTATTAATGAATTGTCGGCTCCCGGCAATACATAGAAAAGTCATTGATAAAAAAAAAAAAAAAAAGCGTGGGGGTTCCCCAGAATTCAATTACCAGGCCCTTCAGGTCTGGAATGGATATTAAGGGGAACCCCGCCGCAAATAAAAAAAAAATTGACGTGGGGTTCCCCCAAATATCCATTCCAGGCCCTTCAGATCTGGCATGGATTTTAAGGGGAACTCCACCCCAAATTAAAAAAAAAATGGCGTGGAGTCCCCCTAAAAATCCATACCAGACCCCTTATCCGAGCATGCAACCTGGCCGGCCGCAGGGGAAAAGGGGGGGACGAGAGAGCGGCCCCCCCTCCCTCCTGAACCGTACCAAGCCACATGCCCTCAACATGGGGAGGATGTCCCCATGTTGATGGGGACAAGGGCCTCATCCCCACAACCCTTGCCCGGTGGTTGTGGGGGTCTGCGGGCGGGGGGCTTATCGGAATCTGGAAGACCCCTTTAACAAAGAGGACCCCCAGATCCCGGCCCCCCCCTATGTGAATTGGTAAGGGGTACATTGTACCCCTACCATTTCACGAAGAAAGCGTAAAAAAATGTTTAAAAAAACACACAAACACCTTGAAAAAGTCCTTTATTTAAAAAAAAAAAAAAAAAAACATTCCAGCAGTGAAATCCAGTGTCCCGCGGCGATCCCGATGTCCAGCGCTGTCCTTTATTGGTTGTGCCTGAGCGGACCTGATGGGGAACTCCCTCTCAGTATTTTAAATGTATAGACCCGCCCCTTCTAAAGTTCCCCATCAGGTCCGCTCAGCGGACCAGATGCGGAACATGAGAAGGGGCGGGTCTATACATGTATTACCAAAGTGAGAGCAGTTCCCCATCAGGTCCGCCTCCTCGGTATGTCAGACCCGCCTACGTCATTGGCTTGAGCGGGGAACTTCCTTCACTATGTAAATTTAAATTTACATAGTGAAGGAAGTTCCCCGCTCAAGCCAATGACGTAGGCGGGTCCGACATACCGAGGGGGCGGACCTGATGGGGAACTGCTCTCACTTTGGTAATACATGTATAGACCCGCCCCTTCTCATGTTCCGCATCTCGTCCGCTGAGCGGACCTGATGGGGAACTTTAGAAGGGGCGGGTCTATACATTTAAAATACTGAGAGGGAGTTCCCCATCAGGTCCGCTCAGGCACAACCAATGAAGGACAGCGCTGGACATCGGGATCGCCGCGGGACACTGGATTTCACCGCTGGAATGTTTATTTATTTATTTTTTTAAATAAAGGACTTTTTCAAGGTGTTTGTGTGTTTTTTTAAACATTTTTTTTACGCTTTCTTCGTGAAATGGTAGGGGTACAATGTACCCCTTACCAATTCACATAGGGGGGGGCGGGATCTGGGGGTCCTCTTTGTTAAAGGGGTCTTCCAGATTCCGATAAGCCCCCCGCCCGCAGACCCCCACAACCACCGGGCAAGGGTTGTGGGGATGAGGCCCTTGTCCCCATCAACATGGGGACATCCTCCCCATGTTGAGGGCATGTGGCTTGGTACGGTTCAGGAGGGAGGGGGGGCCACTCTCTCATCCCCCCCTTTTCCCCTGCGGCCGGCCAGGTTGCGTGCTCGGATAAGGGGTCTGGTATGGATTTTTAGGGGGACTCCACGCCATTTTTTTTTTAAACTTGGGGTGGAGTTCCCCTTAAAATCCATGCCAGATCTGAAGGGCCTGGTAATTGAATTCTGGGGAACCCCCACGCTTTTTTTTTTTTTTTTTCTCAATGACTTTTGTATGTATTGCCGGGAGCCGACAATTCATTAATAGCCGCGAGTCAGTTTTAAATGCATTTTTTTTCTTTCAAAAATGACATTTTTTGCAGGGACAGTTCTAAGCACGGGAAACATGCGCCACTTCACATGCATATCATACACACCCCCCAGGTACGAAATTTAAAGGAATATTTCACTTTTATTTTTTCATTTTAAGCATTATTAAAATCACTGCTCCCGAAAAAACGGCCGTTTTTAAAACTTCTTTTTGCATTGATACATGTCCCCTGGGGCAGGACCCCGGTCCCCAAACACTTTTTAGGACAATAACTTGCATATAAGCCTTTATAATTAGCACTTTAGATTTCGAACGTTCGAGTCCATTGTATTTAATAGGGTTCTAAAGTTTACACGAACATTTTGTCTGTTCGCAGGTTCTGGTGCGAACCGAACAGGGGGGTGTTCGGCTCATCCCTGCTCTCCTGTATGCTGGTAGGCAAGTGCCCTCTCACCCGGCTGTAGGCCTCGGATCACTGGTATCCCCGTCAGATAAGATGTTGCCGGTTCGCGGTGCGGCTACTCACAAGGTGCAGATGAACGGATGGTTGCAGATGCTGTGGAGCATAGAACGGTCCCCTCTCTGGGTCAGTCAGCGATGCGGTCCGCAAGGATGCCTCCGCTGGCGATCTGCTCTCCAACTTTAGGCCTAGGCTTTTACGGCCTAGGCACGCTCACAGCAGGCCTCTTGCCTGTTGAAGATGGTGCCCAGAGAGAGCGTGCTGAGGCCTTACTAGTCTGTTATATAAGATCCCCCAGCAGGCTGTTTTCTGGTAGTCCAGCGGCACTGTGGGTATTGTAGTCTCAATCCAACCCACGGCAATAGAGTCACTTTCTCTCGCACCACATGCCCACCATGCTTTGCGCCATAGTGCAACTGGACTGAACGAACTTCAATGTCAACATAAACAAACGCTAGAGGGGGCCAACCTCATTTTTGGAACATAACATAGTCTTTGGGATACTTTAGATAATAACCCCTTGCTACAGTTGTGTTATGGTGAGCATTGCTTCTGAGCATGCGTGTTTGTACTTTGGAGTTTTGTCTGAAGGACTTGTGTACACACGATCGGAAAATCCGACAACACACATTTGTTGGCGGGAAAATTTTAAAGCATGCTATCCCACATTTGTTGGCGGAAAATCCGACAACATTTGTCCGATGGAGCGTACAAACGGTCAGATTTTCCGACAACAGCCTGTCATCACACAATTCCCGGAAATCCGATTGTGTGTACGAGGCTTTCGATTATTTTGTTGAGTTTTGCTCTTATCTCCTGTTGTGTCAAAGTAGCAAGAAATAAAGGTAAATATTCCCAATAGAACGTGGATTAAAAAAAAAAAAAAAAAAAACTGGCAGAAATGTCCTACTCTAAAACCAAAAAATAACTTTCGCCTTAAAAATACTTTGATGTCTTCCATATACCTACTGTATATTTGGTAAAAAAAAACAAGTCCAAAAGTACCACTATAACAAATAACTGGAGAAAATAGATTGTCAGTTTCTTTTAATTCAAGCTGTAAACGTAAAGCACTAATTAATAAGGAACTGCAGTCTGCTCACATAATTTGTAATAAAAACATCTTTGCCATTCTGAAGCTTCCCTCCAACCACTTTGCATATTATTTTATATATACTGCGATTCTGTACTTGCCAAATATGCTGCAGAAATCTCCCTCAGCTGAGTCTGGATGCAGCCATTTTAACTGTGGGCAGCTGAAGCTGCTGCCTGTTCACTTCCTGGATTTACACAGACATAGAGAGGCTCACCTTCAGCTCTCATTGGCCCTCTTATGACTCATCCCCCAAACAGAGTGAGAGAGAGAGAGAGAGAGAGAAAGCTGTGCATGATGTCATAATCCTAGGCTAATGACCAGACAAGAAACAGGAAGTGGGCTGTATAAGGTATTTACTGGCAGAAAAATAAAATAAAAAACGTTTTACTATCCAAAGTTAAAGCAACAACAAGGGCAGAAGATTTACTAGATGGAAAGATGAAAAAATGACTGATGTTTCGCTTTACTGATTTAAAGTGTCAGGAAGAGACTATGTGAGAAAGATGTTTTTGAGATCTTTTCCTTTTCCCTTTCTTTTCATGTTTCTTTTCCCCTTCTTTGCCTCTCCTTTTTTTTCTTCCTTTTTTCCTCTTCCTTTTTCTTTTCCTTTCCCTTCCATTCCTTTCCTTTCCCTTTTGAGTTCCTTTTTTTTATTTCCTTTCCTTTTCCAATTCTTTTTTTTTCTTTGATTTTCAACTCCCCTCCTTTCATTCTCTTTCTTTTGCCTACCCCTGCTGTCATTTTGTTTCCCCTCTTCCTTTTTGGTTTGCTTTCCCCCCTCCTCCTATGTACGATGCACTTTGAAGGTTGCTGGTCTCAGCCATCAAGAGCTTACAATCTATAAATATACTTTTCAATAGCGTGAATATATTCTGTTTAGCAGCTTTCCTTTCCTTTCCTTTTCTTTCCTTATTTTTCTCTTCCTTTTCCTTTTGCCTTTCTTTTTCCTGTTCCTTTCCTTTCCTTTCTCTTTACCCTCCCCTTTCCTTTCTTTTCCTCTTCCTTTTCTTTTTCCTTTTTTTCCTTTTCAATTCCTTTTTGATTTCCTTTTTTAAATTTAATTTCCTTTTCCAATAATTTTTTTTCTTTGTTTTTCTATTCCTCTCCTTTAATTCTCTTTATTTGGCATATCCCAACTGTCATTTTGTTTCCCCTCTTTCTTTTGGTTTACTTTGTCCTCTCCTCCTATGTACTATTCAATTTGAAGGTTGCAGGTCTCAGCCATCAAGAGTTTACGATCTATAAATATACTTTTCAATAGCGTGAATATATTCTGAAAGCAGCTTTTCCTTCCTTTCCTTATTTATCTTTTTTGCCTTTCTTTTTCCTGTTCCCTTTCCTTTCCTTATTTTTCTCTTCCTTTTTTTTTGCCTTTCTTTTTCCTGTTCTCTTTCCTTGTCTTATTTTTCTCTTCCTTTTTTGCCTTTCTTTTTCCTGTTCCCTTTCCTTTCCTTATTTTTCTCTTCCTTTTTTGCCTTTCTTTTTCCTGTTCCCTTTCCTTTCCTTATTTTTCTTTTTCTTTTTTTTTGCCTTTCTTTTTCCTGTTCCCTTTCCTTTCCTTATTTTTCTCTTCTTTTTTTTTTGCCTTTCTTTTTCCTGTTCCCTTTCCTTTCCTTATTTTTCTCTTCCTTTTTTTTTTTTCCTTTTTTTCCTGTTCCTTCCCTTTCTTTGTTTTTCCTTTCCTTCCCTTTCCTTTCATTTATCCTTCCTTTCCTTTCCCTTCCCTTCCTTTCCTTTATTTTCCCTGTCTTTTCTTTTTCCTTTTTTTTTTTTCCTTTTCCTTTTATTTCCTTTTTTCCTTTTTTTTTTCCTTTTCCCTTTTCTTTTTTTTTTCCCTTTCCTATCGTATTCTTTCCTTTTTGATTTCCTTTTTTAATTTCCATTCCTTTTCCATATTTTTTTTTATTTCCTATTCCTACCCCTGCTGTCATTTTGTTTCCCCTCTTCCTTTTTGGTTTGCTTTCCCCCCTCCTCCTATGTATGATGCACTTTGAAGGTGGCAGGTCCCAGCCATCAAGAGCTTACAGTCTATAAATAAACTCATTAATAGCGTGAATATATTCTGTTTAGCAGCTGCATAAAGCTGTGCAGGTATTCAGTTGGGAGTGAATTGATCTGTTTGTAAAGCTTTTGTGCCTTAAGGCCGGGTTCACACTGCTGCAAATTTTGTTGCGAATTTGAGCCGTTGCGATTTCTCAAATTCGCAAGTCATTTAAATAACATTGTTTTACATTAGTGCCGTTCACATCAATGCGTTGCATATCTAAGCTGCGGGAAAAAAGGGTCCTGTGCGAGTTTGAACCGTGTGCGATGCGAATTCAGCTCTATAGACTGGCATTCCCGAAAATCGCGGCCGCGAATCGCGGGAAAAACTCGCGATTTTGAAGTCGCAGTAATGTGAACCCAGCCTGGCCCCTTTCACACTTATTACGACTTGTCCCATGATTTGTGATGGCAAAGTAGCATGACAAGTCGTTTCCCATGATTTCCAATGACAACCATTCATATTAGTCCGACTTCAAAGTAGTCCCTGCACTACTTTTTGTCCGATTTTGATGCCACTTACACAGGCATTCCCTGAAATCGCGGCCACGAACCGCGGGAAAATCGCAGAAAAAATTGCGGTAAAATTGCGCGACTTTGAAGTCGCAGTACTGTGAAAGGGGCCTTTTAGGCTGTTTTTTTTCTTCCAAAAGATTATACAGAACCATATCCTTCACCAGCTTTTATGTAAGGGATAAGCATACTTTCCGGAGGTCCCCAGGGGACCGGATGCCAACCCCCCTTTTTTTTTTATATATTTTTTTTTTTTCGTAAGGGGCCCAGAGGTCCCCAGGGGCCCGTAGGTCCCCAGGGCCCCGGATGGCAACCCCTCTTTTTTTTTTTTTTTTATAAAGATCTTATTTCTTTTTTTTTTTATAAAATGTTTTTTTTTTTTGTAAGGAGCCCAGAGGTCCCCAGGGCCCGGATGGCAACCCCCCCCCCCCCTTTTTTTTTTTTTTTTTTATAAAAATCTTTTTTTTTATTGTTTTTTTTTTTATAAATGTTTTTTTTATTTATTTTAATTTTTTTTGTAAGGGGCCCAGAGGTCCCCAGAGGCCCGGAGGTCCCAGGGCCCCGGATGGCAACCCCCCTTTTTTTTTGTTCTTTTTATTTTTTCTTGTTCTTCGTCAGCACCCAAAGCCCCCGACCTCAATTTGTGGCACCCCCCGCTTCTCAATTCGTGGCAGCCCCCCCGCTTCGCTTCTCAATTTGCAGCGGCAGCACCCCCCCCGGTTCTCCTCTGCCCCAGGGGGCCCATGCCTGAAGCTGTGCAAAGGGCCCCAAAATTTCTAATGGCGGCCCTGGCTTGGAGTATTAATCATTGGATGCCCTGTGCATGCACAGATTGGATGGGTATCCACGTTGCACAGGCCTTGGTCTAGAAAACACACCGCTCGATTTTTTATGTACATTTCCTCTGACCTATTTCAGTGTTGCTGTGACAAGGATGGTGCATTATCTAAACGGAGGCAGGGATATCTCGCCGACAACGCATATCTCTTCTTACTTCTCCTAATTGCACGTAGAAATTAATTGCAGGGTTTATAGCAAGCAGATTGCTGATCATTTATTTTGACTTTTCCAGAAGCTATTTTTACATTACGATTAAACCTGGAAAAAAAAAATGTATCCCACTGCAAAACTTAAACAATTTTCCCTAATTAGATTGTGTTAATTAAGTTGGTATTTTAGGGCAACCTGCGTCTGCAATTATTCCAGATACAAAAATAATGTACTTTCTATGCCTATAGTATGCGTATTCTATTTACCGTATATACTCGAGTATAAGCCGATTTTTTCAGCACATTTTTTTGGTGCATTTTCTGCATATCTGTACATGTGAGATACACACTTTAGATACTGTTCTCCTATTCTGCTTTTCAAAAAATATAATAATTTAGGGCAAAAAAAAAAATTTTGGTGCGTTTTCTGCCCCCCAAAAAATTTTTTGCTGCATTTTCTGCATACACCTACACCGCCACCTGAACCTCCTACTCCATATGGATCTCGTCCTTCTAGGTCAAGATTATTATTTTTTTATTTTTATGTATTTTATGTTATTTTAAGTTTTTATTTCCCTATCCACATTTGTTTGCAGAGCACTTCCCATGCTCTTAACAACATTTTGCTGCCATTTGCAGCCCTCTAGCCCTTGCCATTACTTTTTTAGAGCCATTTTAGTCCTCAAAAGTTCAGGTCCCCATTGACTTCAATGGGGTTCGGGGTCAAGTTCGGGTCCCGAACTCGAACTTTTTTTCCAGAAGTTCGGCCGAACCCGTCGAAACCCGAACATCCAGGTGTCCGCTCAACCCTATTCAGGAGGCGTCTATAACGCTTGGAGAAATATACAATCTCATAGTTATTAGACATGTGCGATTAGTTTCGTACGAATCGAAAATTCGTACGAATTTTTCGAAATTCATACATTTGTACGAATCCGAATTACGAATTTTTTTCGAATACGAATTCTGTACGAAATTTCAAAAAATTCGTACGAAATTTCGTATCCAAATTATCCGAATCCAAACTACCAAATAAGACATGAAAATTCGACAAAGCGATAGGTAAATATTTTTTGGTTGAATGTGCCTAACCTTAACTCTATTAGTCCAAGATTATTCTACATAGAGAGAAAAGATTTGACATTATAGAGAGAAAAGATTCGACATTATAGAGAGAAAAGATTCGACATAGAGAGAAAAGATTCGACATTATAGAGAGAAAAGATTCGATATTATAGAGAGAAAAGATTCGATATTATAGAGAGAAAAGATTCGACATTATAGAGAGAAAAGATTCGACATTATAGAGAGAAAAGATTCAACATTATAGAGAGAAAAGATTCGACATTATAGAGAGAAAAGATTTGACATTATAGAGATAAAAGATTCGACATTATAGAGAAAAAAGATTTGACATTATAGAGAGAAAAGATTCGACATTATAGAGAGAAAAGATTCGACACTATAGAGAGAAAAGATTCGACATTATAGAGAGAAAAGATTTGACATAGAGAGAAAAGATTCGACATTATAGAGAGAAAAGATTCGACATTATAGAGAGAAAAGATTCGACATTATAGAGAGAAAAGATTCGACATTATAGAGAGAAAAGATTCGACATTATAGAGAGAAAAGATTCAACATTATAGAGAGAAAAGATTCGACATTATAGAGAGAAAAGATTCGACATTATAGAGAGAAAAGATTCGATATTATAGAGAGAAAAGATTTGACATTATAGAGATAAAAGATTCGACATTATAGAGAAAAAAGATTTGACATTATAGAGAGAAAAGATTCGACATTATAGAGAGAAAAGATTCGACACTATAGAGAGAAAAGATTCGACATTATAGAGAGAAAAGATTTGACATAGAGAGAAAAGATTCGACATTATAGAGAGAAAAGATTCGACATTATAGAGAGAAAAGATTGCTGCTGGAATTGGGTGGGGGAAGTACATTTCCGGTCGAATCATTCGTTCGTTCCGGTCGAATCGTTCGTTATACGTGTCATACGAAATTCGTATTTCGTACGAATCCGAATTGAATTCTGTACACGAATTACAATTTTTTTTTAATACGGAACGAAACTAAACAAATTTTTCGACGGCTCCCATGTCTAGTAGTTATACTGTCAAAATGGACTCCATTGTAGCTAAGCTACTAATAATGTAGTTGGTAAGAAGTATGGTAAAAAAATGACAATGACGTGACTCACCAAGGTAGGCCCATTGGGCAATAGGCGGCAATTATGAGACACCCAGCCACACAGTTTAGCGTACAAAGAGAAATCTGTTGCACTTTCTCCATCTAACCATAGATAATCTGCAGATAATCTATAGGTGTATGGCCAGCTTTATATATAATGGGGGGGGGGGGGAGAAGAAGATAGACCAGACTTCTGGGGGACTTTGCCGCAGAAAATGCGTGATGCTATCATGTCACGATGGACCAAAATCTCTGAGGAATGTTTCCAACACTTGTATCTATGCCACGAAAAATGAAGGCAAAAGGGGGTCCAACCCCGGTACTAGCAAGGTGTACCTAATAAAGGGGGTCCAACCCGGTACTAGCAAGGTGTACCTAATAAACGGGGTCCAACCCGGTACTAGCAAGGTGTACCTAATAAAGGGGGTCCAACCCGGTACTAGCAAGGGGGACCTAATAAAGGGGGTCCAACCCGGTACTAGCAAGGGGGACCTAATAAAGGGGGTCCAACCCGGTACTAGCAAGGTGTACCTAATAAATCTGTGTATATTATTATTGGCATATATAGTGAGTGTATAAGCCTGAATATATCGCTCCTCGCCTTTATTTCCAACCTCGTCTGTTCGGATAATCTCCTAAAAGATTTACATATTCATTAAGGTTATTAAACCTCGTTAACATAACCGGTTTGAAATCTATGTCTATCCGGCTCCGGCAGCCCATTCTGATTTAGTAAGTGATAGGCTCGTATTAATTGCACAGTAGTTAGTTTATTGATTGATGGGGCTCCAATCATTCCACAGTGGTTGAATTATGATTGCGTATCACAGGGCATTATCTGCCTCGCCTGGCATTGTTCGGGGCTGACGGTTGCTTGGCGGGGGGGGGGGGGAGTAGTTTGTCATGACACAGTTTACAAACATATGACAGACAAATCCACCACCATCTGCACCTTATAAGATGATTAGTCTGTACATGGCTTTACTTAAATATGGACTCCTCTCATAATCTTATCACTCGTACAACCCCAGAAAATAAGCCGTGGCTGTAGCCGTACTCCCAGCGAGGCGTTTAACCCTTCCTCGACCGAAGCGAAAACAAACCTTAACCACTTCCATAGCTATGACTAGGCACCCAGTAGGGGTGTGAAACATGTCAGCTTTTCATTCATCCTGTGCCTCCGATGTCTTTGTACCAGAAGAATTTTTAAACCGTCTTCAATAAAGGTGTCTACAGAGTGCGGCTGTCCGGGCGATTCTTCTATTCATTAACCACTTCCATACCGGGCCTATTCCAGGACTCCTCTCCTACACGTAAAAATCCCATTTTTTTTTTTGATAGAAAATTACTAAGAACCCCCAAACATTATGTACCGTATATACTCGAGTATAAGCCGACCCGAATATAAGCCGAGGCACCTAATTTTACCACAAAAAACTGGGGAAACTTATTGACTCGAGTATAAGCCTAGGGTGTCCATCTGCATGCCTCACTGTGCTTCACTTTGCCTCACTGTGTCCATGTGCATGCCTCACTGTGTCCATGCCTCACTGTGTCCATGCCTCACTGTGTCCATGCCTCACTGTGCCCATGCCTCACTGTGCCCATGCCTCACTGTGCCCATTCCTCACTGTGCCCATGCCTCACTGTGCCCATGCCTCACTGTGTCCATGCCTCACTGTGCCCATGCCTCACTGTGCCCATGCCTCACTGTGTCCATGCCTCACTGTGTCCATGCCTCACTGTGTCCATGCCTCACTGTGCCCATGCCTCACTGTGCCTTACTGTGTCCATGCCTCACTGTGCCCATGCCTCACTGTGCCTTACTGTGTCCATGCCTCACTGTGCCCATGCCTCACTGTTTCCATGACTAGACTTACGTTTAACATGGGAGTCTATGGAAGGGGTGCCCGGTTTGAAAAATCAGTGCTCCCCGGTCGTAGGTCCCCCAGACAGAAAACTTTGCACAATTATAGAGGAGAAATGGGGCTATATGTGTGCCATGGTTGGGTCCTGGGGACCTATGGCCAGCCGGTAACGGGTCCCCAAAGTTACCGGAGAAATTACCGTTTAACATGGGAGTCTATGGAAGGGGTGCCCGGCTTTGAAAAACTGGTGCTCCCCGGCCGTAGGTCCCCTGGACAAAAAACTTTGCCCACTTGTAGAGGAAGAGTGGGGCTACATGTGTACTAAGTACCGTCCGGTACCTCATCCCCAAAGTTCGGGAGATCAGGCGCAAAAAGGTGACTCGAGTATAAGCAGAGGGGGGCATTTTCAGCACAAAAAGATGTGCTGAAAAACTCGTCTTATACTCGAATATATACGGTATATATATGTCTTTAGCAGAGACCCTAATGAATAAAATGGTGGTCATTGCAACTTTTTATGTCACACGGTATTTGCGCAGCAATTTTTCAAACATGTTTTTGTTTTAAAAAAATAACACTTTCGTGAATAAAAAAACAATAAAGTAAAGCCCTGTACACACGATCGGAATTTTGGATGGGCTAAAATCTGATGGAATTTTCCGTCCGAATTCCGTTCAAGCTGTCTTGCATACACACTTTCAGACTAAATTCCGACCGCCAAGAACGCGGTGCGGTGACGTACAACACTACGACGCGCCCAGAAAAATTAAGTTTAATGCTTCCCAGCATGCGTCGACTTGATTCTGAGCATGTGTGGATTTTCACGGAGTTCCACACAGATGATTGGAATTTCCCATAGGATTCTTTTCCAATCGGAAAAAAATAAAACATGTTCTATTTCTAAACTCTGACGGAAAAAAGTCAGATGGGGCCCACACACAGTCGGAATATTCCGTCTGACTTTTTTCATCGGAAATTCCGATCGTGTGTACAGGGCATTACAGTGCAAGCTAAGCAATATAGCTAATCTGAAAAGTTATCTGAATAAAGAATGTAAAAAAAAAATATTTTAATTTCCATCGGAAAAAAAATAAAACATGTTCTATTTCTAAACTCCGACTGAAAAAAGTCCGATGGGGCCCACACACGGTCGGAATTTCCGATGAAAAAACTCTGTTGGACTTTTTTCATCGGAAATTCCGATCGTGTGTACAAGGCATTAGCCACATTTTTTTGTATAATGTGACAGATGATGTTACGTTGAGTAAATAGATACCTAACATGTCACGCTTTAAAATTGCACACACTCGTGGAAGGGCGCCAAACTTCAGTACTTAAAAATCCCCATAGGCGACACTTTTTTTTTTTTTACAGGTTACCTGTTTAGAGTTACAGAGAAGGTATTGGGCTAGAATTATTGCTCTCGCTCTGACGTTCGCGGTGATACCTCAGGTGTGTGGTTTGAATGTCGTTTTAATTTTCTTTTAGTTTTTATTGTTTATTTTATTAGAATTTTTTTATTTTTACTGTTTAACCACTTAAGCCCTGGACCATATTGCCAGGCCACTTTTTGCGAGTAAATAGATACCTAACATGTCACGCTTTAAAATTGCGCACACTCATGGAAGGGCGCCAAACTTCAGTACTTAAAAATCCCCATAGGCGACACTTTAATTTGTTTTACAGGTTACCTGTTTAGAGTTACAGAGAAGATATTGGGCTAGAATTATTGCTCTCGCTCTGACGTTCACGGTGATACCTCAGGTGTGTGGTTTGAATGTCGTTTTAACTTTCTTTTTAGTTTTTATTGTTTATTTTATTAGAATTTTTTTATTTTTACTGTTTAACCACTTAAGCCCTGGACCATATTGCCAGGCCACTTTTTGCGATTCGGCACTGCGTTGCTTTAACTGACAATTGCGCGGTCGTGCAACGTGGCTCCCAAACTAAATGGACGTCCTTTTTCTCCCACAAATAGAGCTTTCTTTTGGTGGTATTTGAGCACCTCTGCGGTTTTTATTTTTTGCGCTATAAACAAAAATAGAGCGACAATTTGGAAATAAATTCAATATTTTTTGCTATAATAAATATCCCCAAAAATTATATAAAATAAAGAAAAAAATCCTCAGTTTAGGCCGATACGTATTCTTCTACATATTTTTGGTAAAAAAAAATCGCAATAGGCATTTATTGATTGGTTTGCGCAAAAGTTATAGCTTCTACAAAATAGGGGATAGTTTTATGGCATTTTTATTAATATATATTTTTTTTTTACTAGTTATGGTAGCGATCAGCGATTTTTATCATGACTGCAACATTATGGCGGACACATCGGACACTTTTGACACCATTTTGGGACCATTGTAATTTTTACAGCAATCAGTGCTATAAAAATGCACTGGTTACTGTAAAAATTACACTGGCAGTGAAGGGGTTAACCACTAGGTGGCGCTGCAGGGGTTAAGTGTTTCCTAGGGAGTGATTCTTACTGTGAGAGGGCGTGGCTACACGTGACACATCACTGATGACCTTTCCCGATCACAGGATAACTTTTGCGCAAACCAATCAATAAACACTTTTTTTTACCAAAAATATGTAGAAGAATACGTGTCGGCCTAAACTGAGGGAAAAAAAGTTTTTTATATATATATTTTTTCGGGATATTTATTATAGCAAAAAGCAAAAAATATTGAATTGTTTTCAAAATTGTCGCTCTATTTTTGTTTATAGCGCAAAAAATAAAAACCGCAGAGGTGATGTAATAGCACCAAAAGAAAGCTCTATTTGTGTGAAAAAAAGGACGTCAATTTTGTTTGGGAGCCACGTCGCACGACCGCGCAATTGTCAGTTAAAGTGACGCAGAGCCGAATCTCAAAAAGGGGCCTGGTCAATTAGCTGCAAAATGGTCCGGGGCTTAAGTGGTTAAACTGACTTCATCTGCAGATGGAAGTTTCTCCCTTTGATCTGTAGATGAATAAACAGAAAGATACAAAAAGAAACAATGTTTATTTGTATCTTAATGTTTTAGCTGCTGAGCAATAATGTTGATAAACATTGTCAGGATATTTATTTATTTTTTTGACAGCTCCAATTGCCAGGACTTCGTTTACACTTCTGCTGCCAACAGGTGAACCCCACTGACAGCTGAATGATGATCCATCGGTTGTTATGGATGCGACGGCCCCGCTACTTAACAACTGATAACTGCCGGCTTTTTTTTTTTGTTTATACATTTCAGCTGTCAGTGGGGGAATCCCGCTGACCGTCTGTAAGAACCAAGCCAGAGAGTATTGGTTTCAGGAATCGGTATCGATACTCGTGTATACAGTACGTATATTATCGGCACCGATACCGGTATTGGTGCAGCCCTAATTTTTGGCAGATTAAAAAGTATTTTTCTGTATCTGCAAAGGGCTAAAATATCAGAAAAAGTGCATGCATTGCAAAGATGTGATGCATGGGTTTTCTTTTTTTTTTTTTATACCCACAGCATATACACTATATTACCAAAAGTATTAGGACACCTGCCTTTACACGCACATGAACTTTAATAGCATCTCAGTCTTAGTCCGTAGGGTTCAATATTGGGTTGGCCCACCCTTTGCAGCTATAACAGCTTTAACTCTTCTGGGAAGGCTGCCCACAAGGTTAAGAAGTGTGTCTATGGGAATGTTTGACCATTCTTCCAGAAGCGCATTTGTAAGGTCAGGCACTGATGTTGGACGAGAAGGCCTGGCTCTCAGTCCTTCATCCCAAAGGTGTTCTATTGGGTTGAGGTCAGGACTCTTTGCAGGCCAGTCAAGTTCCTCCACCCCAAACTCGCTCATCAATGTCTTTATAGACCTCGCTTTGTGCACTGGTGGGCAGTCATGTTGGAACAGGAAGGGGCCATCCCCATACTGTTCCCACAAAGTTGGGAGCATGAAATTGTCCAAAATGTCTTGGTATGCTGACGCCTTAAGAGTTCCCTTCACTGGAACTAAGGAGCCAAGCCCAACCCCTGAAAGACAACCCCACACCATAATCCCCCCTCCACCAAATGATTTGGACCAGTGCACAAAGCAAGGTCCACAAAGACATGGATGAGCGAGTTTGAGGTAGAGGAACTTGACTGGCCTGCACAGAGTCCTGACCTCAACCCCACAGAACACCTTTGGGATGAATTAGGGCGGAGACTGCGAGCCAGACCTTCTCGTCCAACATCAGTCGAAACAAAGGATTGGTCGCACACTGGAACTCCAATTTAGCTTGATGTCATCTTTATATAGGTCAGACAAACACAAGGACAGCAGTTGACGCGTTTCACAAGCGATAGCTTGCTTGTTCACACAACATCAGTGCCTGACCTCACAAATGCACTTTCTGGAAGAATGGTCAAACATTCCCATAGACACACTCCTAAACCTTGTGGACGGCCTTCCCAGAAGAGTCGAAGCTGTTATAGCTGCAATGGGCGGAGCCAACTCAATATTGAACCCTACGGACTAAGACTGGGATGCCATTAAAAGTAGGTGTCCCAATACTTTTGACAAAATAGTGTATTTAGGTGTATATCTTTACATCTGCTTGCATTCCATTTTTTTTAATTATGTAAGCATGAAACCAGATTCTGAAATCTATTTAAGAAAATCCTTTTAATGTAAGTCTGTAACGAGCATATGCTTTATATTCCCAACTGTATATCATGCTAGTGATGAGCACGGGGGACTTTGCTAAAATAGGACATATGGGCTTCAAATCTGCCCTCAGACAAAGGTCGATCTTTCTATGTCAGTTTGTATCATCTTCAATCATTGTGAAGCCTTGTGTCACCTTGACGCCATTGGAAGCACTTGGGGGGGGGGGGGGGTCGAGGCGTTTGATGTGAAACAGGAACATCCTGTCCAGCCAAACATCAAACAAATGGTGCAAGGCCGTAGACCAAGCAGTTTGGACCGTTGCCAGCATACTAAAATAATTTGCTGGTGACACTTTAGACTAAAGCCTCGTACACACGACCGGTTTTCTCAGCGAGAAAACAGCTGGGAGAGCTTTTTTTTCCGAGTTGGTGTGTATGGTTTCTCGACAGGAAAACTGCCGGGAATCTCGACGAGAAAAATAGAGAACCTGCTCTCTATTTTTCTCGTCCGGATTCTCGGCAGAGTGTTTCCTGCTGAGAAACCCGGTCGTCTGTATGCTTACCTGTCCGAGGTAAACCCGCGCATGCTCGAAAAAAACTTTGACACATGTGCGGTAGCATGCAAGGGTAATGTGGGGTGTAGCAAGATGGCGACGATAGCATCGTTTGTGACGAGCGCAGGCTCGTCGTAGTCGATGACGTCACCGCGTTCTTGCCATTCAAAAGAATGGCGGTTCTTTCGAATGGCCGTGTGTACACTCGTGTGTACGAGGCTTCAAATCACAAAGCTGACACGTCGGGATCAGGGATGAGGATCTGAATTTTCAAAGCAGAGTCCAATGGGATTTGAAAATTAAAGTCAAATGCCTCAGTGCCGGGACCAAGTCATCTAGAGCCCAGGGCGAACATGCCAAATTACGCCAACCCCCCCCCCCCCCCCAACCCCCCTAAAGATGTATGAGCATCTTGTATCAGCAAAAATACCCCACCCCAAAAAAATCGAGCACTTATCTGCACGCTTACCCCCTAAGCTCTCCTCTTACTACAAATACCCCCCAATCATCCCTAATAGCAGAAATCAGCCCCCCCCCCAAAAAAAATATTGAGCACTTATCTGCATGCTTACCCCCTAAGCTCTCCTCTTACTACAAATACCCCCCCAATCATTCCTAATAGCAGAAATCAGCCCCCCCCCAAAAAATATTGAGCACTTATCTGCAAGCTTACCCCCCTAAGCTCTCCTCTTACTACAAATACCCCCCCCCAATCATTCCTAATAGCAGAAATCAGCCCCCCCCAAAAAAAATATTGAGCACTTATCTGCAAGCTTACCCCCTAAGCTCTCCTCTTACTACAAATACCCCCCAATCATCCCTAATAGCAGAAATCAGCCCCCCCCAAAAAAAATATTGAGCACTTATCTGCAAGCTTACCCCCTAAGATCTCCTCTTACTACAAATACCCCCCCCCAATCATTCCTAATAGCAGAAATCAGCCCCCCCCAAAAAAAATATTGAGCACTTATCTGCAAGCTTACCCCCTAAGCTCTCCTCTTACTACAAATACCCCCCAATCATCCCTAATAGCAGAAATCAGCCCCCCCAAAAAAAAAAATATCGAGCACTTATCTGCATGCTTACCCCCTAAGCTCTCCTCTTACTACAAATACCCCCCCAATCATTCCTAATAGCAGAAATCTGACACCCCAAAAAAAATATTGAGCACTTATCTGCAAGCTTACCCCCTAAGCTCTCCTCTTACTACAAATACCCCCCCCCCAATCATTCATAATAGCAGAAATCACCCCCCCCAAAAAATATTGAGCACTTATCTGCAAGCTTACCCCCTAAGCTCTCCTCTTACTACAAATACCCCCCAATCATCCCTAACAGCAGAAAGCAGCCCCCCAAAAAAATATTGAGCACTTATCTGCATGCTTACCCCCTAAGCTCTCCTCTTACTACAAATATCCCCCCCAATCATTCCTAATAGCAGAAATCAGCCCCCCCCCCAAAAAAAATATTGAGCACTTATCTGCAAGCTTACCCCCTAAGCTCTCCTCTTACTACAAATACCCCCCAATCATCCCTAATAGCAGAAATCAGCCCCCCCCCAAAAAAATATTGAGCACTTATCTGCAAGCTTACCCCCTAAGATCTCCTCTTACTACAAATACCCCCCCCAATCATTCCTAATAGCAGAAATCAGCCCCCCCAAAAAAAATATCGAGCACTTATCTGCATGCTTACCCCCTAAGCTCTCCTCTTACTACAAATACCCCCCCAATCATTCCTAATAGCAGAAATCTGCCACCCCCAAAAAAAATATTGAGCACTTATCTGCAAGCTTACCCCCTAAGCTCTCCTCTTACTACAAATACCCCCCCCAATCATTCATAATAGCAGAAATCACCCCCCCCAAAAAAATATTGAGCACTTATCTGCAAGCTTACCCCCTAAGCTCTCCTCTTACTACAAATACCCCCCAATCATCCCTAACAGCAGAAAGCAGCCCCCCAAAAAAATATTGAGCACTTATCTGCATGCTTACCCCCTAAGCTCTCCTCTTACTACAAATACCCCCCCCCCAATCATTCCTAATAGCAGAAATCAGCCCCCCCCCAAAAAAAAATATTGAGCACTTATCTGCAAGCTTACCCCCTAAGCTCTCCTCTTACTACAAATACCCCCCAATCATCCCTAATAGCAGAAATCAGCCCCCCCCCCCAAAAAAAAAATATCGAGCACTTATCTGCATGCTTACCCCCTAAGCTCTCCTCTTACTACAAATACCCCCCAATCATTCCTAATAGCAGAAATCAGCCCCCCCCCCCAAAAAAAAATATTGAGCACTTATCTGCAAGCTTACCCCCTAAGCTCTCCTCTTACTACAAATACCCCCCAATCATCCCTAATAGCAGAAATCAGCCCCCCCCCAAAAAAAAAATATCGAGCACTTATCTGCATGCTTACCCCCTAAGCTCTCCTCTTACTACAAATACCCCCCCAATCATCCCTAATAGCAGAAATCAGCCCCCCCCAAAAAAAAATATTGAGCACTTATCTGCAAGCTTACCCCCTAAGCTCTCCTCTTACTACAAATACCCCCCCAATCATTCCTAATAGCAGAAATCAGCCCCCCCCCAAAAAAAAATATTGAGCACTTATCTGCAAGCTTACCCCCTAAGCTCTCCTCTTACTACAAATACCCCCCAATCATCCCTAATAGCAGAAATCAGCCCCCCCCCCAAAAAAAAAAATATCGAGCACTTATCTGCATGCTTACCCCCTAAGCTCTCCTCTTACTACAAATACCCCCCCAATCATTCCTAATAGCAGAAATCAGCCCCCCCCCAAAAAAATATTGAGCACTTATCTGCAAGCTTACCCCCTAAGCTCTCCTCTTACTACAAATACCCCCCCAATCATTCCTAATAGTAGAAATCACCCCCCCCAAAAAAAATATTGAGCACTTATCTGCAAGCTTACCCCCTAAGCTCTCCTCTTACTACAAATACCCCCCAATCATCCCTAATAGCAGAAAGCAGCCCCCCCCAAAAAAAATTGAGCACTTATCTGCATGCTTACCCCCTAAGCTCTCCTCTTACTACAAATACCCCCCCCCCCCAATCATTCCTAATAGCAGAAATCAGCCCCCCCCCCCAAAAAAAAATATTGAGCACTTATCTGCAAGCTTACCCCCTAAGCTCTCCTCTTACTACAAATACCCCCCAATCATCCCTAATAGCAGAAATCAGCCCCCCCCCCCAAAAAAAAATATCGAGCACTTATCTGCATGCTTACCCCCTAAGCTCTCCTCTTACTACAAATACCCCCCCAATCATTCCTAATAGCAGAAATCAGCCCCCCCAAAATAAATATTGAGCACTTATCTGCAAGCTTACCCCCTAAGCTCTCCTCTTACTACAAATACCCCCCCAATCATTCCTAATAGCAGAAATCAGCCCCCCCCCCCAAAAAAAAAAATATTGAGCACTTATCTGCAAGCTTACCCCCTAAGCTCTCCTCTTACTACAAATACCCCCCAATCATCCCTAATAGCAGAAATCAGCCCCCCCCCCAAAAAAAATATCGAGCACTTATCTGCATGCTTACCCCCTAAGCTCTCCTCTTACTACAAATACCCCCCCAATCATTCCTAATAGCAGAAAGCAGCCCCCCCCCAAAAAAAAATAAATAAATAAATTGAGCACTAATCTGCATTCTTACCCCCTAAGCATATACTCCCCTCCCAGTAAAAATGTGCCCCCTACTGAAATGCCCTCCTTCCCAGCACAAATCTTACCCCCCCATCACCCCCCAGCTCAAATCCTCTCCTCCCCATATGCCACCAGCACAAATCCCTCCCCCCCCAAAACATTTCTTCCTCCTAGCACAAATCCTCTACCCCCCTACGCCAAATCCCCCCCAGCCCAAATTACCTTCCCCCAATTCTCCATCCTAACACAAATCCCCCCACCCCCCAAAAAAAATTGAGCACAAAGCTGCATGCTTACCCCCTAAGCATACCCCCCCATAAAAATATGCCCCCTAGTGAAATTCCATCTTTCCCAGCACAAATCCCCTCCCCCCAAAACATTTCTTCCTCCTAGCACAAATCCTCTACCCCTCAAATGTCCTCTCCGAGAACAAATCCTCTCCTCCCCCACTCCAAATCCCCCCCCAGCCCAAATTCCCTTCTTGCCCCAATTCCCCATCCTAACACAAATCCCCCCCCAAAAGTTCTCCTCTTACTACAAATACCCCCCAATCATCCCTAATAGTACAAAGCAGCCCCCCAAAAAATTGAGTAAAAATCTGCCCCCTACTGAAATTCCCTCCTTCCCAGCACAAATCTTACCTACCCCCCATCACCCCCCAGCTCAAACCCTCTCTCACCATATGCCACCAGCACAAATCCCCCCCCCCAAATGTCCTCTCCAAGCACAAATCCTCTCCTCCCCCACTCCAAATTCCCCCCAGCCCAAATTAACATCTCTCAATACCCCATCCTAACACAACCCCCCCCCCCAAAAAAAACAAAATTGAGTACTAAGCTGCATGCTTACCCCCTAAGCATAAACACTCCCCCCCCCCGAATACATATGCCCCCCTACTGAAATTCCCTATTTCCCAGCACACATCTTACTCCCTCATCACCCCCAGCACAAATCCCCTCCCCCCAAAACATTTCTACCTCCTAGCACAAATCCTCTACCCCTAAAATGTCCTCTCCTAGCACAAATCCTTTCCTCCCCCACTCCAAATCCCCCCCCAGCCCAAATTCCCTATCCTAACAAAACCCCCCCACCAAAGTTCTCCTCTTACTACAAATACCTCCTCCAGTCAGTCCCTTCCCCCACAGTTAGAAACACTAATAGGGAACACATTTAACCCCTTGATTGCCCCGTAGTGTTAACCACTTCCCTGCCAGTGACAGTTACACAATAATCAGTGCATTTTTATAGCACTGATCGCTGTATAAATGTCAATGGTCCCAAAAAAGTGTCAAAAGTCTCCGATCTGTCCGTTGCAATGTCGCAGTACCGCAAAAAATCACAGATCACCACCATTACTAGTAAAAATAAATTATAATAGTAATAATAATGAAAATGCCATAAACCTATCCCCTATTTTGTACACGCTATAATTTTGGCGCAAACCAATCAATATACGCTTATTGCGATTTTTTTACAAAAATATGTAAAATAAAACATACTGGCCTAAACTGATGAAGAAATGTGTTTTTTTATTTCATTTTGTTTTTAATTTACTATAACAAAAAATAAAAAATATTTTTTTTTCAAAATTGTCGATCTTTTTTTGTTTATAGTGTAAAAAATAAAAACCGCAGAGGTGATCAAATACCACCAAAATAAAGCTCTATTTGTGGGCGGAAAAAAAGGATGTGAATTTTGTTCAGGTACAGCGTCTCACGGCCGCGCAATTGTCATACAAATTGACGCAGTGCCGTATCAAAAAAAATGGCCCGGTCATTAAAGGGGTTGTAAAGGTTAGTTTTTTATTTTCTAAATAGGTTCTTTTAAGCTCGTGCATTGTTGGTTCACTTACCTTTTCCTTAGATTTCCCTTCTAATTTTTTTTTTCTTTGTCTGAATTTCTCACTTCCTGTAAGCTTGCCCCCATCATCCGAGTGGGACACGCTGTGGCTGGGGGTTAGTCAGCGTGCTCGCCCCCTCCCTTGGGACTACATCCCTGCGGGGAGACACTGTGGCTGGGTGTTAGTCAGCGTGCTCGCCCCCTCCCTTGGGACTACATCCCTGCAGGGAGATGCTGTGGCTGGGGGTTAGTCAGCATGCTCGCCCCCTCCCTTGGGACTACATCCCTGCGAGGAGATGCTGTGGCTGGGGGTTAGTCAGTGTGCTCGCCCCCTCCCTTGGGACTACATCCCTGCGGCGAGATGCTGTGGCTGGGGGTTAGTCAGCGTGCTCGCCCCCACCCTTGGGACTACATACCTGCGGGGAGACGCTGTGGCTGGGAGTTAGTCAGCGTGCTCGTCCTTTCCATTGGGACTACATCCCTGCAGGGAGACACTGTGGCTGGGAGTTAGTCAGTGTGCTCGCCCCCTCCCTTGGGACTACATCCCTGCGGAAGATGCTGTGGCTGGGAGTTAGTCAGCGTGCTGGCCCCCTCCCTTGGGACTACATCCCTGCAGGGAAACGCTGTGGCTGGGGGTTAGTCAGCGTGCTGGCCCCCTTCCTTGGGACTACATACCTGCGGGGAGACGCTGTGGCTGGGGGTTAGTCAGCGTGCTCGCCCCCTCCCTTGGGACTACATCCCTGCGGGGAGACGCTGTGGCTTGGGGTTAGTCAGCGTGCTCGTCTTCTCCCTTGGGACTACATCCCTGCGGAGAGACGCTGTGGCTGGGGGTTAGTCAGCCTGCTCGCCCCCTCCCTTGGGACTACATCCCTGCGGGGAGACGCTGTGGCTTGGGGTTAGTCAGCGTGCTCGCCCCCTCCCTTGGGACTACATCCCTGCGGAGAGACGCTGTGGCTGGGGGTTAGTCAGCGTGCTCGCCCTCTTCCTTGGGACTACATCCCTGCGGGGAGACGCTGTGGCTGGGGGTTAGTCAGTGTGCTCGCCCCCTCCCTTGGGACTACATCCCTGCAGAGAGACGCTGTGGCTGGGGGTTAGTCAGCGTGCTCGCCCTCTCCCTTGGGACTACATCCCTGCGGGGAGATGCTGTGGCTGGGGGTTAGTCAGCGTGCTCGCCCCCTCCCTTGGGACTACATCCCTGCAGAGAGACGCTGTGGCTGGGGGTTAGTCAGCATGCTCGCCCCCTCCCTTGGGACTACATACCTGCGGGGAGACGCTGTGGCTGGGGGTTAGTCAGCGTGCTCGCCCTCTCCCTTGGGACTACATCCCTGCAGAGAGACGCTGTGGCTGGGGGTTAGTCAGCATGCTCGCCCCCTCCCTTGGGACTACATACCTGCGGGGGGACGCTGTGGCTGGGGGTTAGTCAGCGTGCTCGTCCTTTCCATTGGGACTACATCCCTGCAGGGAGACGCTGTGGCTGGGAGTTAGTCAGTGTGCTCGCCCCCTCCCTTGGGACTACATCCCTGCGGAGAGACGCTGTGGCTGGGGGTTAGTCAGCGTGCTCGCCCTCTCCCTTGGGACTACATCCCTGCGGGGAGATGCTGTGGCTGGGGGTTAGTCAGCGTGCTCGCCCCCTCCCTTGGGACTACATCCCTGCAGAGAGACGCTGTGGCTGGGGGTTAGTCAGCATGCTCGCCCCCTCCCTTGGGACTACATACCTGCGGGGAGACGCTGTGGCTGGGGGTTAGTCAGCGTGCTCGCCCCCTCCCTTGGGACTACATCCCTGCGGGTAGACGCTGTGACGGCTCGGATGATGGGGGCAAGCTTACTGAGGAGGAACAGGAAGTGAGAAATTCAGACAAAGAAAAAAAACATTTAGAAGGGAAATCAAAGGAAAAGGTAAGTGAACCAACAATGCACGAGCTTAAAGGAACCTATTTAGGAAAAAAAAATGAACCTTTACAACCCCTTTAAGGCGGAGAATCTTCGGGTCTGTAAGTGGTTAATATAATAACATTGGACCAACTTGGACCAATGCTGGCCATACACTATACGAAAAATCAGCCAAACCCATTTTCGAAAAATTAACATTCGGCCGTGAGCGCAAACGATCGTGCCATCATGTAATGACCGATAAATCGTTCAGTGAACATAAATGAATACATTTTTTGTTTGTTTTTTTACATATACCCAGTGCAGACAGTTCAGACGGGAAACACATTAAAGCGGAGCTCCACCCTAAAGTGGAACTTCCGCTCATCGGAACCCCTCCCCCCCTCCGGTGTCACATTTGGCACCTTTCAGGGGGGAGGGGGGTGCAGATACCTGTGTAAGACAGATATTTGCACCCACTTCCAGGAGTCCTCTCTGCGGGTATTCTGCGGGTAGTGCGTCACTTCCCGCCCCCGCCCGTTGTGTTCTGGGAAACACTCGGCTCCCAGAACACAACGTGACCAGTGAGGATGGCGCAGCGCGACTCGTGCATGCGCCGTAGGGAACCGGGCAGTGAAGCCGGAACGCTTCACTTCCTGATTCCCTCTCCCATGATGGCGGTGGGGGCAGCAGAGTGACGAGCAATTGCTCGTCTTCTGCTGCAGACTTCGCTGGACTCCAGGACAGGTTAGACATGTGCAATTCGTTTCTTTTCTAATTCTTTTTTTTAACGAATTTTGAGAAATTTGTTAATTCTGAAATTTCTGAATTTCCGAATTTTTCAATTTCTGAAATTTCGAATTTCTAAATTTCCGAATTTCTGAAATTCAAATTTTCCGAATTTCGCAAATTCGGATTTTCGGAATTTCGGAAATTCGGATTTTCGAATTTCGAAATTTCGAAAATTCGAAAATTCGAAATTTCAAAAATTCTGATTCGAAAATTCGAAATTGCAAAATTCGAAAATCTAAAATTCGAAAATCTAAAATTCGAAAATGGGAAATTTGGAAAGTTGAATTTAAATTGAACGATAAATTGAAAGGTTAAAGCGGAGGTCCGCCGTTAAAAAAATATTAAAAGCCAGCAGCTACACATACTGCAGCTGCTGACTTTAAATATTAGGACACTTACCTGTCCTAGACATGTGCACTGCCGAAAAATTCGTTTTTTTCGTTTTTGTTTAATTCGTTTTTTTGCTTTTTTCGGAAATTCGGGAAATTCAAAAAATTTGTTTTCGTTTTATTCTTTTTTTTTTCTTTTTTCGGAAATTCGTAAATTTGAAAATTCGGAATTCCGAATTTACGAATTCCGAAATTTTGAATTTCTGAATAAAACAAAAAAACTAATAAAACGAAAACAAAAAAAAACAAATTTTTAGAATTTCCAGAATTTAAGAATTTCCGAAAAAAAAATTCGGCAGTGCACATGTCTAGGACAGGTAAGTGTCCTAATATTTAAAGTCAGCAGCTGCAGTATGTGTAGCTGCTGGCTTTTAATATTTTTTTAACGGCGGACCTCCGCTTTAACCTTTCAATTTATCGTTCGTTCGGCAGAAATTTTCCAAACTTGTCCTTCGTTTTTTCGGCTCAAAAACGTCCCAACGATTAATCGATTTTGTGCCCATTAACTGTCTGAAAAACGAACAAACTGTCCAAATGACCAACTTTCGGCCAATTTTTCGTATAGTGTATGGCCAGTATAAGGGGGAGATTTACTAAAACCGGTGCACTCAGAATCTGGTTCAGCTGTGCATGGTAGCCAATCGTCAGCTTCTAAATAAAGCTTTGACAATAAAACCTGGCATCTGATTGGTTTCTATGCAGAGCTGCACCAGATTTTGCACTCGCTACTTTTAGTAAATCTCTATGTATATTCCGTACCTGTGGGATTCTTTGATTAAATCCTTTCTATAACACTCATTTAGCTTTCACAATCAGCAGCGAATCTGCAGCTCAATCCTTTCTTTATTGCTCGTTTAGCTCCACGTCAATTAGTGTTCCGGTTTTATTCCTTCACAGCTCTTTATTTTAAGGTTGCAGCATGCTACAGTTTTGACCCATCTGTTAGCGACGTGTCCTGCTTTTAGTATTCCGCCTTTCGAATCTTCAGACTCCATCGTCCAGGAACAACTGTCTGAAATATTTCTTGTTTTATCCAAATGTTCTTTATTTTTAGTTACATTTGTACGGCGGCCCGATATTTTAAGGCTCTTTGTGATAAGCAGCGGAGGCCCATATGTTACATTTCTAGGAAAGCAGAGTATAATCCTTGCTTGGTTTTCCCCATACAGTGCATCATCATTAATGCTATTACAGTTATAATGCTATAATGACTTGTTCTGTCTTCTGTGTGCAAATGGCTTCTGATACTCACCAAACATCATGGCACTAATCTGCGGCAGAAGCAGCTGGTAAACGCAGATTGTCCGGGCTTCTTTTGTTTCTTAGAGAAAGATTAAAAATTTCACTGTCTCCCCTGACATCAGAATTTTTACAGCCTTTTTTTTATTATTTAATTTTTTATTTTTTATTTTTTTATGTATTTTTTTTACCTTTTTTTTGTTGTTGTTGTATAATTCTGTACAATTAAATACAGTACAATGTAACAAAAAAAAAAAATACAACCGACCATTTTCGTTTTAATAAACATCTACGAATTAAATTATGTGTTATGATTTTTTTTAATAAAAACCTATAATATGACTTTTTTATGTATTATTAATATTATTTTTCTGGATTTTATATTGCACTAACAGTTTACGTAGCACCTTACAATATAAAGGGGGACAGTACAATATAATACAGTTCAATACAGTAGGAATAGGAAGGCCCTGCTAATGGAGGATACAAATTCAATTATGTTTATTTTCTTTCTTTCTTTTTTTATTTTCTTTCTTTCTGAAAAAATAACATTACAAAAATGTATGAAAGCCAAAACCAAAAATGTAATATATTGCAGCTTACCAATCATTATCTCTGTTTCTCTTTCTTTCTTTCTTTCTTTCTTTCTCCATGAAAAAATACCATTAACAAAGATTAAAGTGGTATGAAACCCCAAAACCAAAAAATTTCATATATTGTAGATTAACAATCATCAGATGTGCCAATCATTATCTCTGTTTTCCTTTCTTTTTTTTTTCTTTCTTTCTTTCTTTTTTTCTTTCTGAAAAAATAATATTACAAAAATGTATGAAACTCAAAACCAAAAATGTAATATATTGCAGCTTACCAATCATTATCTCTGTTTCTCTTTCTTTCTTTCTTTCTTTTTTTTTTTCTTTCTTTCTTTCTTTCTTTCTTTCTTTCTTTCTTTCTTTCTTTCTCCATGAACAAATACCATTAACAAAGATTAAAGTGGTATGAAAACCCAAAACCAAAAATATCATATATTGTAGATTATCAATCATCAGATCTCTATTTTTCTTTCTTTTTTTTCTGTTTTTCTTTCTGAGAAAATAACTTTAACAAAAATGTATGAAACCCAAAACAAAAAATGCCATATATTGCAGCTTACCAATCATTAGATGTACCAATCATTATCTCTGTTTCACTTTTTTTTCTTTCTTTCTTTTTTCTTTCCTTCTTTCTCCATGAAAAAATACCATTAACAAAAATGAAAGCGGCATGAAACCCAAAACCCAAAATTTCATATATTGCAGCTCACCAATCATTAGATGTGGTGGCTGCATTTATTTTCTTTGGCTCCCCCCCCCCCCTGTTTTCACCTGGTGATCTGGCTAGTAACACACCTCTTGTATTAGTGAGACACAACTCACTATAGGAGCACAGGGGACACAGCGGACTTTCATTGCTAATATTATTTTTATTATTATTTTGTTTTACCTTTTTTAAAATGTTAATGTCATTTTGGTGTATAATTCTTTACAATAAAATACAGTAAAATGTTAAAAAAGCACAATCAACCATTTTTGTTTTAACACACTTTTATAAATTCAATTATGTGCTATGAAAAAAAAAACTATAATATTACTATTTTTATATATTATTAATATAAATTTTCTGGATTTATATAGCACCAACAGTTTACGCAGCACTTTACAAAATAAAGGGGGGCAGTACAATTACAATACAGTTCAATACAGTAGGAATAGAAAGGCACTGATAATGGAGGTTACAAATTAAATTATGTTTTCTTTCTTTCTTTCTTTCTTTCTTTCTTTCTTTCTTTCTTTCTTTCCCTTTCTC
The DNA here is from genome assembly GCA_029206835.1 of Rana muscosa. Lineage (NCBI taxonomy): Eukaryota > Metazoa > Chordata > Amphibia > Anura > Ranidae > Rana > Rana muscosa. Next base: position 242,163,742 of record CM055126.1, read on the forward strand.
TTTCTTTCTTTCTGCCTTTCTTTTTCTTTCTCTTCCATTTTTTGTTGCTCCTTTCTTTCTTTCTTTCTTTCTTTCTCTATGAAAAAATAACATTAACAAAAATTAAAGTGTTATAATACCCAAAACCGAAAATGTCATATATCGCAGCTTACCAATCATTAGAAGTGGTGGCTGCATTTGTATTCTTTTTTTTTTGTTTCCCCACAGCAGGCTCCCATCGCTGTTATAGTTCTGAGCATTTTTATAGATGTGTATGCTTTTACATTTTTTTAATGATTTTCATTTATTTTATGTACCGTATTTATCGGCGTATAACACGCATCGGCGTATAACACGCACCCCAAGTTTAGGAGGGAATTTTAGGGAAAAAAACTTTTAGGAGGGAAGTTTAAGGAAAAAAAAAACTTACATTTAAATGCAGCCTTACCAGTGTCCGTTGCAGCCGTGTCAGTGCAGCCTTGCCAGCAGTGTCCATTGCAGCCTTGCCCCAGTGTCCAGTGCAGCCTTTGCCCAGTGTCCAGTTCAGCCTTTGCCCAGTGCAGCTTTACCCAGTGTCCAGTGCAGCCTTTGCCCAGTGCAGCCTTTGCCCAGTGCCCAGTGCAGCCTTTGCCCAGTGTCCAGTGCAGCTTTGCCCAGTGTCCAGTGCAGCCTTTGCTAAGTGCAGCCTTTGCCCAGTGTCCAGTGCAGCCTTGCCCCAGTTTTCAAAATTGGCGCCGCCGAGATCGCCGCAGAGACTGGGCGGAGCGGGGCGAATGCCGCCGAGAACGCAGGGACTGGGCGGAGCCGAGATACACATAGCCGAGTGTACTCTAGTCGGCTCTTCTCGGCTCCACTCACAGTCACGCCGAGTCCCGCCCTATGATGGACATAACACAGGTCCAATGGTGGGACTGGGCGTGACTGTGAGCAGAGCCGAGAAAAGCCGAGTACACTCGGCTATGTGTATCTCGGCGGCGATCGCTGCGCTCCGCTCAGTCAGCGGAGATCGCCGGGATCAGTGGGTATTGGCGTATAACACGCACCCACGATTTCCCCCTGATTTTAAGGGGAAAAAAGTGTGTGTTATACGTCGATAAATACGGTATTTATTTTTTATACTTTTAAAATTTTTATGGTTTTTTTTTACACTTTTTTTTGCTGCATAATTGTATACAAAAAATAAATAAATCAAAAACAGTAAAATGTTTTAAAAAATGCACAACAAACCATTTTTTGTTTTTACAAATATTTATGAATTAAATTATATGCTATTTATAAAATAAAATTAAAAATTAAAAACTATAATTTTACTTATTTTTTTTAAAATATATTATTAATATTATTATTATTATTCAGGATTTAAATAGCAACTGACAGTTTGCGCAGTGCGTTACAATATAAAGGGGAGCAGTACAATTATAATACAGTTCAATTGTTTTTGGTACAAGTACACTAATACGGCTGCAATGACCTCAAGCATGATAGAATAGAACTCAAGTGTCAGGGCCTGGACTTGAATCTGGGACTTCTGCTGTGTCTGGCAATGACTCTTCTCGCTGAGCTACCTGAGATGCTGGACAGCACCCTGTCTGGATCCGTTGGGCAACCCTACCTTGTGTGCCTTGACTTCTGCTGAACCTTGAACTCTTTGCTCCTCCCATGAACTTCCTGATTTAAGCCATGTCTCTGCACTTCCTGTTTGCCAGATTGTTTTCCTCTCTTCAGCCAGTATCTCGCTCTTGTTTTTCCTGCTGCTGCCCATATTTTGCTACCACTTGTTATCGACCCTTGGCTTGTTCCTCGATTACACTTCTGCCTGATTCCAACCTGCAACTACTCATTACTGACCTTTGCAGTGGCGGTGCGTCCATAGTGGGCGCAGGAGCGCTGCCCCCTCTCTCCTGCATTGCATGAATATATCTATTGTCACCAATGCCACCCACTATTGAGGTGTCTGTCCCCCTGTTGAGCGCCGGCCATCTGAATTACAGCGGTTGGTGTGTTTTGAAAGTGCCTGATTAGAGCAATAGGCTCTAATAGGCTTCCTGATTAGAGCCTGTGGGCTCTAATCGGCCTCCAAATGGTTAAACAGTGGGCACACTGCTGTGCGTTCCATGTTTAAACAGTGCTGTGTTAGGGAATCGCTTCCCTAACACTGACCCGCCTCTCAGCCAATTAGGTGCACCGGGTCTGGTTACCGGTCACCTGATTGGCTGAAGTGTCCAATCATAGCAGAGATGACATCGAGGACGGGAGAAGACATCGAGGACTCGGAGGGAGCGTGGAGGAGGACGGCACTGACCCCAGAAAGGTAAGTGCTGGTCGGGGGGGCAAAGTGGCTGCATTTGATGGGGAAACTGGCTGCATTTGATGGGGAAACTAGTTGCATTTGAGGGGAAACTGGCTGCATTTGATGGGGAAACTGGCATCATTTGGGGGGGCTAACTGGTGGCATTTGATGGGGCAAACTCGCGGCAATTGATGGGCACAGTGGCTGCGTTTGATGGGCACAGTGGTGGCAATGATGGGCACAGTGGCTGCGTTTAATGGGCACAGTGGCTGTAATTGATGTGTTTTTTTTTCAGTTTGTTTGCGCCCCCCAAAAATTTTGAGCACCAGCCGCCACTGGACCTTTGGCTTGTTTACTCGCTATGCTTCTGTTTGATCCTTACCTGCTTATCTGCTACTGGACCCCAGCTTGCCCACCCCCTGATAGGGCGATCCTGAGGACCGCGACCTGGTACTAACACTCAGCAAAATCCATCTCCACCATCAGGAGCTCTGGTAAACACAGGTTAACATTTAGACTATGCACAGAGCAGAAACCTGTGTCATCTGCCAGCGTGCCTGCCTGTGTACCTATCTTCTTGGTCAGTGGTAGAACCGCTACTGCTATAGCAACTGGTTTTTAAACCTGAACCCTGATTGTGACATCAAGAATACAAGTAAGAGGGGAAAAGCAAAACAGCATGGGAGGGTGGGAGTTGAGTTCCTCTTTAGCCACTTGCCGACCAGCGCACGACGATATACGTCGACACAATGGCATGGCTGGGCAGATGGGCATACAGGTACGTCACCTTTAAGATTCGGCATTGTGGGCAAGCGCGTGCCAGCCGCAAGCTCCGTGACTACGACCACGGTTCCCGTGGACTCGATGTCCAAGGGGATACCCGCGATCGTCTCACGGAGTGAAAGAACAGGGAAATGCTGATGTAAACAAGCATTTCCCCATTCTTCCTAGTGACAGGACACTTATCACCGCTCCCTGTAATCGGGAGCAGTGATCAGTGTCGTGTCACACACAGCCCACCCCCCCTACAGTTAGAACACATCCCTAGGACACACTTAACCCCTTCAGCGCCCCCTACTGGTTAACCCCTTCACTGCCAGTGTCATTTTTACAGTAATCAGTGCATTTTTATAGCACTGATCGCTGTATCAATGACAATGGTCCCAAAATGGCATCAAAAGTGTCCGATGTGTCTGCCATAATGTCGCAGTCACAATAAAAATCACTGATCACCGCCATTACTAGTAAAAAAAATATTCATAAAAATGGCATAAAACTATCCCCTATTTTGTAGACACTATAACTTTTGTGCAAGCCAATCAATAAACGCTTATTGCGATTTTTTTTTACCAAAAATATGTAGAAGAATACGTATCGGCCTAAACTGATGAAAAAAATAAAAAACGTATACAGTAAATTTTTTGGGGATATTTATTATAGCAAAATGTAAAAAATTTATTTTTTTCAAAATTGTCGCTCTATTTTTGTTTATAGCGCAAAAAATAAAAACCGCAGAGGTGATCAAATACCACCAAAAGAAAGCTCTATTTATGGGAAAAAAAGGACATCATTTTGTTTGGAAACCACGTTGCACGACCGCGCAATTGTCAGTTAAAGCAACGCAGTGCCGAATCGCAAAAAGTGACCTGATCTTTGGCCAGCCAAATGGTCCGGGGCTTAAGTGGTTAAGATGAGTTTCTAAATATTTTCTCCTCTGTATCACCCTACACATCTCCACAAACACCTTGTGTGATTATTCAAAGTTATTGTTTAATTCCTTATCTCTGTTTCTCCAGCCTGTGTTTCATTTCATCTCCATTGCCATCAAACTGAGAATAAAAGTTCTCACCGTGACCTGGCTAATTCTTACAGAACTCACAAATGCCCTGAGGGCAGATCATATCTGAATTAAAATAATGGAAAAAAAAATTATCTTTTATTTAAAATAGAAAGATGAGCGCTTCCTTTGAAAAGACGACAACAACCAAGTGGGCCAAGGAGAATTTCATCTTCACTTTAAATGAGGGGGAATTAAACTTGACCTCTGCGGAGAACCCACCGAACACAACGCTCGCTTGTACCGTGATCTGGTGGAGGTGGCATTTGAAGAAATAGTTCATTTTCTCTCTATTGTTCAAAGGATCATATGGGAGTGAGTCTTTCTGAACAAAGAACCTTGGCTATTTACATGTTTGCATTTCATCCTACAATTGGCATTTACTGTACGGGCTTGGAAGAATATTTGCTTGGCATTACTGAGCAAAGTACATTTTCACTTGAAATGTCTTAGAAAAAGGGGAAAGCGAATCCGGGAAAAAAATATTATTCTATCAAATATGCAGTTTTGAAGAAGGGTTCCACTGCTTACATGTAACATGGGGAAACAGCATAGAGACGATATTATTTCAAAAACTTGTTTTGCAAAAATAATTTACATTTTATACCTGAACTCCAGCCAGATGTAAGAATAATTACATTAATTTTTTGTGCATTCCTTAAAAATAAGATATTTTTTGAGAGGAAATACTAGACAACCCTGGGAAGGCGGGTCACAAATTTGGATCTTGGGATTTTTGACCTAATTGGGCTCCAATGGTCTTTGTGTGCCCAATATGAGGCTTGCTGGAGGTGTGAGCTTCCTTGTGGAGTAAGGGAGGTGGGTCAAGAGTTTGGATCTTGGGATTTTTTACCTAAGTGCACTTCTATGGTCTTTGTGTGTCCAAAATGAGGCTTGAGTGAGATTCCTTGAGTAAGGGAAGTGGGTCACGAGTTTGGTACCTTGGGATTTTTGGCCTAAGTGGAAACGTGTGTGCCCAAGATGAGGCTTGCAGGAAGGGTAAGCTTCCTTGTGGAGTTAGGAAGGTGGGTCATGAGTTTGGATCTTGGGATATTTTCCCTAAGTGGACCCGTGTGGTTTTTGTGTGCCCAAGATGAGGCTTTCTGGAAGGGTGAGCTTTTATGTGGAGTAATAAAGGCTGGTCACGAGTTTGGATCTTTGGATTTTTTACCCTAGGTGTACCCGTGTGGTCTTTTTGTGCCCAAGATGAGGCTTGCTGGAAGGGTGAGCTTCCTTGTGGAGTAAGGTAAGTGGGTCACGAGTTTGGTACCTTGACATTTTTACCCTAAGTGAACCTGTGTGGTCTTTGAGTGCCCAAGATGAGGCTTGCAGGAAGTGTAAGCTTCCTTGTGGAGTTAGGATGGTGGGTCATGAGTTTGTATCTTGGGATTTTTACCCTAAGTGGGCCCATGTGGTCCTTGTGTGCCCAAGTTGAGGCTTGCAGGAAGGGTGAGCTTCATTGTGGAATAAGGAAGGTGGGTCATGAGTTTGGATCTTGGGATATTTGGCCTAAGTGGACCCATGTGGTCTTTGTGTGCCCAAGATGAGGCTTGTTGGAAGAGTGAGCTTCCTTGGGGAGTAAGGAAGGCGGGTCACAAGTTTGGATCTTGGGATTTTTGATCAAAGTGGGCCCGTGTGGTCTTTGTGTGCCCCAGGTGAGGCTTGCTGGAAGGGTAAGCTTCCTTGTAGAGTAAGGAAGGTGGGTCATGAGTTTAGATCTTGGGATTTTTGGCCAAAATGGGCCCATGTCGTATTTGTGTGCCCAAGATGAGGCTTGTTGGAAGGATGAGCTTCCTTGGGGAGCAAGGAAGGCAGGTCACAAGTTTGGATCTTGGGTTTTTGACCAAAGTGGGCCCGTGTGGTCTTTGTGTGTCCAAGATGAGGCTTGTGGAAGAGTGAGCTTCCTTGTAGAGTAAGGAAGGTGGGTCATGAGTTTGGATCTTGGGATTTTTGACCTAAATAGGTGCCCTAAGGGGGCCCGTGTGGTTTTTATGTGCCCAAGATGTGGTTTCCTAGAAGGGTAAAGACATCTGGTATCTTTCTATAATGGCTGTTATAATTATATGTGTACAAGAGGAAGGATTTTGAAGCATGTTGGGTCACCCAGTAGATGGACCAGCTGATAAGCATAAAATATACTGCATGTTCATAGTCCAGCCTGGGTTTTGATGGGGCTACTACAGTTGTGATTCTGTACACTGTTCAGCTATTTATGTTTTTTTGTTAGTTTGTTGTTTGGCAGTGGCACATGCCTTTGTTTTAATCATAGTTTTAATCCAATACAGAATGTTTTATATTTATTTATGTAGAGAATAAAGTGTTTTATACATTAGTTTTTGTTGCCTTCAATATCACAATGAGAGGATTTTTTCAAAGAATTGTTTTTCTTTTTTTTTACATTTACATTTTTACATTTAGATGTCTCGCAGGAGCAGGACTCAAGCCGCTGGTGGCTTCCAGTGATTCCTGGAGAACTCGGAGGTGCTTGGAGACACTCCCAGATGGGGGAGGCGGGTGTAACATGCGTCGGAGCACCCGAAAGTGTCAACAGTTCCGGAGTGTCTCCGAGTGCCTCCGAGCGTCTCCTAACATCATCAGCACCCCCGCATCTCTGGCCACATACAGTACTGCATACACCAGCACCCCCGCACCTCTGGCCACATACAGTACTGCATACACCAGCGCCTCTGCACCTCTGGCCACATACAGTACTCCATACACCAGCGCCTCTGCACCTCTGGCCACATACAGTACTGCATACACCAGCAGTGGTTGTGGAACGAATCATCTGAGTTTCCATTATTTCTAATGGGAAAACTCGCTTTGATATACAAGTGCTTTGGATTACAAGCTTGCTTCTGGGACAAATCATGCTCCTAACCCAAGGTATTACTGTATAATATAATATAAGAACCATTGGCACAAAAAACAAATGGTGTAGCACAGGCTACAGCTAATGTGGTTCCCTAGGAATGGGGTTGTGGCACCTCTCTTACTAGGTGACTGACTGTAGCTGTTAGTTTAGGTAGTGGCTTGCTGGGATCCCCAGGCAAGATCCACAAAGTTTAGGCTGGAGGATTTTTTGGTCTGGAGGTTAAGGTGGATAAAAGTAATTATGCAAATCAAGGGTTTCCAAACTAAGACCGGCGGACCACATCCATCCAGTTGTCATCCAGCTCACAGCTAGGGGCAGCTGGTAGATCCTCAGACTCAGTGCACAGACTGAGGATTCATGACAGTTGGTTTTCCCTTCCCCAACAGTCTCCAACACCGGTATGATGGGGACACACATATAAGGAGGGACCCTGATGTAATAGGCACTCTAATAGAGACACTGGTGTAAGGTGGGATTCTGATGGGGAACTGGTATAAGGGGGACTCTGGTGGGGACATTGATGTAAGGGGGATCTAATGGGGACCCTGATGTAAGGGTGGGAGTCTGATGAGGACCTTGATGTAAGGGGGCACTCTGGTGGTGACCCTAACGTAAGGGGAACTCTAAAGGGGACCCTGTTGTAAGGGGAACCCTAATGGGAACCCTGATGTAAGGGGGGTACTCTAATGGGGACCCTTATGTAAGGGGGCACTGTAATGGGGACCCTTATGTAAGGGGGGACTCTGATGAGGACCCTGATGTGAGGGTGGACCCTAATGGGGATACTGGTGTAAGGGGGGAATCTGATGAGGTCCCAGCTGTAAGGGGGGGTTCTGATGGGGAATCTAATAATAATTAACATTTTATGAATTCTTTTATAAAAACTGTTTTTTTTTCAGCCCACAAATATTTCTGAAAAATGCAACGTGGCCCCAGTACGGAAATGTTTGTGGACCCCTGATATAAACCCTTATATGTTTAATGGCAGCAGATAATGGCAGTTCATGATGAGAGATGACATTATTCCACTCCTCAATAATTGCTAAATGGGGGGAATAATGATGAAAGAGGCTTATATTGGGACATTGATAGAGCATGCTTTCTGTAAAACCAGGTCCAGGTATTTATTTCAACTAAATCCAGCCATTGTTCTGCTCGTGGGTCATAAACAATCTCTCTAATGGATAAACCAGACGTCCTTATCTCCAACAATACTAAATAATGTATGCAGCTTCTATGAACTCTTTCATGCCAACATCTTCGATTAATTGCTCTGGTAACATCACCTTCTTATGGACAAAAGAACAAATCATGAAAGTTCATGCTCAGCCATTACCTATGCAAATTATGTATGCATGCTGCCTGCCTCTGTTTACTGGGCTTTGTCTTGTGTTTTGCTTGCTGTGTAGCCTAATTATCCAAAATAAGATGATGATGCAGAAAGGTTATCTGTATGAAAGCTGGAGGCGTTGATGATGCTGAACTATGTATTAACTCATAAAAAGATTATGGGCAGGCATAGAGCAGGACGCACACCTAACAATCCCTTTAGACTTACTATAAACATGTAGTGTTATTACATTTATATACCTGTATATATTTTTTTGAAAATAAATAGTTAGGAGTACTATGTATCCCTTACTCATTTATAGAAGGGGGCATGGTAACTGGGGTCCCTGTAATTTTTAAAGGGGGCTACCAGATTCTGTAAGTGTCATGTCTGCAGACCCCCAAAGACACTGGCCAGGGTTTTAGGGAAGAGGCCCTTTTCCTCCAAAACACATTGAAAGTATGTGGTGTGGTGTCATGGTCAGGGGTCAGGCTCAGAGACCATTAGCTATAGCAGTAGAGAGGCTCCCACCGACCAGCTTGTATAAGTACAGCAGCAGATCACCCTGGCGGATGACACAGGCTCACCCTGTCTAAGCACTAACCGGTGTTAACTAGAGCTCCTGTTGGTAGAGATGGATTTTATTGTGTTAGTACCAGGTCACAGCCCTCAGGATCGCCCCACAAGGCAATGGGTAAGCTGGGGTTGGGTAGCAGATATAGCAGGTAGGGATCAAGCAGAAGCATAGTCAGTAAACAAGCCAAAGTTCAACAAGTGGTTGCACTCCTTAACCGCTTCAGCCCCGGAAGATTTTACCCCCTTCCTGACCAGAGCACTTCTTTGCGATTCGGCACTGCGTTGCTTTAACTGACAATTGCTCGTCATGCGATGCTGTACCCAAATAAAATTTGCGTCCTTTTTTTTCCCACGAATAGAGCTTTCTTTTGGTGGTATTTGATCCCCTCTGTTGTTTTTATTTTTTTGCGCTATAAACGAAAGAACAGCGACAATTTTGAAAAAAACACAATATCTTTTACATTTTGCTATAATAAATATCCCAATATTTTTTCCCCAAAAAATATTTTTTTCCTCAGTTTAGGCCGATATGTATTCTTCTACATATTTTTGGTAAAAAAATCGCAATAAGCGTATATTGATTAGTTTGCACAAAAGTTATAGCGTCTACAAAATAGGGGATAGAATTATGGCGTTTTTATTAATATCTATTTTTTTACTAGTAATGGCGGCGATCTGCGATTTTTATTTGGACTGCGACATTATGGCGGACACATCGGACACGTTTGACACATTTTTGGGACCTATGACAATTTTTCAGCGATTAGTGCTGTAAAAATGCACTGATTACTGAAAAATTTCACCAGCAGGGAAGGGGTTAACACTAGGGGGCGATCAAGGGGTTAAATGTGTTCCCTAATGTGTGTTCTAACTGAAGGGGGGATATGAGTAGCTAGGGGAAATGACAGATCACTGTTCATACTTTGTATGAACAGATGATCAGTCATTTCTCCCCTGAGAGAACCGTGATCTGTGTGTTCACACACACAGATCCCGGTTCTCGCTCTGTCACGAGCGATCGCGGGTGCCCGGCGGTCATGGCGCCCGCCGGGCACTCGCATCAGCTCCGGGGGTGAGCAGGGAGCTAGTGGCGGCTGGTGGGCAAGTGGTTAATAACCAGCTATTCTTCACACAGAATTCAAATCAGTCAATTATTTTTCGACCGATTCAAATTCAAATTGTTTTGAAACTTTGGAATTTGTTAGAAAATGAATAAATGAAAAAAAAAACTAAACTCAGTTTGTTACTTTTTCATTTGGAGATTCAGATACATCCGAATCTCCGAACAACCAAAATTTAGTCCAAATATACATTCGGACCAAAATTTATTTCACAGGTCTAATGGTGACATTGGCTGGACTTTTACCTACACTGGTTGGATCTAATTTGACAACATGACTTGTGTTAGTCTGTCACAGTCAGGGGTCAGGCTTGGAGACCAGTAGCTATAGTAGTGAAGAGACTCCCATTGACCATCAGGATAGGTATACAAGCAGGTCACCCTGGTGGATGATGTGGGATTGCCAGAGATATGGGGCCTGAGCACTAACTGGTAATCAGCAGATGTCCTGATGGTGGAGATGAGTTTTGCTGTGTGTTACTGCCATGATCCTCAGGATCACCCCACCAAGAGGTGAGCAAGTCGGGGTCCAGTAGCAGATATAGCAGGTAGGGATCAAGCAGAAGCCTAGTCAATAAACAAGCCAAAGATCTATAACAAGTGGTTGCAGGTTGGGATCAAGCAGATAAAACAATAATAATCTCCTGCGCTTGGGTGTTTTAGCTATACACGGGTGGTGTAATCCACTCTTTAGATTTAGGCAAAGCCTATAGTCTTGCAGCACTCCTCAGAACAATGGGTATTCTTGGAACTGGAAAAACAAGGAAAAAAAGAGGGCGCATCGACCTTGTGCATTACCAATGGTAAAATATGCGCTTCTGCCAAGTAGTACTCTACGGCTCTGAGGCCGAATTTGTGCTGGATAGACGTGTACAGGGACACTACATCGAGCGATAACCATCTATATCCTTTCTCCCATGTATACGCCGTTAAAATCTCTAGGGCATGGCCCGAGTCCTTTATGTATGACGGCAAGGTGGTTACAAATCCCTGAAGGAAGTGATTGATGTAGCTACCAAGACTGCTAGTCAAGCTGTCAATACCTGCAATAATTGGTCTACCTGGAGGTTCTTCCATGTCCTTTGTGCACCTTGGGTATATGGTAGAAATGAGGGACCACTGGATGTTTTGAATGTAAAAATTGGTGCTTGCTTTTGGTCAGGACCTGATTCGATAATGCCCTGTCCAGCAATTTTTTTAAGTCCTGAGCAGGCCCAATTCATATATGAGTGTATTGAGTTTACCTTGACTCACAATTATTTTTCATTTATGGATAGCTTCTATAGGCAAGTGAGGGGCACAGCCATGGGTGCTAGGTTCGCTCCCAGTTATGTGAATTTATTCATGGGGTATTGGGAGCTCAAATATATCTAGGCCAACAACCCATTTGGGAAGAACCTAATACTGTACTCACAGTACATTGATGATATTCTCATTATTTGGAATGGTACCGATGACGAGCTGGAAGGATTACTTGCACATTGTGCGAGAAATCCTTTTGGAATGTCATTTACACATGTGGTAGATGAAAAGTCCCTGGTTTTCTTAGATCTTGAGCTGCGAGCTGATGACAACGGAGTAATTTATTCAAAAACTCACTTTAAACCAAGTGCAGGCAATTCCTACCTCCATGCCCGCAGCCATCATCATCCAAGGTGGATCAAGAACGTCCCCTTCGGCCAGTTCTGTAGACGTAGGCGGACTTATACCTTAAAAAAGGACTATGGGGACTATGAAGAACAAAGCCTGATTCTAAAGAGCAAATTTAAGGAGAAGGGATACGAAGAGGAGCACATCGAAGAAGCCTTCCAAAAATATCTACAGTTGTATGATGATGTCTGTGCAGGAGGTGAAAAAACAACAAAATATGATAGTGATGAACAACCACAAGTGAGGTTCTGTACCAGATTTAACAACAAAGTCACCGTAATACAAAAAATCTTCAGGAAAAATTGGAAGATTCTTGAATCCGATCCGTTCCTGAAAACTAGCCTATCATCACATCCAAATCTAGTCTTTAGGAGACCTAAGGATCTAAGGAGTATTATTGCCCTGAGCAGAGTGAAGAAGAGTAGGAATAGAGGGCTAAATAATCCTTGGACCACCATTTTTGATGAAAAGGGCAGCTATAGGTGCGGGAGAAGTAACTGTGGAAATTGCGCATATATGTGCCATAGGAAAAAAGATGTAGTTGGAGTTGATGGTAAGAGCCATAAGATCAAGCAGTTTTTAACTGTGGCATTCCATATGTCATACATGGCCTCCTCTGTCCCTGTGGCCTCATCTATATTGGTCGGACTTCGCGACCAATGAGGACAAGGATGAATGAGCACAGAAGCAATATTTCGACAGAAAAAGACAAATATTCAGTACCAGGACACTTTAAGGAGGCCCACGATAGTAGTATCGATGGCCTCAAAGTATTTGGAATAGAGGCCATATCGAACGATTTGGACAGTGGTAAAAAGCATCATATTTTATGTATAAAAGAGGCTTTTTGGATTTTTACCTTGGTGACTCTGGCCCCGCAAGGCCTTAATAAGGAAATTGACTGCACAATGTAGTATGATCCATGCAGTGTCTATGGAGGTCTCTAGTGCATGTGCTGTAGCTAGGGTGATTCATCTCCTTCCGATTTAATTCAACTTAATTTTATTTTGACGCTAATTATTTCGGGTGGGTGGCCCCTCCTCCTGAGATATAGATACTACTTTTTAGGGGCCTGGCCCTAGCATGCAGCTACATTTACCCATGGCATTGGACCATGGTACCATGGGGGTACTAGGACTTATAGTATGGCTGTAGATACGGTAAGGAGTAATGTTTAGAGAAGGTAGGATTTGATAAGGGTTTTTGTTAGTGAGGTAAATAGACTGCTAGAACTATGAATCTTTCTGTAACAATATAATTATACTTGCACAATTCATTTTAGAATTATTTGCTAGACCAAAAGGGGGGAATTGGCTCTCTGTAAAATAATGGCACTTTATGTTCATATCTATTAACAATTAGGTATGACTATTACTATTATGGTTTATGTGTACATAGAAGCTCCATTATTGCTCCTCTTGAGTATTGCTTTTAAATTAGTTTAGCTCTATTAATCTAATGCACAGTGGGTTGGTGATATTATGTCTATAGAAGTACGTACTACTGTTTTAATATATTGATGAAAGTTTGCACTGTTTTATTTTTATATTGGATTCTTTTAAAATACTTTTAACTTGTGGGCCCCACCCACTGTGCATCTTAGGTTTCTTGTATGTATCCATGTGTCAGACACCCAGGGAGGGACCCTTACTATAATTCCACAATTATGATAGTTATATTACATCCCTGTGTGGGCCACTAGAGGGAGAGGTGCGCGCGCATATGTGTATGCGCGCGCACGCATCATTGTGAGGCCTGGAAGTGACTGGAGCATTGCGAGTTCTGGGCGGAGGTGACTTTTCAGGCGACCGGAAGTGACGAGTGAACTGCAAACACACCCGCACTTCCTGGCTGCGTCCCCTGCACGCACGGCATTGGCCGGATGCGCACGCAGGAGTGGAAGTGGTGCCGCGAGTGGCCGGAAGTGGTGGGTGAAACGCAGAAACACCCACACTTCCTGGCTTTGGGACAGCGTGCGTTCCACCCGGCGCACCTGGAGAGTCTGGGTCCCTTCACTATGCACATTGGACGGCTTTTGCCTTCTATTTGGGGTGACCCATATCCACATCAATCCCAGTATAAGATTTGGCTCACCATTGGGGGGACTTACACCCTCACCAATTCCAGTGCATAATACATAAATGAAACCTTGATGATAGTTGACATTTATCTATTTCTATTTATCTATTGATCAAACTGTGTATCTATTTATATATTTATTTATTTATTGACTCATTTTGATTCACTGGGGGGAGCTAGCTTACGCAGATGGCCGTGACCTATCTGGGTAGGTGTCACCTGGAGTGTGGATACATGCATACATATAGGGACAACAAGGAGGGATGAGCCATTGACCGTCTAGGCTCTGAGGAAAAGGGTACACCCTTGAAACGCGTCAGCCATTCGGGGTACCATCTGATCCCCTCAACATCAGGTCCTGTCTGCAGGTGTCAAGGGATGCAGTCTGATTTATTGACAAGCCTTTGTTCATGCTCGTTTGTGAGTATAAATATTGCTTTTATGTCTTTAATAAAATATTTTACCATTGGTAATGCACAAGGTCGGTGCGCCCTCCTTTTTTCCTTTTTATTTTTGGGATCAAGCAGAAGCATAGTTGGGGAACAAGCCAAAGGCCGGTAAAGAGTGATTGCGGTGATATAGACAGCAACAGATACATTTTGGATGGTGGGAGCACAATAACCTGGCAAACAGGAAGTGCAAAGGCATGGCTTAAAAAATAAGTTCATAGAAGAAGCAAATAGTTCAAGGTTCAAGAGAAACAAGGTTTAAGACACGATCATTCAAGGATTTGTCCAGGGAGCCATCCAGCATCTCAAGTGGCTTAGCAAGAGGGGACATGACCAGACACAGCAGAGATAGCAGGTTCAGACCTGGGTCCTGACACCTGGTATGGTTAAGTAGGGAGTCACATGCTCTTCCCCTCCCCTGCCATGGCCAGCCAGGCTGCATGTTTGGATTCAGGGTCTGCTATAGATTTTTAGGAGGCCCCCACTATTTTTTTTTCTTTTTTGTGTAGGGATCCTCCTAAAAATTCATGCCAGACTTAAAGGTTCTGCATTTAAGGGGGGGAATCTACACAATGTTTTCTTTCATTCTTGCTGTAGGATGTGCTTTATACATTTTAAATTATTGGCAAACAATGTTGCCAGTCCATAGAGGGTGCACAAGCGCCGCCTCCCCTATCCATGCATCTGGCCCCCTGATCTACATATCAGTGGTGTCGGACCATGGATTCCAATGCGTTGTGGGTGTTTTTTTGAAGCATCTGATTAGAGCCAGAGGCTCTAAATTGCTTCAAAAAAAGGTGGCCTGGGAGCGCAGAGCATTGCGCTTCGAGGCCAGCCAGTTTTGTGACCATAGCAAATTAATTTTCGTTATTATCACACTAAAGTTCCTCTCCGCCAATTAGGAGGCAGGTCTGTGACCTGTTTCCCAATTGGCCAAAGCGCCTGGCGATCCTATTGGAGGAAGCTGGAAGCTGGAGGAGCGGACACCGGAGCCACTGCGGCTGCTGCCCACACTCCAGGAGAGCAGGGGAGCACACCACAGCCCCACCAGACGAGCAGGTAAATGACAGACCGCCTGCAGAGGGGGGGGGCTGTTTCAGTGCTGTGCCATGCCGCTGGGGGGGGATGTTGTTTGTTTGCCGCCCCCCCAAACGAAGAACCCACCAGCCGCCACTGGTTTCATTGCTTGCTGCAGAAGTTTTTGTACAGCACAGAAATTCTCCCCTTCACAGGCAGGATTGGGGCGCCCCCAGGCATTTTGTAGAAAAACATTGTTCTCAGCTTATAGCTGGCGGGAGGGGAAGGCAGGGTGCTGTACGTAGCTTTCTAGAAAAATCCCAGTACCCCGCCTCAGTATTCCTCGCAGGAGCCCTCAGTCCTGATGCAAGCAGTGGACTGGCTCTTAGGAGAAGTTATGCAAATATCAAAATGCTTAGAAGAGTGGATGTCAGTCTGGTAGGGTGGGTGTTCCTAGGGAGAAAACATTTTCATACAGACCACCCTTGGTATCATTCCTCTTGTAATGCTGAGCTGACATGATTGAAAGAACTAAAATCCAATGAATGAAATGGGTGAGCAGTGGACAGTAAAGCCCTGTACACACGGGCGGGAATCCTGTCAGAAAAAAAAAAGTTGGTTTTCTCGACGGGATTCCTGGCAAGCTTGTCTTGCCAAGCCCTGTGTACAAACGGGCATTAAAAAAAAAACACTGTTCTTTTGAATGGCAAGAATGCAGTGACGTCATCGACTACGACGAGCCTGCGCTCGTCACATTCGATGCCGTCGCCGCCATCTTGCTACACCCCACACTAACCTTGTATGCTACCGCTCATGTGTCAAAGTCTTTTCGAGCATGCGCGGGTTTACCTCGGACAGGTAAGCATACAGACGACCGGGTTTCTCGGCAGGAAAAGTCTGCCGAGAATCCAGACGGGCAAAATAGAGAGCAGGTTCTCTATTTTTCTCGTCAAGATGCCCGGCAGTTTTCCAGACGAGAAACCATACACACAAACGCAAAAAGCTCTCCCAGCAATTTTCTTGCCATGAAAACCGGTCGTGTGTACAAGGCCTTAGGCTGGGGATGAAACCACTAGATGTTACTGGACGTCCTCCAGCCAGGAAATTAAGCAAGCTTTCTCTGACTTGCTGCAGCTTCTAATGTACATTGTGAGAAGCTCACAGTGTGCAGTGAAATCAGAGTACTGTATATATTCGAGTATAAGCCGAGATTTTCAACCCTTTTTTGTGGGCTGAAAATGCCCCCCTCGGCTTATACTCGAGTCAGGGTACCTGAAAATATTGAGAGGCTGTGGGCATCCATCGTTTAAAACTTGCGGCCTCCTCCTGGTCCCTTCCGTGATAGGCGGAACTGTGTCTGCTGAGAAACGCCTATCCTGAACGTTCTCTCATCCTCACCCATCCCAGTAGACACTGTGTTCAGTGTTCCGCCAATCACGGACGCCTTTTCATCCTCGAACAAGAGGACGTCCGTGATTGGCAGAACACTGAACACAGTGTCTGCTGGGAAACTGAGTCCAAGGATGAGAGAACGTTCGTGATAGGCGGAACTGTGTCTGCTGAGAAACGCCTATCACGGAAGGGACCAGAAGGAGACCGCGAGTTTTAAACAATGAATGGACACCCGCAGCCTCTCAATTTCAGGTACACTGACAACGGGCACAGTGAGGATTGGCACAGTAAGGATAGGCACAGTGAGGTGGCAATGGGCAGAGTGAGGTTGGGCACAGTGACAATTGGCACAGTGAGGTTGGCACAGTGAGGTCGCAATGGGCACAGTGAGGCTGCAAATGGGCATTGCTGACCCTCTTCCACTTACAGTAGCTGCTGCATTCTCACCCTCGGGTTATACTCAAGTCAATACGTTTTCCCAGTTTTTTGTGGTAACATTAGGTACCTCGGCTTATACTCGGGTCGACTTATACTCGAGTATATACAGTAAGCAGTTTCATTAGAGGAAAGGAGCCTGTACTGTCAGAAGGTGGGCATTCAGGCTTGGTCTACAAGAGCTTCCATAATGTGGCTAAACCTCACTAAACATCAGACTCCAATTCTGCAGAATGTCCTTTGGCAATATTTCAGGCCTTAGGCTTTCATTAAATCTGGCATGTGGGAGTTTAGGCACGCAACCCGCAGTGTTTGAGATTACAGGAAAGCTTCTAATGGTCCTTTTCCAGCTGGAGCAAGTCAACCTGTTCCATATTAAGGCGCACCATTCTGGGAATAAACTCTTGCTAGCAGCTGGGGAGCCCTGGGGTTGCCCAAGCCACACATATATTATTTACAACGTGTGAACAAGGCCACAACAAAATATATATATATATATATATTACCTTATATAATGTATATGGCAGTGAAGGGAAGCAGGCTGCATTGGACATTACAGAAAAGCGTATGTAAAAGCAAACAATGAATATCTCCTATATTCTTCCTTTCAGTCTATTAGATATACCATGGAACGCTGTGCCCCCCCCCCCCCCCAGGACAGGAAGCCTGTTGCTGGCAGGATCACCAGACGGGAAAGAAAATGTAAAAAGACTGAAAAAAGTAAACGAAGGCAGCAACCACATCTAAGGACTGATAAGCTGCAATATATTACAAACATTTGTTGTTCTTAGGTTTAGATACAGGCAGAGCTTTTTTTCAGCGGGAACGCGGGGGGAAAGCAGTTCCGGCACCTCCAGGACTGAATGTATGTAATGGCAAGGGGTGGTGAGGTGTGCTGTAGGGCCTGTTGATGCTGGCTGCCGGGGGATCTATTGTCACTGGAGGCAATCTATTTTGTGGGAGGAGGGTCTGTTGTTGCTGGGGAGGTCGGTTGTTGCTGGTAGGGGATCTATTGTTGCAGAGGGTGGGTCTTATGTTACTGGGGGGGTTAGTCATTGCTGGTAGGGATTTGCTGTTGAGGGAGGAGCCTATTGTTGCTGGCTGCTGGAAGATCTGTTTTTGCTGTTGGGGGTCTATTGTTGCTAAGGGAGGGGGTGGTATTTTGTTGTAGGTGGTCTGTTGTTGCTGGGGGGATCTATTGTTGCTTGGGGGTCTATTGATGCTGGCTGGGGGTAGATCTTTTGTTGCTTCAGGGGGTTTATTGTTACTGGGGAGGAGGGTATTTTTTTATGGGTGGTCCATTGCTGCCAAGGGAATCTATTGTTGCTGGCTGCAGGGGATCTATTTTACTGCTTTTGTTATTATCATTAACAAGTTCCATACAAATTAGTTAGTACCACAAATGTTACATGCTTCTGTATTCTCTAAAAGAGGCGGTCTTGGGAGATGGGTAGGGGGTGGAACCAAGGAACGTTGCTCAGAGGTGGGTAGGCGGCAGAGACAAGGGATGACTTGGAAAGGGGGGGTTTCTGCACCCATTCTTTGAGAAAAAAAAGCCCTGGATACAGGTATTTAATTCTTCAGAATCTGGATTTGTTCATATAAAATACAACTTACTGAAGACCCTCCAAATGATTAAAGGGATATTATATCCTACACCAGGGGTCTCCAAACTTTCTAAACAAAGGGCCAGCTTACTGTCCTTCAGATTTTAGGGGTCCCAGCATCAATGGAGGTAAACAATCCCCCATCATTGGTGTCAGTGGGAGGAATCGTGCCCCATGATTGGTGTCATTGGAAGGAATTGTGCCCCATCATTGGGAGGAATAGTGCCCCATCATTGGTGTCATTGTAAGGAACTGTGCCCAATTGTTGGTGTCATTGGAAGAAATTGTGTCCCATCATTTGTGTTATTGGAAGGAATTGTGCCCCATCATTGGTGTCATTGGGAGGAATAGTGCCCCACTGTTGGTGTCATTGGGAGGAATTGGGCCCCACCATCGGTGTCATTGGGAGGAATTGGGCCCCACCATCGGTGTCATTGGGAGGAATTGTGTCCCATAGTTGGTGTCATTAGAAGGAATTGTGCCCCCTCATTGGTGTCATTGGGAGGAATTGTGCCCCACCATTGGTGTCATTGGGAGGAATTGTGCCTCATTATTGGTGTCATTAAGAGGAATTGTGCCCCATCGTTAATGTCATTGGAAGGAATTGTGCCCCATCATTGGTGTCATTGAGCCCCTAGATGTCATTGGTAGGAATTGTGCCCCACCATTGGTGTCCTTGGGAGGAACTGTACCCTTCCTTGCTGTCAGTGATTAAAATAGTGCCCCAAGGGGCAGATAAAAGCAAGCAATGGGCCAAATCTGGCCCCCGGGCCGTAGTTTGGAGACCACTGTCCTACACTTTAAGATTTGCAAATGCTTCCTCTAGAGGTCATCTCTATATTAGATAATATATATATATTCCATTGTGTTGGAATAAGAGGACTCAAGGCCACAAAATATATCATGTTGGGGGAAAGGAGGGGGCACCGGCCCATGCATTGGTTTATGGAGGAGAAATTAAAGCACATTGACCCACTTGTTGGTTCATGGTGGTGGAAATATGGGAATATTGGATCATGGCAGGAGAATGAGAGGACTTCAGTCTATATACTGAATCATGGTGAGAGAAAGAAGGTGAAACTAGCCTACACACTGGATCATAATGAGGGGAAACAAGCCCACACACTGGATCATGTTAGGGGAAATCAAGGTACACTGACCCACACACTGGATCATGGTGGGGAGAAAAACAACCTTTAAACTGGATTATAGTGTAGGAAATGATGAGACGCCAGTATTAACTCTGAATTATTGTGTGATAAACCAGGGAGAAATTTGGGACCAGTCATGGTGGGAGAAATGAGGGGACTTCAGCCCCCAAACTGGATCATGATGGGAGAAATGAGGGGACACTGGCCTACACACTGAATTATGTCAAGGGAAATGAGGGTACACTGGCCTACATACTTGACCATGTTGGGGAAATGGGGGAACATCAACCTTCACACTGGAATATAGTGTAGGAAATTACAGAATTATTGTGTGAGAAACCAGACTATACACTGGTTCATGGAGGAATAAATTATGGAAAACTGGCCCATACACTGGTTTATGGGGAAGTCAATGAAGGTACGTTGATCCACCTATTGGTTCATAGCGGTAGAAATTAGGAAACACTGGCCCCACTCATGGTGGGAGAGTTATAGGACTTCAGCCCCCGAACTAGATCATGGTGGGAGAAATGAGGGGACAATGGCCTACACACTGGATTATTTCAAGGGAAATGAAGGTACACTGGCCTACATACTTGACCATGTTGGGGAAATGGGGGAACACTGACCTTCACACTGGAATATAGTGTAGGAAATGACAGAATTATTGTGTGAGAAACCAGACCATACACTGGTTCATGGAGGAAGAAATTATGGAAAACTAACCCACATACCAGTTTATGGGGAAGTCAATGAAGGTACATTGACCCACCTATTGGTTCATAGCGGTAGAAATTAGGAAACACTGGCCCAATTCGTGGTGGGAGAGTTATGGGACTTCAGCCCCCAAACTAGATCATGGTGGGAGAAATGAGGGGACACTGGCCTACACACTGGATTATGTCAAGGGAAATGAGGGTACACTGGCCTACATACTTGACCATGTTGGGGAAATGGGGGAACGCCAACCTTCACACTGGAATATAGTGTAGGAAATGACAGAATTATTGTGTGAGAAACCAGACCATACACTGGTTCATGGAGGAAGAAATGATGGAAAACTGGCCCACACACCGGTTTATGGGGAAGTCAATGAAGTTTCGTTGACCCACCTATTGGTTCATAGCGGTAGAAATTAGGAAACACTGGCCCCACTCATGGTGGGAGAGTTATAGGACTTCAGCCCCCAAACTAGATCATGGTGGGAGAAATGAGGGGACACTGGCCTACACACTAGATCATGGAGGGGAAAATGGGGGGCTACTAGCCCACACACTGGATCAGGGTGGGGAAAGTGAGGAGACACTGACCCAAACACTGGATCCAAATGAGGGAAAAGAGAGGACACCAATCTGAACACTGAATCATAGCGGGAGAAATTAGTAAACTCCAAATCATGAGGTGAGAAATGAGTGAACACCTGCCGACACAGTGAATCATGCTGGGAAATCTTTGTAATCTGTTGGAGCTTTTGTTGTGTATATGTGGCAAACGTTTTCCTATACCTCATTTTCCAATCATCTACCATATTACAATTCACTGGCTGATCTGAAAATCGTTTTTTTGACCTTGATGGCATACGTAAATGATCCTTGCTTTGTATCCTGCTTGTTGTTCCTGCCTAAACCAGGAATGGTATTATTCACAACAACCTCGTTTTATGGCAGATCACCATTTGCTGCACTTAGTCATCTTAGACACGCAGATATCCACCGATTATGTAAAGCCAGTCTATTTTCCTGCCATCAAATGATACATCTGTTACATTTTCATTTCTCTAACGATATTTTGCCAGCGAAGCAGGACGTTTTTTTTTTTTTCTGATATTTTAAATAATTTATCAGGAAGCCTAAATTAAGCCATGTGTTATAAATTTATATCTTCACTAAAGCACATCATGATGAATAATTGATCAGGCACATTGTGTGGATTCTGTCTGAGAGACACATATGGAGAGATGGCTACATCATTTGCAACCAGCACTTACTGCAGCATTGTACTAAGTGACTGCCAGTAGCTGGAAGCAAACAAACAGCAGAGGGGGGCAGCGTGCAGCTTGCCGACAAACCTCTAGATTTCCAATTAGGATGATTCTGGCTGAGTGTCTGACATTAGTTAAAGGAAATATTTTATATATATGTATATATATATATATATATATATATACGGGATCTCACAAAACTAAGTACACCCCTCAGTCACATTTTTGTAAATATTTTCTTCTAACTTTTCATGTGACAACACTGAAGAAATGACACTTTGCTACAATGTAAAGTAGTAAGTGTACAGCTTGTATATTGGTGTAAATTTGCTGTCCCCTCAAAATAACTCAACACTAGTGATGAGCCGAACACCCCCGGGTTCGGTTCGCACCAGAACCCGCGAACGGACCGAAAGTTCGTACGAACATTAGAACCCTATTAAATACAATGGATGTGAACGTTCGAATTCTAAAGTGCTAATTATAACGACTATTATGCATGTTATTGTCCTAAAAAGGGTTTGGGAACCCGGGTTCTGCACCAGGGGACATGTATCAATGCAAAAAGAAGTTTTAAAAACGGTCGTTTTTCGGGAGCAGTCATTTTAATGATGCATAAAGTGAAAAAAAAAAAGTCAAATATTCCTTTAAATATCGTACCTGGGGGGTGTCTAAAGTATGCCTGTGAAGTGCCACGTGTTTCCCGTGTTTAGAACTGTCCCTGCACAAAATGACATTTCTAAAGGAAAAAAAAGCCATTTAAAACTGCTTGCGGCTTTAATGTAATGTCTGGTCCCGGTAATATGGATGAAAATCTTTAGGAAAAATGGCATAGCTACCCCATGACCCCCCCCCCCCCACCCCAGCCCATTACCAGCCCCTTTGGGTCTTGTATGGATATTAAGGGGAACCCCGCACATAAAATAAAAAAGGCCCTATATACTCTGAACAGCCGTATACAGGCGGTGCATACAAGACAGGGACTGTAGGTTTGTTCTTATGTAGAATCTGTTTGTAATTTTGAACAGGTACATTGTTTAAGTGTATCTCCAGCCCAAAAATCTACTTTTAAACTTTTTGGAAAACATAGGTAAGGGTTATCACCCCTGTAACATTTGTTTTGCTGTCTGTGCCCCTGTTCAGAACATTTCACCTCACTTTCTGTCCCAATGACAACTGTTTTTGAAATGTGGCGTTTTTCTTGAAACAAGGATTGGTGATAAAGCATCAGTACAGAGGAGACACCTTTCTCCCATATTAATTCTTACAGGAGAGAATTTTCCTTCCTAGGGGTAGATTTCCTCTCACTTCCTGTTGTCTTCTTGCGTTTGCAAGTAGGAGTCGTTTGTAAGTTGGATGTTTGAAAGTAGGGACCTGCCGTATATACTCTGCAGAAATAGGCCCCTTAGTTGTTGGTGTTGGCACAACACTGTAAGCACTCACAGTTACTCTTGGTGGGTGCTGGAACGCCCTGCTGTCAACTATTATATCAGGAATTGTAATTACATATAATTGTTGAACAGTGGTAGTAAAAATTGGGCCTTTGATGGTGGTGCTGGTGCCACAACACTGTAAACCCTGAAAGTTACTATTGGTGGGTGCAGCAATGGGCCCTGCTGTGAATTATTAGATCAAGAATTGTAATTGCATGCCCCTGTTGAACAGGGGCTGAAAAAGTGGGCCTTTCGTGGTGGTGGTGGTGGTGGTGGTGTTGCCACAACACTGTAAGCCCTCAGAGTTACTCTTGGTGGGTGCAGGAATGGGCCCTGCTGTGAATTATTAGATCAAGAATTGTAATTACATGCCCCTTTTGAACAGGGGCTGAAAAATTGGGCCTTTCGTGGTGGTGGTGGTGGTGGCGTTGCCACAACACTGTAAGCCCTCAGAGTTACTCTTGGTGGGTGCAGCAATGGGCCCTGCTGTGAATTATTAGATCAAGAATTGTAATTACATGCCCCTGTTGAACAGGGGCTGAAAAATTGGGCCTTAGGCACTGGTGGCACAACACTGCAACCCCTCACAGATACTGTACTTGGAGCACAGCAACGAGCCCTGTTGCAAAGTATTGCTTCAAAAATTGTAATTACACGCCCCTGTTAAACAGGGGCTGAAAAATTGGGCCTTAGGCACTGGTGGCACAACACTACAACCCCTCACAGATACTGTACTTGGAGCACAGCAATGAGCCCTGTTGCAAAGTATTGCTTCAAAAATTGTAATTACACGCCCCTGTTAAACAGGGGCTGAAAAATTGGGCCTTAGGCACTGGTGGCACAACACTGCAACCCCTCACAGATACTGTACTTGGAGCACAGCAATGAGCCCTATTGCAAAGTATTGCTTCAAAAATTGTAATTACACGCCCCTGTTAAACAGGGGCTGAAAAATTGGGCGTTAGGCACTGGTGGCGGCACCCATAAACAAAAATGATCTTCCAAGCTATCATCATCAATCGTATCATTGAGGACTCGGAGGAGGAGGATAGCCAGTCAACATAACAGCACAGGCACTCAGCATCAGCATCAGTCTTGAAGGGATGTGACATGTTAAAATCAATTAGTCTGTTATATCAGCATCAGGTGTGTGGTAGCTGGTGGTGATCCAAGACTTGTTCATCTTGATGAAAGTCAGTCGATCAACCGAGTCGGTGGACAGGCGCACCCTGTGATCCGTGACAAATCCTCCAGCAGCACTGAATGTGCGTTCCGAAAGAACGCTGGATGCAGGACAGGCCAGTAGCTCAATTGCATACTGTGCAAGCTCTGGCCAGTGATCCATCCTCAAGACCCAGTAAGCCAGAGGATTTTCGGTGGGGAAGGTGTCCAAGTCTGACCTTGCCCCTAGATATTCCTGCACCATGTTTATCAGACGCTGGCGATGGTTGCTGGAACCGATCATACTTTGGGGCTGCGGACTAAAGAATTGTCTGAACGCATCGGTCAGACGGCCACCTTCCCCACCGCTCCTTCTTTGACTGGCCGAAGCCTCAGCAACTCGTTGTCCAGGACCAGGAGTTTGTAACCTCCCAGTCTCTGGGAACGCGTTGCACAGACCTTTCTGCAAGGCCTCCCGGAGTTGTCTCATCCTCTGCTCCCTCTGCGACGGTAACATAAGGTCCGCAACCTTACCCTTGTACCGTGGATCAAGGAGAGTGGCCAGCCAGTAATGGTCCCTCTCCTTGATCCGAAGAATACGAGGATCCTTCCGCAGACTTTGCAGGATCAGGGAGGCCATGCAGCGTAGGTTAGCTGAGGCATTCGGTCCGGAGTCCTCTGGGTCACTAAGGACGACATGATCCGCAGCCACCTCCTCCCAGCCACGTACAAGTCCACTGGTTTCTTGGGACTGTAAATCATCCCTAAAAGACTGCTGCTGATGATGCTGAGTGCCAGCCTCCACCTCCATGCTGACACAATCCTCCTCCTCCTCCTCCTCCTCCTCTTCCTGTGCGATGGGTGGGACAGAAGGAACACTGTCTGGGTAAAGGGGGCCTTGAGAGGCAAGGAAGTCCTCCTCTTCCTGCCACTGTTCTGCCTCAAGTGCCC
This sequence comes from Rana muscosa, assembly GCA_029206835.1. NCBI lineage: Eukaryota > Metazoa > Chordata > Amphibia > Anura > Ranidae > Rana > Rana muscosa. The sequence goes on from CM055126.1 coordinate 242,189,055, forward strand.
TGTCCATTATTCCACGCAGCGTGTGCTCCAACAGGTGGACAAGAGGTACAGTGTCACTGATGCATGCACTGTCACTGCTCACCATCCTCGTGGCCTCCTCAAATGGTGCCAGGACAGTGCATGCATCCCTGATCATGCCCCACTGGCGTGGAGAAAAAAAAAACAAGCTCCCCTGACCCTGTCCTGGTGCTGTAGTCGCACAGGTACTCATTGATGGCCCTCTGCTGCGTGTGCAGCCGCTGCAGCATGGCCAACGTTGAGTTCCACCTGGTGGGCATGTCACATATAAGGCGGTTCTTGGGCAGGTTCAACTCCTTTTGCAGCTCAGCCAGGCGAGCACTGGCATTATAAGATCTGCGGAAATGCACACAGACTTTCCTGGCCTGCCTCAGGACATCCTGTAAGCCCGGGTACCTGCCCAAGAACCGCTGCACCACCAGGTTAAGGACGTGAGCCACACAGGGCACATGGGTCAGTTGTCCCTGTCGGAGGGCGGAGAGGAGGTTGGTGCCATTGTCGCAAACCACCATTCCTGGCTTAAGCTGGCGTGGCGTCAACCACCTCTCGGCCTGGCCCTGCAGAGCAGACAGGACCTCTGCCCCAGTGTGGCTTCTGTCCCCCAAACACACCAGCGCAAGCACGGCATGGCATCTTTTTGCCTGCGTACTTGCGTAGCCCCTTGAACGGCTACGGAGCACCGCTGGTTCAGAGGACAAAGCACAGGAAGAGGCCATGGAGGAAGAAGAAGAGGAGGGGGTGGAGGAGAGAGGTGTGTCACAACCAGTAGTAGCATTTTGGAGGCGTGGCGGTGGAACAACCTCCAACACTACTGCACCTTGTCCTGCATCCTTCCCAGCTGCCAAAAGAGTGACCCAATGGGCCGTGAAAGAAAGGTAACGTCCCTGTCCATGACCATGAGTCAGCGGTAATATGCACCTTACCGCTGACCGCCCTGTCCAGCGAGGCCAAGACATTGCCTTCCACATGCCGGTAGAGAGCCGGAATAGCCTTCCGTGAGAAAAAGTGGCGTTTGGGAATCTGCCACTGAGGAACCGCACATTGCACAAACTCACGGAAGGGGGCCGAGTCTACCAACTGAAAAGGCAGCAGTTGAAGCGCTAGCAATTTAGCCAAGCTAGCATTCAACCGCTGGGCATGTGGATGGCTGGGAGTGAACTTCTTTCGACGGTCCAGCAGCTGGGGCAGGGAAATTTGCCTGCTAGAATCGGACGTCGGTGTACTGCTAGCAGAGTGGCCGCAAGTACTTGGCTGTGACACACCTAATTCTACACCTTCATTCCTCTCAGTGCATGTTTCAGAGAGGACTGAAGTTATAGTGGGGTTGGAGATCCCAGCTGATGCGGTGCAAGGAGAGGTCCGCTTTGTTCTTTGGTGTGGGTCTTTGAGGTAGGCTTGCCAACGAGCTGCATGGCAGGTCAACATATGTCTGGTCAGGCATGTGGTACCCAAGCGGCTGATGTTTTGGCCACGCGATATACGCTTGAGACATATGTTGCAAACAGCAGCTGTGCGATCTGATGCACTAGCCTCAAAAAAGGCCCACACCAAAGAACTTTTTGAATGACGGGCAGAGGCAGCGCCCTGCACAGGCGGAGCTCTGCGGTGTGATTCCGTCGGTGTACTGCCCTTACGCTGGCCACCAAAGGGCATCCTGCCTCGTTGGAGATGTGCCTCCTCCTCATCCTCCTCCTCTCTCCTATTAGGCACCCACGTGGAGTCAGTGACCTCATCATCCCCTCCCTCCTCATCACTGGAGCCAATCTGGCAGTATGCTGCAGCTGCTGGAACATGACTGCCAGATTGGTGTCCTTCTTGAGTATCCCCTCTGTCTGCTCTCACGCTACTGCCTTCCTCTAGCTGGGTTTCATCATCAGACCCTTCGAAACGCTGGGCATCCTCCTGGAGCATGTACCCAACACTGTGCTCAAACAGTTCGGGGGACTCCTCAGGAGGAGGACATGGTGGGTCTAGGGAAGGAGTGACTGATGATGAGTCTGACATTGATACCAGGGAAGAGGACGCTTTGGCAGCTGCTTTGCCAGTACCCTGAGCCTGGGTGAGAGAGGAGGAGGAGGAGGAGGGCTTGGTCATCCACTCTACCAAGTCTTCGGCATGATGTGGCTCAACATGTCCAGCTGCCGAAAAGAAGGACAAGCGTGTCCCATGGCCATGTGCTGATGACAATGCACCGCGTCCACGACCAGCACTGTTGCCCCCAGACACAGAGCCTGCTTGCCCTCTTTTATTGCCTCCTGACTGTCTGCCTCTCCTTGTTTGCCTTCCAGACATTCTAATGGATGGCCTGCAAGGAGATGGGAAAAAAGCAATAAGGGCTACCTTCAGGTGTCCTTCTCTGTCCCTTTACTTAAGGATTTCTAAATATGGTTGAGGATGATTGCTTTCGCAAAGAATAGCACAATGACAATTTCCCTGACTGTCCAAAAAACAAGGATTTCAAAGATGGTTGATGAGGAATGCTTTAGCACAGTATAGCACAATGAGAATTTCCCTCACTGGCCTTCCCTGTCCCTACAAACAAGGTTTAGCACAGTAAAACACACTGACACTCTCCCTACCTATCGTTTTCTGTCCCTATAAAAAATGTTTTTTTAAAGATGGTTGATGATGAATGCTTTAGCACAGTATAGCACAATGGGAATTTCCCTCACTCTCCTTTCCTGTCCCTACAAACAAGGTTTAGCACAGTAAAACACACTGACACTCTCCCTACCTATAGTTTTCTGTCCCTATAAAAAAAGTTTTTTTAAAGATGGTTGATGATGAATGCTTTAGCACAGTATAGCACAATGAGAATTTCCCTCACTGTCCTTCCCTGTCCCTACAAACAAGGTTTAGCACAGTAAAACACACTGACACTCTCCCTACCTATAGTTTTCTGTCCCTATAAAAAAAGTTTTTTTAAAGATGGTTGATGATGAATGCTTTAGCACAGTATAGCACAATGAGAATTTCCCTCACTGTCCTTCCCTGTCCCTACAAACAAGGTTTAGCACAGTAAAACACACTGACACTCTCCCTACCTATAGTTTTCTGTCCCTATAAAAAAGTTTTTTTAAAGATGGTTGATGATGAATGCTTTAGCACAGTATAGCACAATGAGAATTTCCCTCACTGTCCTTCCCTGTCCCTACAAACAAGGTTTAGCACAGTAAAACACACTGACACTCTCCCTACCTATAGTTTTCTGTCCCTATAAAAAAAGTTTTTTTAAAGATGGTTGATGATGAATGCTTTAGCACAGTATAGCACAATGATAATTTCCCTCACTGTCCTTCCCTGTCCCTACAAACAAGGCTTAGCACAGTAAAACACACTGACACTCTCCCTACCTATAGTTTTCTGTCCCTATAAAAAAAGTTTTTTTTAAAGATGGTTGATGATGAATGCTTTAGCACAGTATAGCACAATGAGAATTTCCCTCACTGTCCTTCCCTGTCCCTACAAACAAGGTTTAGCACAGTAAAACACACTGACACTCTCCCTACCTATAGTTTTCTGTCCCTATAAAAAATGTTTTTTTAAAGATGGTTGATGATGAATGCTTTAGCACAGTATAGCACAATGAAAATTTCCCTCACTGTCCTTCCCTGTCCCTACAAACAAGGTTTAGCACAGTAAAACACACTGACACTCTCCCTACCTATAGTTTTCTGTCCCTATAAAAAATGTTTTTTTAAAGATGGTTGATGATGAATGCTTTAGCACAGTATAGCACAATGAGAATTTCCCTCACTGTCCTTCCCTGTCCCTACAAACAAGGTTTAGCACAGTAAAACACACTGACACTCTCCCTACCTATAGTTTTCTGTCCCTATAAAAATGTTTTTTTAAAGATGGTTGATGAGGAATGCTTTAGCACAGTATAGCACAATGAGAATTTCCCTCACTGTCCTTCCCTGTCCCTACAAACAAGGTTTAGCACAGTAAAACACACTGACACTCTCCCTACCTATAGTTTTCTGTCCCTATAAAAAAAGTTTTTTTAAAGATGGTTGATGATGAATGCTTTAGCACAGTATAGCACAATGAGAATTTCCCTCACTGTCCTTCCCTGTCCCTACAAACAAGGTTTAGCACAGTAAAACACACTGACACTCTCCCTACCTATAGTTTTCTGTCCCTATAAAAAATGTTTTTTTAAAGATGGTTGATGATGAATGCTTTAGCACAGTATAGCACAATGAGAATTTCCCTCACTGTCCTTCCCTGTCCCTACAAACAAGGTTTAGCACAGTAAAACACACTGACACTCTCCCTACCTATAGTTTTCTGTCCCTATAAAAAAGTTTTTTTAAAGATGGTTGATGATGAATGCTTTAGCACAGTATAGCACAATGAGAATTTCCCTCACTGTCCTTCCCTGTCCCTACAAACAAGGTTTAGCACAGTAAAACACACTGACACTCTCCCTACCTATAGTTTTCTGTCCCTATAAAAAAAGTTTTTTTAAAGATGGTTGATGATGAATGCTTTAGCACAGTATAGCACAATGAGAATTTCCCTCACTGTCCTTCCCTGTCCCTACAAACAAGGCTTAGCACAGTAAAACACACTGACACTCTCCCTACCTATAGTTTTCTGTCCCTATAAAAAAAGTTTTTTTAAAGATGGTTGATGATGAATGCTTTAGCACAGTATAGCACAATGAGAATTTCCCTCACTGTCCTTCCCTGTCCCTACAAACAAGGTTTAGCACAGTAAAACACACTGACACTCTCCCTACCTATAGTTTTCTGTCCCTATAAAAAATGTTTTTTTAAAGATGGTTGATGATGAATGCTTTAGCACAGTATAGCACAATGAAAATTTCCCTCACTGTCCTTCCCTGTCCCTACAAACAAGGTTTAGCACAGTAAAACACACTGACACTCTCCCTACCTATAGTTTTCTGTCCCTATAAAAAATGTTTTTTTAAAGATGGTTGATGATGAATGCTTTAGCACAGTATAGCACAATGAGAATTTCCCTCACTGTCCTTCCCTGTCCCTACAAACAAGGTTTAGCACAGTAAAACACACTGACACTCTCCCTACCTATAGTTTTCTGTCCCTATAAAAATGTTTTTTTAAAGATGGTTGATGAGGAATGCTTTAGCACAGTATAGCACAATGAGAATTTCCCTCACTGTCCTTCCCTGTCCCTACAAACAAGGTTTAGCACAGTAAAACACACTGACACTCTCCCTACCTATAGTTTTCTGTCCCTATAATTATTTTTTTTTAAAGATGGTTGATGATGAATGCTTTAGCACAGTATAGCACAATGAGAATTTCCCTCACTGTCCTTCCCTGTCCCTACAAACAAGGTTTAGCACAGTAAAACACACTGACACTCTCCCTACTGTGACAGCAGGAAGGTAAAGTCACCTGGTTGCATCCAGGGGGGTAGATATATTTCGCCCAGATTCAGGCTTTACGCCGACTTATACAACTAGGTGGAGAGTTGTATAAGCCCAGCTAAGGCTAGTGGGCTCATGGATGACTCATACCTCTAGGGAGAGTGTGGGGCGTCGTACAGACAGGGAGTTGAAGAGACCAGCTGAAGCTTGTCAGCTCATTTAGGCCTCTATAAGAACTCCCAGCTTCATTAGATGTTAGCTCATGCCTGGAACCAGACCTGTGTGGACTGTCTAGGGAGAGTGAACCCCTGTGCGGTGAGACAAAGCCTGTGTGGCTATTTGCTTGGACATTTAAAACCAGGGACTTAGGGACTAGGACAGCACTAGGCTGATCCCAGTTGTTAGTTAGGAAACCTGTATGTTTAGTCAGAGGTCAACTTGACCAGGATTTATTTTGTTTATGTTTCTTTTGCTTTGCTGTGTTTTTGTCACTGTAAATAGAAAATAAACCGCACCTTTTTGATTTTGAAAACCACAAGCTCCGTCTGCTGGGCCTGTTTTTGTGTGGGGAGCCCATCTCGGGGGTCACCCACACCCGCTGCCGAGCTAACCCCCTCACAGTTGGTGGAGAACCAGTGGCAGTTTTTTTTAAGCCAGTATGGAGGAGATACTGAAACAGCTGGCTCTAGCAAATGCCAATCAACAGCAGACAAATGCAGGTTTGCAAAGGAGCCTTGCAGCCCAGCAGCAAGCTCATCAACAGAGCCTTGCAGCCCAGCAGCAAGCTCACCAACAGAGTCTGGAAGCTCAGCAACAAGCCCTGCAGCAATCTGAGGCCCGCTTCATAGACCTGTTACAGAAGCAAGAGCAGAGACTACAACAAATGGAAGCAGTAGTGCAGCAACGTCCGCAGACCAGTGAGGGAAGCCGTCCCACTAATACCGCGTCCTTTGGGGTGAGTCGTTTATTGACAAAAATGACTGGAGAGGATGATCCAGAGGTATTTTTGACCACATTTGAAAGGACTGCTGAAAGAGAAAAGTGGCCTGAGGAGCAGTGGGCTGGACTGGTGGCTCCTCTGTTAACTGGTGAATCGCAGAAGGCTTACTATGACCTAGAGCATGACCAAGCAAAAGACTATGTGATGCTAAAAGCTGAAATATTGGCAAGGCTGGGTGTCACCCTGGCTGTCCGGGCTCAGCGTGTGCATAACTGGACTTTCCAGCTTGGAAAACCCCCCAGGTCTCAAATGTATGATCTCATTCACCTGAGCAGAAAGTGGCTACAGCCAGAGACTTTGTCCGCACCAAAGATTGTGGAACGTGTTGTAATGGATCGGTTTTTGAGAGCTCTTCCTACTGCCATCCAAAAGTGGGTAAGCCATGGAGACCCAGAGACGGCCGATGGTCTTGTGGATCGTGTGGAGAAATACTTGGCTACAGAGAACCTGACGGCCTCTTCCAGAGACACTCGGACTTTCCACCCTAAGACCAGACCATCCCCAGGGGCGGATAAGATGATTCCAAGGGGTAAGGGTGGAGAGAGTGAGAGGGTGGGAGCTCTACCCCAAGTTTGGCGAGAACAGCCTGGGAAATCAGCGGCTCAAGAGGCGGCAAGAAGGATCGTTTGCTACCGCTGCCGGCAAGCGGGACATATTGCAGCAAATTGCCCGGTTGTGGAGGAACCCATGCAGTGTGACTTTCTGACGGGCAGACGTCAGTCGCTGTGTGCGACAGTCGCATGCACTGCCATTCGGGGAACTGAGAAACATTTATGCAAAATGTGTATTAATGGTAGAAATGTTGTGGTATTGCTGGATTCAGGTAGCCTTGTGACCCTGATAAAGGCTGAATTAGTTAAAACAGAGGTCTCTGGGAATAGCAAGGTAGCTGTTATTTGTGTGCATGGGGACACCCGAGAGTATCCAGTGACTACAGTGTGTTTCGAGACCCCCAAAGGTACCCTCTCTCATCCAGTGGGCTTAGTATCTCAGTTACCGCATGACGCCATTGTGGGAAGGGATTTTCCGAAGTTCTGGGAACTGTGGGATGATCCTGAGCCCCCCACTGGTGCCCCTATGTACCAGGAATGTGATAGCCAGAACTCCCCTGAGAGTGGTGAGGACTCTCCGGAATTTCCCTTGTCAGTATTGGCAGGGGAGACTCAAGAAACTGGAGAGGAGCCCACCTCCTCAGACGAAAACCTACCGTCTGTGGAGTTTTCTGATCTTGAGGTTCACAGGGAAAACTTTGCCACAGAACAGTTGAAAGACCCCGCCCTAATAAAGGCACGGGAAAACGTAGTGAAAATAGATGGCGAGTTAGTGAACCCAGATAATACCTGCACTTACCCATACTTCAGCGTAGAGAAGGACCTACTGTATCGGGTGGCAAAAAGGGCAGAAGAAACCGTTGAGCAGTTTGTGGTGCCCAAACCTTACAGGAAGTTGGTGTTGGAGTTGGCCCATGGGCACATTCTTGGAGGTCATCTGGGGACAGAGAAAACCCGAGAGAGGGTATTACAGAGATTCTATTGGCCGGGGGTGATGAAGGACATAGAAAATTATTGTTCCTCCTGCCCTGTGTGTCAGAGGTCGGCCCCGATGCCACATTTCCGTAGCCCGCTGGTCCCTCTACCCATCATTGAGGTCCCGTTTGAGAGGATCGCCATGGATTTGGTAGGTCCTATAATCAAGTCCGCTAGGGGGCACCAGTACATATTAGTTATAATGGACTATGCCACCCGTTATCCAGAAGCGATCCCTCTCCGAAATACCTCGGCCAAAACCATAGCCAAAGAGCTATCTCTTGTGTTTAGCCGGGTGGGTATTTGTAAAGAACTGCTTACGGACCAAGGTACACCCTTTATGTCCCGGGTTATGAAGGAGCTATGTAAATTGTTCAAAGTGACGCAATTACGTACATCTGTGTATCACCCCCAAACCGATGGGCTGGTTGAAAGATTCAACAAAACCCTAAAACAAATGTTGAAGAAAGTGGTGGATAGAGATGGAAAGGATTGGGACTGTCTACTTCCTTATCTGATGTTTGCTATTAGGGAGGTGCCCCAATCCTCTACGGGATTCTCCCCCTTTGAGTTACTGTATGGGAGACACCCAAGAGGGCTGTTGGATATTGCCAAGGAAACTTGGGAAAGTGAGAGTTCTCCCCACAGGAGTGTGATTGAGCATGTCGCCCTGATGCAAGACCGAATTGCACAGGTAATGCCCATCGTGAAGGAACATTTGGCCCAAGCGCAGTTAGCACAGCAGAGAGTGTACAACCGTGGAGCCAAGACCCGTACCTTTTCCCCGGGGGATAGGATACTGGTACTTGTCCCTACGGTTGAAAGTAAATTCCTTGCCAAATGGCAAGGCCCCTACGAGATAATGGAAAAAGTGAGCGAAGTGAATTACAAGGTCAGACAACCAGGAAGGCGAAAGCCCGAACAGATCTATCACGTTAATCTGTTGAAAGCCTGGAGGGATAGAGAGTCCCTAGTCGCAGACACTTGGTCACCAGCTCAAACTGGTTGCGTGATTCCTGAGGTTGGAATAGCAGCCACCTTGTCACAACCCCAACAACAGGAGGTTAAGGAGTTTGTGCTTCGCAACAAGGAGGTATTCTCTGAGCTGCCGGGACAAACATCTGGGGTAGAGCATGACATCATTACCCCGCCCGGTGAAAGGGTGAAGTTAAAACCCTATCGGATCCCAGAGGCCCGACGGGAGGCAATACGGGAGGAAGTACAGAAAATGCTGAACTTAGGGGTGATAGAGGAGTCCCAAAGTGATTGGTCTAGTCCCATTGTGTTGGTGCCTAAACCGGATGGGAGCTGGCGATTTTGTAACGATTTTCGTCAGTTGAACAAAGTTACAAAATTTGACACCTACCCCATGCCACGTATAGATGAGTTGATCGACCGGCTGGGAACAGCCCGATACATGACGACTCTTGACCTCACAAAAGGGTATTGGCAAATCCCCCTGGCCAAGTCGGCCAAAGAGAAAACCGCATTTGTAACCCCAGACGGGGCGTTCCAATATAAAAGAATGCCGTTCGGGTTACAGAATGCGCCGGCCACATTCCAGCGGAAAATGGACCAGATGCTGAGGCCCCATCGGAAGTATGCTGCGGCTTACCTGGATGACGTAATTGTCCATAGCACAGATTGGGCCTCACATCTGCCAAAAGTGCAAGCAGTCCTGGACTCTGTTCGGGAAGCGGGGTTTACGGCTAACCCCAAGAAGTGTACCATTGGGCAGGAGGAGGCCAAATATCTTGGGTACACCATTGGGAGGGGAGTAATAAAACCCCAACTCAACAAAGTCGAGGCCATCCAGAGTTGGCCACGTCCCAACAGCAAGAAGCAGGTACGAGCCTTTCTGGGAATCGCTGGGTATTATCGGCGATTCATTCCCCACTTTGCTTCTAAGGCTGTGCCCCTAACCAACCTGACGAAGGGGAAAGGGTCGGTCATGATTAAATGGACCCCCGAGGCTGAGGCAGCATTCCAATTCTTGAAACAAGCCTTATGTAGCCAGCCAGTGTTGTACTCACCTGACTTCTCTAAAGACTTTGTCGTACAAAGTGATGCGTCAGATGTGGGGTTAGGAGCAGTATTGTCCCAGGTCTGGAACGGGGAAGAGCACCCAGTCATTTACCTCAGCAGGAAGTTGAAGTCCCATGAGGTAAATTACGCCACCGTTGAAAAGGAGTGTTTAGCGGTGAAGTGGGCTCTAGATTCCCTTCGGTACTACCTGCTAGGTAGGCACTTTGACATGGTTACGGATCACGCTCCGTTAAAGTGGATGGCTCAAAACAAGGAAACAAATAGAAGAGTGAATAGGTGGTTCCTGGCCCTCCAGGAATTCAACTTCACAGTAAAGCATCGCCCTGGCGTTCAAATGGGGAATGTGGATGCTTTGTCTCGAGTACATGAATGCCTGATTGCTGGTGTTCCAACCCCGAGGTTAAAACAAGAGGGGGGGGGTATGTGACAGCAGGAAGGTAAAGTCACCTGGTTGCATCCAGGGGGGTAGATATATTTCGCCCAGATTCAGGCTTTACGCCGACTTATACAACTAGGTGGAGAGTTGTATAAGCCCAGCTACGGCTAGTGGGCTCATGGATGACTCATACCTCTAGGGAGAGTGTGGGGCGTCGTACAGACAGGGAGTTGAAGAGACCAGCTGAAGCTTGTCAGCTCATTTAGGCCTCTATAAGAACTCCCAGCTTCATTAGATGTTAGCTCATGCCTGGAACCAGACCTGTGTGGACTGTCTAGGGAGAGTGAACCCCTGTGCGGTGAGACAAAGCCTGTGTGGCTATTTGCTTGGACATTTAAAACCAGGGACTTAGGGACTAGGACAGCACTAGGCTGATCCCAGTTGTTAGTTAGGAAACCTGTATGTTTAGTCAGAGGTCAACTTGACCAGGATTTATTTTGTTTATGTTTCTTTTGCTTTGCTGTGTTTTTGTCACTGTAAATAGAAAATAAACCGCACCTTTCTGATTTTGAAAACCACAAGCTCCGTCTGCTGGGCCTGTTTTTGTGTGGGGAGCCCATCTCGGGGGTCACCCACACCCGCTGCCGAGCTAACCCCCTCACACTACCTATAGTTTTCTGTCCCTATAAAAAATGTTTTTTTAAAGATGGTTGATGATGAATGCTTTAGCACAGTATAGCACAATGAGAATTTCCCTCACTGTCCTTCCCTGTCCCTACAAACAAGGTTTAGCACAGTAAAACAGACTGACACTCTCCCTACCTATCCTTCTCTTTCCCTAAACTAAAGGAATCCAGGTTAAGCAAGAAAAAAAAATGTCACTGTCCCTGCCTATGCTTCTCTTTCCCTGCTCCGGAACACACTACACTAGGCCGCCGTGCTGGCGGCCTTTTATAGTGTGGGGCGTGTACTAAACACCCTCAGCAATAATTGGCCACAGGCATCCTGCCTGTGGCCAATCATTGCTCTCCTCGCTGCCGGCGCTGTGATTGGCCAAGCATGCGGGGTCACAGTGCATGCTTGGCCAATCACAGCGCCTGGATGACACTGCGATGGCGTAGTGCATTGTGGGCCGCAAATTAGGCGCGAATGGCCCAAATCGTTCGTTGTTCAGCGAACGATCGAACAGCCGATGTTCGAGTCGAACGTATGTTCGACTCGAACACCGAGCTCATCCCTACTCAACACACAGCCATTAATGTCTAAACCGCTGGCAACAAAAGTGAGGCCACCCCTAAGTAAAAATGTCCAAATTTGGCCCAAAGTGTCAATATTTTGTGTGGCCACCATAATTTTCCAGCCAGGGCCGCCATCAGGAATTTTGGGGCCCCTTATACAGCTTCAGGCATGGGCCCCCTGGAGCAAAGGAGAACCGGGGGGGGTGCTGCCGCCGCAAATTGAGTAGCGGGGAGGTGCTGTCGCCGAGAATTGTTGAGGTCGGGGGGGCTTTGGGTGCTGACAAACAGAAAAAAAAAAAGAAAAAAAAAGGGGGGTTGCCATCTGGGGCCCTGGGGACCTCCGGGCCTCTGGGGACCTCTGGGCCCCTTACAAAAAAAAAATTATAAAAAAAATTAAAAATACAAATTATATATAAAAAAGGGGGTTGCCATCCGGGCCCTGGGGACCTCTGGGGACCTCTGGGCCACTTACAAAAAAAAAAGGGGGGTTGCCATCCAAGCCCCTGGGGACCTCCAGGCCCCTTACAGGTGTACTGCCTGTACCCCCTGATGGCGGCCCTGTTTCCAGCACTGCCTTAACCCTCTTGGGCATGGAGTTCACCGGAGCTTCACAGGTTGCCACTGGAGTCCTCTTCCCCTCCCCCATGATGACATCACGGAGCTGGTGGATGTTAGAGACCTTGCGCTCCTCCACCTTCCATTTGAGGATCCCCCACAGATGCTCAATAGGGTTTACGTCTGTAGACATGCTTGACCAGTCCATCACCTTTACCCTCAGCTTCTTTAGCAAGGCAGTGGTGGTCTTGGAGGTGTGTTTGGGGTCGTTATCATGTTGGAATACTGCCCTGCGGCCCAGTCTCTGAAGGGAGGGGATCATGCTCTGCTTCAGTATGTCACAGTACATGTTGGCATTCATGGTTCCCTCAATGATCTGTAGCTCCCCAGTTCCGGCAGCACTCATGCAGCCCCAGACCATGACACTCCCACCATCATGCTTGACTGTAGGCAAGACACACTTGTCTTTGTCCTCCTCACCTGGTTGCCGCCACACACGCCTGACACCATCTGAACCAAATACGTTTATCTTGGTCTCATCAGACCACAGGATATGGTTCCAGTAATCCATGTCCTTAGTCTGCTTGTCTTCAGCAAACTGTTTGCAGGCTTTCTTGTGCATCATCTTTAGAAGAGACTTCCTTTTGGGACGACAGCCATGCAGACCAATTTGATGCAGTGTGCAGCATATGATCTGAGCACTGACAGGCTGACCCCCCACCCCTTCAACCTCTGCAGCAATGCTGGCAGCACTCATACTTCTATTTACCAAAGACAACCTCTGGATATGACGCTGAGCACGTGACCTCAACTTCTTTGGTCGACTATGGCAAGGCCTGTTCTGAGTGGAACCTGTTCTGTTAAACTGCTGTATGGTCTTGGCCCCCATACTGAAGCTCAGTTTCAGGATCTTGGTAATCTTCCTATACCCTAGGCCATCTTTGTGTTGGGCAACAATTCTTTTTTTCAGATACTCAGAGAATTCTTTGCCATGAGGTGCCATGTTGAACTTCCAGTGACTAGTATGAGAGAGTGAGAGCGATAACACCAAATTTAACACACCTGTTCCCCATTCACACCTGAACCTTGTAACACTAACGAGTCACATGACACCGGGGAGGGAAAATGGCTAATTGGGCCCAATTTGGACATTTTCACTTAGGGGTGTACTCACTTTTGTTGCCAGCAGTTTAGACATTAATGGCTGTATATAGTATGGGGTATTGACTCAAAAATAAAATATAGAAAGGCTAGAGGGCGTACCATCATCCTTAGAAATGGAAAATGGAAAAGGGGGGAGGATGTCCGGGGCTACTCCAAAGTTCTGCCAACCAACGACATCCGTTATATTATGGACTATCTCGGTACCCAGGGATTGAGACAAGGTAAGTATAAAAATATAAATGTATTGACAAAACAATGCAATGATAAAAAAAACATTCAGTACCACAGTACAGGAGGTTATTACATATAAATACAGAAATTCACAAAGAAAAAACATGAAAACCCCATTGGTGTATGGAGAACAAGGGAGATGTTGGTCCAGACGTAGTCCTCTACATGTTTCCTGACAAATGTCGCTTCTTCAGGAGGAGTCGACCATAAAACATCTAGAAAGGAATACAATCTTATAATTTCATAGTCGAGAAATATTTGTAAAACAATACAGAACATATAGATACAGCAATTTATTGTAATCTTGGAGTGTTAGTGTCAGGCATGGCTTACCAATAGAGTCTCAAATGAGGGAAGCAACAGACGGCACAAACAGAGGCACCCTAAAATGGGTAGTCCCCCCCAACGGCGAACACGGGAGGCGCTAGCAGGTGCAAAGCACTGGAATCAAAAATGAAAATACAATTGTAGAGGATGCAAGGAATTGTTCTTATTGTGGGTCTAAAAAAACTAGAAATAAGGAATAGAGGAAGGGGTGTGGGGGAAAAAGGGGGGGGAGGTGGGGGAAGAGGGGAAAAAAGGGATAAGGGAGGAGGAAAAGGACATAGATAGAAAGAGAGGGGAGAGAGAGGAGCAAAGGGAAAGGGGAAAGAAAAAAGGAAGAAAAGAGGTGGTTGAGAACAGGAAGGGAAAAAGAAAAAGAAAATAAAAAAGGGGGAGGAAAAAAGGAGGGGGGAGGGGAGGGGCTTGAGGAGGGGAGAAGGGAGGTCTGGGAAGGAAAAAGGGAGGAGTAAAACCAAGGGAGGGGAGAAGGAGGGAAAAAAGGGGGAAGGGGGGAAAAAGGGAGGGGGAAAATAGGGGAGGGGGCGGTGAAAAAGGGGGTAGGGGAGAATTGGCAGTGATGAGAGGGAAAAGATAGGGGGATGGAAAAAGGAAGGTATGTGTGGAAAAAGAAAAGGTATAACCAAAAATCATAAAGAGGGGAGGGGGGAGGGGGGAAAGGGGGTATTAGTCAAGATGGTGCTAGTATTGGTAAAAAAAACCACCAGATATGCCAGGTAAGTATAAGTACACCGAGGGATCGATACAAAGCTCGGAGAGCAGTCTTATTCAAAGCAAAAATAAGGCGGAATTCCATCAAAATGGTCAATCCAAAGAAGCCCTGCAAGCCATAAACAGTAAACAACAAGAACACAGTCAGCGGCTTAGTGTCATTTGACACAGGCACTACTGTTGAACAGAGAATGACCAATTAAGGTCGCTCAAAGGGGATGAATGGCTGGGCTGGCTGTCTTACCTTAGAAAAAACTGCAGACATGCTATCTCCCGGGTGGCAACTGGTCCTCATTGAGATGGCCGCCACCCGGGAGATAGCATGTCTGCAGTCTTTTCTAAGGTAAGACAGCCAGCCCAGCCATTCATCCCCTTTGAGCGACCTTAATTGGTCATTCTCTGTTCAACAGTAGTGCCTGTGTCAAATGACACTAAGCCGCTGACTGTGTTCTTGTTGTTTACTATTTATGGCTTGCAGGGCTTCTTTGGATTGACCATTTTGATGGAATTCCACCTTGTTTTTTCTGCCCCTGCTCTGAATAAGACTGCTCTCCGAGATTTGTATCGCTCCCTGGATGTATCTATACTTACCTGGCATATCAGGTGGGTTTATTACTAATACTAGCACCATCTTGACTAATACCACCTTTCCCCCCCTCCCCCCCTCTTTATGGTTTTTGGTTCTACCTTTTCTTTTTCCACACATACCTTTCTTTTTCCATCCCCCCTCTTTTCCCTCTCATCACTGCCAATTCTCCCTTACCCCCTTTCCCCCCTTTTTCCCCATTCCCCCTTTCTCCCCCCCTTATTTTTCCTCCCCTTTTGCTTCCCAGCCCTCCCTTCCTCAACCCCCTTCCCTCCCTCGTCCCCCCCTCCACCCTTTCCCTTCCTCCCCCTCCTTTTCCTACCCTTTTTTCTTTTCTTTTTCCCTTCCTGTTCTCAACCACCTCTTTTCTACCTTTTTTATTTCCCCTTTCCCTTTGCTCCTCCCTCTCCCCTCTCTTTCGATCCTTTTCCCTTTCCCCCTCCTTCATCCCTTTTTTCCCCTCTCCCCCCCTCCCCCCCCCCCTATTCTATTCCTTATTTCCAGTTTTTTAGACCCACAATAAGAACAATTCCTTGCATCCTCTACAATTGTATTTTCATTTTTGATTCCAGAGTTCGTCGCTGGGGGGACTACCCGTTTTAGGGTGCCTCTGTTTGTGCCGTCTGTTGCTTCCCTCTTTTGGGACTCTATTGGTAAGCCATGCCTGACACTAACACTCCAAGATTACAATAAATTGATGTATCTATATGTTCTGTATTGTTTTACAAATATTTCTCGACTATGAAATTCTAAGATTGTACTCCTTTCTAGATGTTTTATGGTCGACTCCTCCTGAAGAAGCGACATTTGTCGGGAAACATGTAGAGGACTACGTCTGGACCTACATCTCCCTTGTTCTCCATACACCAATGGGGTTTTCACATTTTTCCTTTGTGAATTTCTGTATTTACCGTATATACTCGAGTATAAGCCAACCCGAATATAAGCCGAGGCACCTAATTTTACCACCAAAAAATGGGAAAACTTATTGACTCGAGCATAAGCCTAGGGTGTCCATCTGCATGCCTCACTGTGCCTCACTTTGCCTTACTGTGTCCATGTGCATGCCTCACTGTGCCTCACTGTGTCCATGCCCCACTGTGCCCATGCCTCACTGTGCCCATGCCTCACTGTCACTGTGTCTATGCCTCACTGTGCCCAATCTCCCTACCTGATCTCCGGCACTGTGTGACTAGACTGACGTTTAACATGGGAGTCTATGGAAGGGGGGCTCAGGTTTGAAAAATCAGTGCTCCGCGTCGTAGGTCCCCTGGACAACAAGCTTTGTACACTTATAGAAGAAGAGTGGGGCTACATGTGTGCCAAGTTTGGGGTCCAGGGGACCTAGGGCCGGCCGGTAACGGGTCCCCAAAATCACTGGAGAAATTACCGTTTAACATTAGAGTCTATAGAAGGGGTGCCCAGCTTTGAAAAATCTGTGCTCCCTGACCATAGGTCCCCCGGACAACAAACTTTGCACACTTATATAGGAAGAGTGGGGCCATATGTGTGCCAAGTTTGGGGACATTCGGCTGGCCAGGATCAGGCGCACAAATTTGAAGATGGACACAGACTCGAGTATAAGCTGAGGGGGGCATTTTCAGCACAAAAAAAGGGGTGAAAAACTTGGCTTATACTCGAGTATATATGGTATATGTAATAACCTCCTATACTGCGATACTGAATAGTTTTTTTATCATTGTATTGTTTTGTTAATAAATGTATATTTTTATACTCACCTTGTCTCAATCCCTGATACAGAGATAGTCCATAATATAACCAATGTCATGGGGCAGAACTTTGGAGTAGCCCCGGACATCCTCCCCCCTTTTCCATTAATGGCTGTGTGTTGAGTTATTTTGAGGGGACAGAAAATTTACACTGTTATACAAGCTGAACACTCACTACTTTACATTGTAGCAAAGTGTCATTTCTTCAGTGTTGTCACATGAAAAGATAGAAGAAAATATTTACCAACATGTGGGGGGTGTACTTACTTTTGTGAGATACTGTATATATATATATATATATATATATATATTTTTTTTTTTCTTAAATTAATTATTAATTCTCTAACTTAATTAATCATTTATTTTTCATTTACAGCAGGATTAAACACATTTATTTTTGCCATTTAATTTCTGTTTAAAAACACAATTGTAACCTGCCTGCACACTGTACATCGGATAATAGACTAGGATGAGCGAGGATGCTGATGAAGTGTCCAATGAGAAGGCAGGTGACACAGGAAGCTGCAGAGCTGAAACAGGAATTAGTTTAGAAAGGATTTGTGAATCAAGATTTGGACAAAATGAAAAATTTGGCAGGTAAGACAGTCAACATACACTATATTACCAAAAGTATTGGGACACCTGCATTTACACGCACATGAACTTTAATGGCATCCCAGTCTTAGTCCGTAGGGTTCAATATTGAGTTGGCCCACCCTTTGCAGCTGTAACAGCTTCAACTCTTCTGGGAAGGCTGTCCACAAGGTTTAGGAGTGTAGCCTCGCACATACGGACGGTTTTCTCAGCAAGAAAACTGCTGGGAGAGCTTTTTGCCGAGAAAAACGTTTGTGTGTATGGTCTCTCATCGGGAAAACTGCCGGGAATCTCGACGAGAAAAATAGAGAACCTGCTCTGTATTTATCTCGTCGGGATTCTCGGCAGAGTTTTCCTAGAAATCCAGTCGTCTGTATGCTTACCTGTCCGAGGTAAACCCGCGCATGCTCGAAAAGACTGACGAATGTGCGGTAGCATACAAGGTTAGTGTGGGGTGTAGCAAGATGGCGGCGACGGCATTAAATGTGACGAGCGCCAGCTCTTCGTAGTCTATGATATCACTGCGTTCTTGCCATTCAAAAGAACGGCGGTTCTTTTGAATGGCCGTCAGTACACAGGGCTCGGCAAGACAAGCTTACCAGGAATGCTGTTGTGAAAACCAAAGTTTTTTTTTCCAACGGGATTCCCGCCCGTGTCTACAGGGCTTCTGTCTATGGAAATGTTTGACCATTCTCCCAGAAGCACATTTGTCAGGCCAGGCACTGATGTTGGACGCGAAGGCCTGGCTCGCAGTCTCCACTCTAAGGGCTCTTTCACACGGGACGGATCCGTGAAGATCCGCCCCGTGAAGCTCCGCTTGCTCAGTGGGGATCGCTCCGTCGATCCCCGCTGAGCCGGCGGATGACTGGGCGGTCCCCGCACACTGTGCCAGGGACCGCCCTGTCAGAGCGCCGCTCTCCCCTATGGGGGATCGGATGACGACGTACCGTAGAGTCCGTTGTCATCTGATCCGCTCCGCCAACGGATAGAAAAATAGGGTTTTCCTCCGTCACACTTTGGCGGAGCGGAGCGGGTCGGATGTCAGCGGACATGTCACCGCTGACATCCGTGGCTCCATAGGGCTACAAGGAGTGTCCGTTCAGGTCCGCCTCAAAAACTGACAGGCGGACCTGAACGGACCGTCCGTGTGAAAGGGGCCTAATTCATCCCAAAGGTGTTCTATCGGGTTAAGGTCAGGCCAGTCAAGTTCCTCCACCCCAAACTTGTGTATTCATGTCTTTATGGACCTTGCCGACCTACTTATATCTATAAAGGTCAGTGGGGATTTGTTATAAAGCTCATGTACTGCTTGCTAAGAATATTCAAACTCTTAACTGCCAACAAGTTCACTTTAAAAGTTGCTGTTCAGTAAGTTACACAAAGCCGTAACATTTTCCGTTTATCTCTCCTTGTTACACATTTACAAAAGGGTTTCTTTCTATGGTGCCTGCTGGGGGTTACACTGATGGCAATTGTAATCATGGGTTTGGTTTAAAAGACAAATCTTCACGGATCTGATTGTCCTCTAACTCCCACTCAGGCGTTCCACACTGTGCCATTCTAACTTTTCTTAACATGAAACAGGCTTTAAATGATCCTTGTGAAAGAGTTGGTGCTAATAGACTTTAACATGTATTGGCAGTTTGTCACGCTGACAAGCAAACTGTGAAAGACAGTATCTCAAGAAGCCAGGCTGCCATTTTTTTTTTTTAAGACAAAAAAAAAAGGAATAAAAGAGAAACTGACTGCAAATTAGAACAAGGTGTCTTGGATTAGCCTTCTTTTCCTTTGCCACTTAAAGCGAGTTATATCATTCAAATCAATCTCTCTTTAGCACCTCCATACCATACAAGTAAGTGTTGATTCCCATGGCTTGCTCTTGGACTATGTTAGGGGCCTGGATCTGATCCCAGGACTTCTGCTGCGTCTTGCAGTAATGCCGCGTACACACGATCGGAAAATTCCGACAAGAAAACCGTGTTTTTTTTTCTGACGGAATGTTGGCTCAAACTTGTGTTGCGTACACACGGTCACACAAATCTTGTCTGAAATTCCGGCCGTCAAGAAAATGGAGACGTACAAGACGTACGACGAGCCGAGATCAATGAAGTTCAAAAGGCAGTTCGGCTCCTCTGCTTGATTCTGAGCATGCGTGTTTTTTTGCGCGTTGGAATTGCATACAGACGAACGGAATTTCCAATAGGATTTTTTTCCGTCTGAAAATTTGAGAACCAGCTCTCAATCTTTTGTTGGGGGAAATTCCGACAGCAAATGGAGCCTACACACGGTCGGAATTTCCGATCAAAAGCTTACATCAGACTTTTCTTGTCGGAATTTCCGTTCGTGTGTACGAGGTAAAACTTTTCCTGCTGAGCCACCTGGAATGCTGGACAGCTCTGTGCCTGATTGCTTAGATAACCTTGCCTTATGTATTGTTTCTCATAAACCTTGAACCTTTTGCTTCTCCCATGAACATCCTGATATAATCCACGCCTTTGCACTTCCTGTTTGCCAGATTATCATGCTCTCTCCAGCCAATATTTTGCTCTTGTCACACCTGCTGCTGTTCATATCTTCGCTACCACTCATTACCAACCTTTGACTTGTTCCTTGACTACGCTTCTGCTTGATCCCAACCTGAAACAACTTGTTACTGACCTTTGGTTTGTTCCATGACTACGCTTCTGTTTGATCCCAACCTGCAACCACTTGTTACTGTCCTTTGGTTTGTTCCTTGACTACACTTCTGCTTGATCCCAACCTGCAACCACCTGGAATGCTGGACAGCTCTGTGCCTGATTGCTTAGATAACCTTGCATTATGCATTGTTTCTCATGAACCTTGAACGTTTTGCTTCTCCCATGAACATCCTGATATAAGCCATGCCTTTGCACTTTCTGTTTGCCAGATTATCATGCTCTCTCCAGCCAATATTTTGCTTTTGTCACACCTGGTGCTGTTCATATCTGTGCTACCACTCTTTACCAACCTTTGACTTGTTCCTTGACTACGCTTCTGCTTGATCCCAACCTGCAACCACTTATTACTGACCTTTGGTTTGTTACATGACTACGCTTCTGTTTGATCCCAACCTGCAACCACTTGTTACTGATCTTTGGTTTGTTCCTTGACTACGCTTCTGCTTGATCCCAACCTGCAACCACCTGGAATGCTGGACAGCTCTGTGCCTGATTGCTTAGATAACCTTGCATTATGTATTGTTTCTCATGAAACTTGAACCTTTTGCTTCTCCCATGAACATCCTGATATAAGCCATGCCTTTGCACTTCCTGTTTGCCAGATTATCATGCTCTCTCCAGCCAATATTTTTCTCTTGTCACACCTGCTGCTGTTCATATCTGCGCTACCAATCGTTACCAACCTTTGACTTGTTCCTTGACTACACTTCTGCTTGATCCCAACCTGCAACCACTTATTACTGACCTTTGGTTTGTTCCATGACTACGCTTCCGTTTGATCCCAACCTGCAACCACTTGTTACTGATCTTTGGTTTGTTCCTTGACTACGCTTCTGCTTGATCCCAACCTGCAGCCACTTGTTACTGACCTTTGGTTTGTTCCTTGACTACGCTTCTGCTTGATCCCAACCTGAAACCACTTGTTACTGACCTTTGGCTTGTTTCTTGACTAGGCTTCTGCTTGATCCCAACCTGCAACTAGTTGCTACTGACATTTGGTTTGTTCCTTGACTACGCTTTTGCTTGATCCCAACCTGCAACCACCTGGAATTCTGGACAGCTCTGTGCCTGATTGCTTAGATAACCTTGCCTTATGTATTTTTTCTCATGAACCTTGAACCTTTTGCTTCTCACATGAACATCTTGATATAAGCCATGCATTTGCACTTCCTATTTGCCAGATTATCATGCTCTCTCCAGCCAATATTTTCCTCTTGTCACACCTGCTGCTGTTCATATCTGCGCTACCAATCGTTACCAACCTTTGGCTTGTTCCTTGACTACGTTTTTTCTTGATACCAACCCGCAACCACTTGTAACTGGCCTTTGGCTTGGTTCTTGACTATGATTCTGCTTGATCCCAACCTGCAACCACTTGTCACTGACCTTTGGTTTGGTTCTTGAATATGCTTCTGCTTGATCCCAATCTGCAACCACTTGTAACTGACCTTTGGCTTGTTCCTTGACTATGCTTTTGCTTGATTCCAACCTGCAACCACTTGTTACTGACTTTTGGCTTGTTCCTTGACTACTCTTCTACTTGATCATATCTTGCAACCACTTGTTATGGACCTTTGGCTTGTTCCTTGACTGTGCTTCTGCTTGATCTGACCTGCTATATCTGGCTATTGAACTCCGGCTTGCTCACCTCCTGGTGGGACGATTTTGAGGGCCATGGCCTGGTACCAACATGTAGCAAAACACATCTCCAGAATCAGGAGCTCTGGGGAAAATCAGTTAGTTCTTATGCCGCCTACACACGACCGTTTTTCATGATGAGAAAAATGCCATTTTTTTATTTGGTCATAAAAACGATCGTGTGTGGGCTCCAGAGCATTTTTCACAACGTGAAAAATGGGCATTAAAAATTTGGAACATGCTCTAATTTTTCTCATCGTTTTTCACGTCGTCGTTTTTCTCGTCATGAAAAACGGCCGTGTGTAGGCTTTAACGACATGAAAAAAATGCGCATGCTCAGAAGCAAGTGATGAGACGGGAGCGCTCGTTCTGGTAAAACTAGCGTTCGTAATGGAGATAGCACATTCTTCATGCTGTAACGGACTGAAAAGCACAGAGACTGAAAAGCGTGAATCGGCTCTCACCAAACTTTTACTAACACGTGGTAACACGAAATCAGCAAAAGCAGCCCAAAGGGTGGCGCCATCCGAATAGAACTTCCTCTTTATAGTGCCGTTGTACGTGTTGTACGTCACCGCGCTTTACTCAAGCATTTTTTCCACGATAGTGTGTAGGCAAGGCAGGCTTGAGAAGAATCACGTCGAGAAAAACTTTGTTTTTTTTAATGACATTAAAAACGGTTGTGTGTACGCGGCATTAGACCCTGAACCTTGGGTGAGCCCAACAGGGTGACCTGCTTGTATACCCATCCTGCTGTTCAGTGAGAGTCTCTCTACTGCTATAGCTACTGGTCTCTGAGCCTGACCCCTAACTGTGACAGACTAACACATGTCATGCTGTCCCATTAGATCCACCCAGTGTCAGTAAAAGCCCAGCCAATATCACCATGGTATGCATTATCTATTAGTACTAAGTGTATCAATTTACTTTGACTTGGATCTGCAGTAAATTGGACCAGTCCAAAGTTAGCAGATGTTTTTTTCTGGATTTCTGAGCTGCTCAGCTAGTTTGCCACTGAATATATTATCTGCCTTCATCATAGGGACAAGTGGGGTTGGCTGGGGGGGGGGGGAGGTTGTTAAAAGGAGCAACTGCCCTGGGCGTAGTGTTTTAATGTAGTGGACTGAATTCATATGCAGCTTGAGACAGGTTTGGCATAAGGGTGAACCACCTTGGGATTTGCAGATGAATTAGTCAAAATGGTAATGCAAACAAATGAGCCGCAGCAACATACTGCATTTGTCTGCATTTTGGCATGAACAAGGCATTTAGGAAACAGTTGTTATCTATATACCCTTGCGGTGACATGTGTTCACATGATGTGATTGAGCTCTTACATATTTTTTTGTCTAGAAAAGACGCTGACTCGCATTATAAAGTAGGGGGTGGGACGTATTTTGGCTTCTGTGCCCTGGGGATTAGATCATCTTGCCCATGTACTGATCATGCATTTGAGTGATATCACGTTTCCAGGTTGACTCTGCAGCCATCTTTCGTCCCAAGTTGCATATTTTTTAATAGGGAGCAGGCAAGCAGCATAACGTGACTGGGTTTTAGAAGACCATTTTTGTACTCTTTAATGGTCTATGTTTATAAGTGAGGGTTAAATATATACAGAAGTGTGTATTTTGCTACCCTGGCTTCTAGTTTTACATTAACAAAGCCCAACTCCAGGCATTTTTTAATGGTTCCCCAAAGGGTTATTAAACAAGGAAGCTTTCACTGAAATACTTACCTCTTCTCCATCGCTGCCCCTTGCAATAATCTCTTTCCACCACGAGATGTCTTCAGTCTTTCTGGTTGAATAATGGCCAGTGTTAGTTTAGGGTAGGCATCATCAGTGCGATGATGGGCACCAGTTATGCTAATAGCATGCACAGCCCCTTGTGGCCACCCTCCTTATCATTTCCAGCTTTTACTGCCAGCCTCAACCAGGAAGTTAAGCAACAGAAACAGATTGTTAAAACTTATCATCACTTTTGTTCCCAGGAGCTGGACAAGGACAACAGCTGTGGGTAAGACATCACGATAATCTTTATTATTATAGCTTTCTCAGTGCATGTGACAATAGCTCTGTAATCCAAGGCAGTCCCACTGTTTTGACACAACTGAGGACCGAGGAGGACCAAGGAGGACCTTAGCTATCAGCACTCAGACTTGTCTAGTAACTATGACCTGGTCGATACAGAGTATCGACCCAGTAGAAGTAAAGTAGATACAAACCCTATCTGAATGACATGTAGTGCTACCCCCTTAATTCTGTGTCCCCCCTCTTCTGCATAGACAGTCAACATGCATTTTCGGCAAGCAGAGTCAGTAAACCAGTCCAAGGGCTTTGTTTTTTCTATGTTTATTAGGGTAAACAAATTGTATGGGGTACCAGGAGGTATGGGATGCCAAGAACTGACTTGAAAAGCACATTTGAGGACAACTGTAGCTTCTCTGTCTTCTTTGTCCAGACTGTTGCTATGTGAGACTACTCCCAAATATACTGGCAACAATTCCACTACTGGTCCCAGCACTGGTATTTCTTTTTTTTTTCTTGGGAAAAAAACAACTTTATTGATATAAAGCACATTTAACAAGTCATTTAAGTACATTTGACAATAAAAGAACCTTTACAAACGCTGGTCAGTGTAATGAAATATGCAAGTATGTTACAAGATGTACAGTCACATGTATACAGGTGCCTTGAGGCAAGTGGCCGCTTAATCCAACAAACACTCAAGGTGTGACACAGGTATATAGGTATTCTTCACTGGGTATGGACCAATTACACTCAGGTTTCCCCATCCTCCAACCATCCGTCCCAAATCTTGGAATATTTTTGTGTAGACCAGCACTGGTATTTCTGCAACTGTTTTCCCAAGCAGGGGCTGAAAGTTTGGCAATAGCTGTCCCTATTAAATGACTAGCTTGTTCTTGCACCTGGCTGCCTTCCCCTATAGGCTGTGAGCAATGAACAATCAGAGGTTTACTAACTAAGTCCCTAGTGTCCTGTAGCAGGGATGACAACTTCTGATTAGGCATCCTGCTGAACAGGTCCCACATGCCCCCAGGGTGTCTCAGCCAAGCCTGGCTGAGCCTGAAGGGGGTGAGGGTTCCTTTCAGCTTCCTTCCTTCTCTTCCACTCTCTCTCTCTGGCACCTTCTGCCTGGAGGCAGAGCCCCCCAGCACAGGGGTCCCCTCCAGGCCTCTGGATCCTGGAATCTCTCCCCACATGGTCAGTCTCCCCAGTACTTAAGGACTATATGCCCCACCCCTCCTTACACAGGGATTGGCAGAGATCTCTTGAATATTCAGGCTCTCATCTCCATACCCCCACCCACTAAGTTCTAGAACTTACTAGAAGTTTCCAGAAGCTAGGGTGCAGCGGCTGAGACTTAGCCTGCAGAGCCTGCCAGCTAAACTACACTGAACTACACTTAAACCCTGTTTGAATCAGTTGAAGCCCATCCATTAGGAGCTCCTGGGTTCTGCCCCCTCTATCACGCCACCCCCCTATATGCAAAATAGATAGAGTCGTGCATAACATGAATCTATCCATGGCCTCTCTATTTGTCCTGTTTACCGTTATCATTGAAAGTGAAAGTAAAAGAAAATCCCCAAATTTTGGGTTGTCCCCAGAAAAGTAATAGAGGGGAAATGTTCCAATGGGGACACTAGTTCTGGTGACCTGGGGGTCCCCAAGGAATTCTCATTAATTGCCGGGATTTCCTCTCACTTCCTGTTTGGCATAATTGGACAGGAAGTGAAGGGAAATCTCCACAATGGGACACAGATAGTGAAAATAAATCTGACCGGGTTTATAACCCTAAAAACACAAAACAATTCTCCTGCGCTTGGGTACTAGAGGTGTGTGGTGCAGTCAGCCCTCTTGTATGGAATGTCAATGGCCTTGCTGCCCTCCTCAGAACAATGGGTGTCCTTGGAAATGAAACATATAAAAAGAAGGGAGGGCGCATCGACCTTGTGCATTAACAAAAATAAAGAAAAAAAAGGTCAAGCAGCAATGATCATACTCACATAATAACGTGGCATACAAGCATATCAATGCAACAGCAATAACAAGCGGTAACTCTTGGGTCTATAGCAGGAACCAAAGGTGTTGGAGGACCAGACGGTATTGCAGGGTGACTAACGCGTTTCGAGGGAGGACCCTCTTCCTCCCTCGAAAGCAGCCAACCTGCAATACCGTCTGGTCCTCCAACACCTTTGTTTCCTGCTATCAACCCAAAAGTTACTGCTCGTTATTGCTGTTGTGTTGACATGCTCGTATAACAACGTTTTTATGTGAGTATGATCATTGCTGTTTTAGCTTTATTAAAATTATTTTTGGTAATGCACAAGTTCAGTACGCCCTCCCTTCTTTAAATATGTTAGGGGTTCTAAAATTAAGAAAAAAAAATACCTAAAGTTCTAGTTTTCCCCTGCCATCTTTGTGGGTGGTTTTAGTTCCCCTCTGTAGCCTTGCACCCTCACGGGGGATCTGCTCTCAGTTGGGACATGTCAATCATGTCCATGAGACAAACGGCAATTCATGTGCTTTTTTAGCCTGAGGGGGATTGTTTTGTGCCGATATCGTGAGCCTCTTGTTTGTTGTCACTCTCCCGGAAGCTGCGATGCGCTCTGCACGCCCCCCTCTCCTCCTCCTCCCGCCCTCTGGGTGGGGTGGCTCCTGGGGAGTTGGGCGGCGCACTCAGCGCATCGACGTCACGCTCACGTGACTTGCGTCTGACGTCATAGGCGCCATGACGCGGGCCACGTCATCACCATCTCGGCCCCTTGCAGCTTGTGGAGGTTAGCTCCTTTCGTGGGCGGGGTTCCCCCGCCCCGAATCCGAGCCCCTCCTGGCAAGCAATCAGCTGACGTGACGTTGGTTTCAGCCAACGTGCGGCTGTGCGCAGTTATGAAGGGGTATATAGGGGCTGCCTACATACAGCTCCTTTCTACTTCCATGGGATCACGCCATACTGCTCAGGGACTCGTGTCCCCTGTACCCAGGTAATTTTGTTACTATTCACATCTGTTACTGGACTTCTGTCCAGTATGGTTGTTTTACACCCAGTATATATCTTGTCTATTTTTGAATATTTTCTACTTTTGAACATAGATTGTATGGCGTTTCCCAGCACTTCACCACCATCTGAAGCAGCAACATTTTTTGTTTTGTGCTACCTGCCCCTGTGAGGAAATCAACGCCTGCGTCCCACCTGCACCTGGCTTGATCTCCTCAGCTTCCGGGACTGACATCCTCCTGCTGGCCATGGTTCAACACTTCAATTATCCCCATTATCTACACCATTCAATTTTGGCATGTAAGTTCAGGATTGACATATATGCCTTTTCGGGCATGCTTAGTGCTATCCCAGACTCATATACATTTTAATCTCCTTAGATTTGGGAGCATCCGCCCCTGATGAGTGTATAACACGAAACGCGTCGG
The DNA here is from genome assembly GCA_029206835.1 of Rana muscosa. Lineage (NCBI taxonomy): Eukaryota > Metazoa > Chordata > Amphibia > Anura > Ranidae > Rana > Rana muscosa. The sequence continues at coordinate 242,216,317 of CM055126.1, forward strand.
GCAATCCAGGATGCCAACGCATTCCCATATCAGTTCATTGATCCATCTACCGATTCACAAGCAACCATGTCATCATACTTTATCCCAATTGCATTATGCCGTTTTTTAAGGATTATACTGTGTGTGATTTTGTGCTCATGGGAGCTGTTCATTCATTTATGTACTGTTATGTATTATTGATTGACATCATCATGTGTCCTTGACGTCCATGTTAGATATGTATTGCCATATGCCATGAGTTCCCAAGTTGATATCATCATGTGTCTCCAATGTCCATTATAGTTATGTTTTGGTTATGTACAGCCCCAGTGATTCAGACACTGTACCACACTGTTTTCCATGTTAATAAACATGTTCTCCTTTAAAACACCCCCACGCTGTCTTGAACCTCATTCAAAGTCCCAATTTCCCTTCCCATATAAAGTTCTACTTTAACCCTTGGGGAGTATCTCACCAAAACCGAAATTCCAATTGCAGGGGATGCCTAAAATCTGACTTGTATCTTATGCCGTGTACACACGATCAATTTTCTCGACGGTGAAAACACCGTCGAGAAAATCGACGGGAAAAACGAGGAACGGCTTGTTCCCCTACACACGGCCGGTTTTCATGACATTTTTTCTGTTCTGTTTCAACGACCGTGTGTAGGCTCCTTGGCAGTGTTTCCCTATGGGAAAACTGCCGCGGAAAAAAATGCCGTGAATCACGACGAGAAAAATTAGAGCATGTTCTAATTTTTCTTGTCGTGATTCATGCTGTTTTTCTCGTCGGGAAAAATGCTGGAAAGCCCACACACGGACCTTTTTCCCGTCAAAGAGAAAAAATTACATTTTTCCCGACAAGAAAAATGGTCGAGTGCACGCGGCATCAGTGCAGACTTCTGGGAAAAATCAGTGAGCCGATCACACAAGCAGCTCTCGGTTTCTAGTTATGATTGGGAGCTGAGAACTGGGCTCATGATCATGTGACTACTGTGAGAGCCAATCGCAGTGGTCAAGTGGTCGGGAAGTCCGTCCTGTCGCCCCACCTAAAGACCCAGTTACAGAGCTATGGTGGGCAGGCGGGACGGGTCCTCTGAAAACATTAGATTTCATTTTGAAAATGATTTAACGCAATATCGATATAACGCTTACATGAGATTTTAGCGATTGGGTTTAAATCTCCTCTTCAGTACTTTGTTATTTGCTTATTCTGTATAGAACGGTAAGCCACCATTGTGTAGCAGATATATTCACCCTCGTGTTTATACTGCAAAATCAGACTGTGGAGAGTAGAGATGATTTTTTAATACAACAGTTTATTTATTTTATGACTTAAACTTTCCTCGGGTTATTTTTATTAGCCTACTTGACTGTACGCACTGTACTTTTTATTCATTTTTCTTTTAGTTCCTCTCCTGCTTGCCGAGCTTTAATATATAATGTAAGTGATATTCGGTAGTCTGCATTAAGTGCTCTACGCATCTCACTAGGGGAAGCTGTGTAGCCATAACAGATCAGACTGAAAATCAGCTTTATTACTGCAGCAAACTGGAAACCAGCTTTCTCCGAGTGTACGTCAATAAAGTAGATTGTCAATTTAAGCTCTGAGATAAGATGAAAAGCTTTTTGTCCAATTCTAAGGCTCTGCGGGTTGTTTACCGGTTCTTGTTCTTAGCTCTGCAATGGCTCGACATTATTCTTTGCCTGTGTTGGGGTGTAAAATCTCCAAATGATCTTTTTTTCACTTAACAAAAAGCCATGTGGGATTTGCTTTCATCTACCAATATTTTATTTATTTATTTATTTAATAATTTTATAAGCTTTTTTTGAAACTTGTTAAAGCGGAGTTCCGCCAATTTTTTTTATTTTTTTTAAAAGTCAGCAACTACAAATACTGCGGCTGCTGACTTTTAAAATATGGACACTTACCTGTCCTGGGGCCCCCGCGAGTAGGGTGACCACATTTCCAAACTACCATTCAGGGACACCTTCCCTTCCCAAAAATCAGCTTGTGCTGTAACGAATCACAGCACAGTGATTAGACACAAGAGGCGGGATTTATGATTTCTCCAATCACAAGAAGGGGGCGGGGATTGTGCACCTCCAGGCATTCCTGGCCAGGACAAGTACTGTAAAGCCTTGTACACACGGCCGAGAATCTCGTCGGAAAAAAAGTGTCAGTTTAATTCCGGGACACTGTATTGTCCTGGAACTAAGGTGCCCGGGACAGACCTGCAAAATGGGCAATCCGGGACATGTGGTCACCCTACCCGTGAGGTCGGCACCCGAAGCCGATCTGTCCCTCGGCTCTTGGGTAAGGGAATCAGGAAGTGAAGCCTTTGCGGCTTCACTTCCTGGTTCCCTACTGCGCATGCCCGAGTCGCGCTGCGCGATCTGAATGGTCCCTGCTGTCTTCTGGGAACTGTGTGTCTCCCAGAAGACAGCGGGGGGATGGAGGAGGCGCCGGATGTGGCATAGATATCCGCGGATATCTATGTCCGGAAGTGGGAGCAAATACCTGTATTAGACAGGCATCTGCTCCCCCCTTCCCCCTGAAAGGTGCAAAATGTGACACCGGAGGGGGGAGGATTCCGAAAAGCGGAAGTTCAATATTTGGGTGGAACTCCGCTTTAAAGGGTATTTTAAGGCCAAACAAGTTTTTGGAATGGCAAGAATGCGGTGACGTCATCGACTACGACGAGCTGGCGTTCGTCACTTTTGATGCCGTCGCCGCCATCTTGCTACACCCTACACTACCCTTGTATGCTACCGTGCATGCGTCAAAGTCTCATCAAGCATGTGCGGGCTTACCTGGGACAGGTAAGCATACTCACGAACGGTTTTCTCGGCAGGAAACACTCTGCCGAGAATCCGACAAGAAAAATAGAGAGCAGGTTCTCTATTTTTCTTGTCGAGATTCCCGGGAGTTTTCCTGCCGAGAAACCACACACACAAACGGTTTTCTCGTCAAAAAGCTCTCCCAGCAGTTTTCTTGCCGAGAAAAACGGTTGTGTGTACGAGGCTTTTGGAAAGGTGAAAGTGAGGCACTGGATACAGATATTTAACCAAAAACCAGGGGTCATTGGTTGAGCCTAATGTCATAGGTGTGGTACAGGCAGCTCTCCAGAAGACAAGGAATTTCCAAGCAGTGGGGAACACTCAACTTGAGAAATACAAGTGTCGGGAAAAAAAACACACCAAGCAGTCATCCCATGAGTCCAAACTTTTTTTTATTAATGGCAAGAATATCAATAGAAGAACAAAAGGTATTCAATACAATTGAGGCTCAAAGACCCGCCTTCTTCTTGTAGCCCTGATATAGGGGAATTTTGGCCCCTGAAATGCTTTGGCTGCCTTTTGTTCTTCTACTGATATTCAAGTAATTTTCTGTCCTGCTGACAATAGGTTAGGAAGTGGCCCGGGAAGTGATTTCCCTCATACAAATCAAAGGAGTGATGAGGGTGAGGCACCAGATGCATGACCAGGAGTCATTGATTGAGCACAATTGCGTAGGTTCTGCTAGAGGCACAAACAGTCTTCTCGTAAGTCCAAAGTTCTTTATTAATGGCAAGAATAGCAATAGAAGAACAAAAGACATCCAGCACGTTTTGGGGGGTGCCAAAGATTCCCCCTCTTCATGTAGCCCTGATGAATGGGCTACAAAACGCATTGGATGCCTATTGTTTTTATATTAATATTTGTGTCACCTCCTGTCCTGACCTCACCGATCATCAGATATTTGTTCTCCCGTAAGCAGACTTATGCCTCGTACACACGGTCGGAATTTCCGATGAAAAAAGTCCAACGGATATTTAGAACGTGTGTGTGCCCCATCTGACTTTTTACTTTGGAAATTCCGACGGAGTTAGAAAGAGAACATGTTCTCTTTTTTTCCGATGAAAAACATTTATATCGGAAATTCCATCCGTCTGTATGAAACTCAGACGGAGAAAAAAAAACACGCATGCTCAGAATCAAGTCAACGCATGCTCGGAAGCATTGAACTTCATTTTTCTCGGCTCGTCATAGTGTTGTACATCCCCGCGTTCTTGACGGTCGGAATTTGGTGTGACAGTGTGTATGCAAGACAGCTTGAACGGAATTGCGTCGGAAAAATCCGTCTGAGTTTATCCCGACGGAAAATCCGATTGTGTGTACAAGGCATTAGACTATTTTGTTGATTTAGTGTTGGACCCCTGGAATTTGGTAACAATTAAATACTTTCAAGATTTAACATGCTGATGTTATTTCAAAAATCATTTGCAGTATTTTTATATCTGTGGGCTTCATTAAAATAATCCCTGGAGATTCTGCCATGAAGGCGGCTGTTCTGGGACTTCCTGCTATAGTGTGTCAATGTTCTGTTCTGGCTTTCTAGTTGTATTCCTGTGTTGTTATCTTGTCACCGAGACTTCCGATGAAGACCACTAAGGACTGAACAAGAATGTGAGAGCTTCTGGTTGTGAGTGGTTGTAAAGGAAGTAGCCAATATCAAGCATTGATGTCATCCAATCTCTTCATTTACATGGCTGAAAATGTCTGTCCGCGTAAGCAAAGGGGTGGGGGTTGGGAGGTGACATCATTGCTTTCAATATCGTTACATTACATAACCCCATGAAAAAAAAAATAGCATGGGGTTTTTCAGTGCCACCTATCAGTGTCAGCTATTAGTGCCAATCAGTGCCACCTATCAGTGTCAGCTATTAGTGCCAATCAGTGCCACCTATCAGTGTCAGCTATTAGTGCCAATCAGTGCCACCTATCAGTGCTCATCAGTGCCACCTATCAGTGCTCATCAGTGCCACCAATCAGTGTCCATCAGTGCCACCAATCAGTGCCACCTATCAGTTCCACCTATCAGTGTCCATCAGTGCCACCTATCAGTGCCAATCAGTTCCACCTATCAGTGTCCATCAGTTCCACCTATCAGTGCCAATCAGTGCCACCAATCAGTGTCCATCAGTGCCACCTATCAGTGCTCATCAGTGCCACCTATCAGTGTCCATCAGTGCCACCAATCAGTGTCCATCAGTGCCACCTATCAGTTCCACCTATCAGTGTCCATCAGTGCCACCTATCAGTGCCCGTCAGTGCCACCTATCCGTGTCTATCAGTGCCACCTATCGGTGCCCCCTATCAGTGTCCATCAGTGCCACCAATCAGTGCCCATCAGTGCCACCTATCAGTGTCCATGAGTGCCACCTATCAGTGCCCATCAGTGCCACCTATCAGTGTCCATGAGTGCCACCTATCAGTGCCCATAAGTGCCACCTATCAGTGCCTATCAGTGCCCATTAGTGCCACCTACTAGTGCTTATCAGTGCCACCTATTAGTGCCCATCAGTGCCACCTATCAGTGTCCATGAGTGCCACCTATCAGTGCCCATCAGTGCCACCTATCAGTGCCCATTAGTGCCATTTCAACAGTGCCCATAAGTGCCGCTTTATCAGCGCACATCAGTAAAGGAGAAAAATTACTTATTTACAACATTTTCTGACAGAAACTAAGGAATATTTATTTATTTTTTTCAAATTTTTCTGTCTTTTTTATTTTTTTTAAGCAAAACAAATAAATAACCCAGTGATGATTAAATACCACCTAAAGAAAGCTCTATTTATGTGAAATAAATGTTATTGTTATTCAAAGTCCGAGAGCGCTGAAAGCTGAAAATTGGCCTGGGCAGAAAGAGGGTAAATGTGCCTGGTATTGAAGCGGTTAAGCAATAAACTTCAAAAAAGACATCCCCTAGGGGCCTAGACTGTTTATTGGAGCTATAGCCAGTGTGAATGGACTTTTGCTCTTGGGGACGGGCAGTCTCAGCATTTATTTGGGAGGGACTGGTTAAGCAGCGGCCCTTATGGGTGGTAGCGCTACATATCTACCGTATATACTCGAGTATAAGCCAACCCGAATATAAGCCGAGGCACCTAATTTTAAAACAAAAAACTGGGAAAACGTATTGACTCGAGTATAAGCCTAGGGTGTCCATCTGCATGCCTCACTGTGCCCATGCCTGACTGTTCTCATGACTAGACTTATGCCGTGTACACACGATCGGTTTTACCGATGAAAACAGTCCGATGGACTTTTCTCATCGGACGAACCGATTGTGTATGGGCCCCATCGGTCTTTTTTCTATCGGTGAGAAAAAATAGAACATGTTTTAAATTTATCCGATGGGGGAAAAAAAAACATAGCAAATTCCGATCGTCTGTGTGGAAACTCCATCGGACAAAAAATCCACGCATGCTCAGAATCAAGTCGACGCATGCTCAGAAGCATTGAACTTAATTTTTCTCGGCTTGTCGGAGTGTTTTACGTCACGGCGTTTGGGACGGTCGGTTTTTTGACTGATGGTGTGTAGGCAAGACTGATGGAAGTCAGCTTGATCGGATTTCCGATGGAAAAATCCATCGGATTAGAATCCATAGGAAAACCGATCGTGTGTACAGGGCTTTACGTTTAACATGGGAGTATATGAAAGGGGTGCCCGGATTTGAAAAATCGGTGCTCCCCGGCCGTAGGTCCACCAGACAGAAAACTTTACACACTTGTAGAAGAGAACTGTGGCTACACGTGTGCCATGTTTCGGGTCCAGGGGACCTACGGCCGGCCGGTACCGGGTCCCCAAAATTACCAGAGAAATGACCGTTTAACATGGGAGTCTATGGAAGGGGTGCCCGGGTTTGAAAAATCGGTGCTCCCCAGGCTGTAGGTCCTCCGGACAACAGACTTTGCTCACTTGTAGAGGAAGAGTAAGGCTATATGTGTGCCAAGTTTGGGGTACCGGGTCCCCAAAGTCCGGGAGATCAGGCGCAAAAAGGTGACTTGAGTATAAGCAGAGGGGGGCATTTTCAGCACAAAAAAATGTGCTGAAGAACTCGGCTTATGCCGCATACACACGGCCGTTTTTCTCATCGAGAAAAACGTCATTTTTTCCTTTTGACGCGAAAAACGTTTGTCTGTGGGCTTTCTGCCGTTTTTTTCGATGAGAAAAACGGCATTAAAAACGACGAGAAAAATTAGAACATGTTCTAATTTTTCTCGTCGTTTTTTTCGACATGTTTTCCGCGGCAGTTTTCCCATAGGGAAACACTGCCGCGGGGCCCACAGACGGTAGTTTTTCTCGTCAAGAATAAAAACGACGTGAAAAACGACCGTGTGTGGGGAACAAGCCGTTCCCTTGTTTTTAATGACATTATTCACGGCGGTTTTTTAACCGCCGTGAATAATGATCGTGTGTACGCAGCATGATACTCGAGTATATACGGTACTTTAATTACAATGAAATGGCATTTTTCTGTTGCTATAAAACAAGATGGTAAAATTCTCTTCTAAAATGGTCTTCAGACTATTTTTGAACATTGTGGCCTCTTTCTGTCCCATCTCTTTCAGTCAGACTGCATATATATATTACATCTCATGCAGAAAGGTAATAGAGAAACCACTTTCAGAACGTCCTTTCTGCTCCTTCTGCCCTGGTAACGGGTCACGTCTGCCGCCGAATCTCTAAAGACACCCGGGGTAATTTGATTTGGCAATGCCAAGCCCACTTTAAGAGGGGAGTATTTTAAATGTGGAGGCTGTTTAGAGAGTATTGTGACTTTGATTTTGATAAATGACTGCAGAACTAGAAATGGTTATTTATATAGAGAGCATTGCTTTTCTGCTGAGGCTACAGTATATTGGCCGAATGACAAATGGCTCTCCAAGGATTCCATTTGACTCTGGAGCAGGGCTAGATTGCATTAAAATGTTGCAGTGTAGCTTGAATGACAGAAGAAAAAGGGGAGTGCTGGAATTATTTCTGGGTATTTAGATGGAATTTATATTTAGATAGAGGAATAAAGATACAGTGCCTTGAAAAAGTATTCATACCCCTTGACATTTTCCACATTTTGTCATGTTGCAACCAAAAACTTAAATGTATTTTATTGGGATTTTATGTGATAAACCAACACAAAGTGTCACATAATTGTGAAGTTTAAAGGAAAATAATAAATGTTTTTTTATTTATTTTCTACAAAAAAAAAATATGTGAAAAGTGTGGCATGCATTTGTATTCAGCCCCCTTTACTCTGATACCCCTAACTAAAATCTAGTGGAACCAATTGCCTTCAGAAGTCACCTAAGTAGTAAATAGAGTCCACCTGTGTGTCATTTATTCTCAGTATAAATACAGCTGTTCTGTGAAGCCCTCAGAGGTTTGTTAGAGAACCTTAGTGAACAAACCACATCATGAAGGCCAAGGAACACACCAGACAGGTCAGGGATAATGTTGTGGAGAAATTTAAAGCAGGGTTAGGTTATAAAAATTTCCCAAGCTTTGAACATCTCACGGAGTTCTGTTCAATCCATCATCCGAAAATGGAAAGAGTATGGCACAACTGCAAACCTACCAAGACATGGCCGTCCACCTAAACTGACCGGGCCGGGCAAGGAGAGCATTCATCAGAGAAGCAGCCAAGAGGTCCATGGTAACTCTGGAGGAGCTGCAGAGATCCACAGCTCAGGTGGGAGAATCTGTCCACAGGACAACTATTAGTCGTGCTTCTCCACAAATCTGCCCTTTATGGAAGAGTGACAAGAAGAAAGACATTGGGGAAAGAAAGTCATAAGAAGTCCCGTTTTCAGTTTGTAAGAAGCCATGTGGGGGACACAGCAAACATGTGGAAGAAGGTGCTCTGGTCAGATGAGACCAAAATTAAACTTTTTGGCCTAAAAGCAAAACGCTATGTGTGGCGGAAAACTAACACTAGACATCACCCTGAACACACCAATCCCCACTGTGAAACACGGTGGTGGCAGCATCATGTTGTGGGTATTCTTTTCTTCAGCAGGGACAGGGAAGCTGGTCAGAGTTGATGGGAAGATGGATGGAGCCAAATACAGGACAATCTTAGAAGAAAACCTGTTATAGTCTGCAAAAGACGGATGATGGATTGAACAGAGCTCCATAAGAGGTTCAAAGCTTGGGAATTTTTTTTAGAACTTAACCCTGCTTTAAACTTCTCCACAATTTTATGCCTGACCTGTCTGGTGTGTTTCTTGGCCTTCATGATGCTGTTTGTTCACTAAGGTTCTCTAACAAACCTCTGAGGACTTCACAGAACAGCTGCATTTATACTGAGATTAAATCACACACATGTTTACTAATTAGGTGATTTCTGAAGGCAATTGGTTCCACTAGATTTTAGTTATGGGGTATCAGAGTAATGGGGGCTGATTACAAATGCACCCCAAACTTTTCAGATATTTATTTATAAAAAAAAATGAAAACTATTTATTATTTTCCTTTCACTTCACAATTATGTGCCACTTTGTGTTGGTCTATCACATAAAATCCCAATAAAATACATTTACATTTTTGGTTGTAAAGGCGTTGTATCTAACTCTAACCTGATGACCTGTAAAGGCTTTTAAAGCATTGACTATGAATAATTTTGAGTACTTTAGTGCTTCATGATTTCACAGACGCACTTCGTTTTAAGGCTTGACATGTTTATTTGACTTAATACCTTCTTTTATCCAGTGTTAAAGCGGTGGTGCAGGAAAAAAAAAAGTCAGCAGCTACTAACAGTGTAGCTGCTGACTTTTAATAAGGACACTTACCTGTCCTACTCTCCCGCGATGTCGGTCCTGCCGCGGCGATCGATCACTGCTGGCAGGCTCCCGGCTCCTCCATTCTGAGTAGGGGAAACAGGCTGTGAAGCCGTAAGGCTTCACTGCCCGTTTCCTACTGCGCATGCGCCACTCGCACAGCGCTTTGTGAATGGGCGGCTTGCCTCCTGGGATACACACAGTTCCCAGAAGGCAGCGCGGCCCATTCACAAGAAGGGGAAGCGGAAGGAGAGCCACCGCGGATGGAGAAGAGGAACATTAGCGGCAGATTAGGGGACTTCCGCATAGCAACAGGCATTTAGGGTGAGTATAATTTTTTTTATATAATTGTTTTTTTTTTTTTTGAATTTTTAGTGTGAAGATTTTTTCAGGGTGGACCTCCACTTTAATTTCTTGGATTAAAATATTTTCCTTAACTAAATTAAATTGATTTTATTCAACTAAAATATAAGTAAAATTAAAACAATTCAGATGACTAGAATACAACTAAAACTAAAACAGCATTTTAGTCAAAAGAGCATTACTAAAAGTCGAAATTTTGCATCAAAATGACCACATCTCTACCACATACTGTAATGCCGCGTACACACGACCGTTTTTCATGACGAGAAAAATGCAATTTTTAAAAATGGTCGTGAAAAACGGTCGTGTGTAGGCTCCAGAGAATTTTTCTCGACGAGAAAAATGGGCGAAAAAAAATTAGAACCTGCTCTATTTTTTCTCATCATTTTCCACGTCGTTCTTTTTAACGTTGTGAAAAACGGCCGTGTGTTTATTTTTACGAGGGGAAAAAAAAACGCGCATTGCTCAGAATCAAGTATGAGACGGGAGCGCTCGTTCTGGTAAAACTAATGTTCGTAATGGAGATAGCACATTCGTCACGCTGTAACGGACTGAAAAGCACGAAGACTCAAAAGCAAAAGTGTCCCAAAGGGTGGCGCCATCCGAATGGAACTTCCCCTTTATAGTGCCATCGTATGTGTTGTACATCACCGCGCTTTGCTCGAGCGTTTTTTTTTTTTCATGAACGTGTGTATGCAAGGCAGGCTTGAGAGGAAACACGAAAAATCACGTAGAGAAAAACTTGTTTTTTTTCCATGACATGAATAATGGTTGTGTGTACGCGGCATAAGAATAGGTAAAGGGCATCTACTAAGCTGCTGAAAGAAAGAAAAAAATTAATAAAAATAAGAAAAAGGCTCTTATTTTTTTTTCTATATTTAATATATTCAGGTAATATGGTATATGCGATGGCAATACAGCCAATAAAGTTTGAAAAAAGGGAGCTAATTTTCGCAATTTTTGTATTTGTTTTTGCACAAACTGCTTAAAAGAAAAAAGTCTAAAGCCTCGTACACACGACCGGTTTTCTCGGCAAGAAAACTGCTGGGAGAGCTTTTTGCCGTGAAAACCAGTCGTGTGTATGGTTTCTCGTTGTGAAAACTGCCGGGAATCTCAACGAGAAAAATAGAGAACCTGCTCTCTATTTTTCTCATTGTGATTCCCGTCGGACTATTTCTCGTCGCGAAAACCGGTCGTGTGTATGCTTGTTCGAGGGGAAAAAAAACGCTTCCGAGGGGAAAAAACTGCTCTCTATGTTTCTCGTCGTGATTCTCGGCAGAGTTTTTCTGCCGAGAAAACCGGTCGTCTGTATGCTTACCTGTCCGAGGTAAACCCGCGCATGCTCGAAAAGACTTTGACGCATGCGTGGTAGCATACAAGGGTAATGTGGGGTGTAGCAAGATGGCGGCGACGGCATCGAATGTGACGAGCGCCGGCTCGTCGTAGTCGATGACGTCACCGCGTTCTTGCCATTCAAAAGAACGGCGGTTCTTTTGAATGTGGCGTGTGTACACTCGGCGAGCAAGACAAGTTTGCCAGGAATCCCGTCGAGAAAACCGATGTTTTTTTTTTCCGACACTTGTATTTCTCAAGTTGCGTGGCCCCCACTGCTTGGAAATTCCTTGCCTTCTGGAGAGCTGCCAGTGCCACACCAATGGCATTAGGCTCAACCAATGACCCCTGGTTTTTGGTTAAATATCTGTATCCAGTGCCTCACTTTCACCTCTCCAAAAGCCTCGTACACACGACCATTTTTCTCGGCAAGAAAACAGCTGGGAGAGCTTTTTGCAGAGAAATCCGTTTGTGTGTATGGTTTCTCGGCAGGAAAACTCCCGGGAATCTCGACGAGAAAAATAGAGAACCTGCTCTCTATTTTTCTCGTCGGGATTCTCGGCAGAGTGTTTCCTGCCGAGAAAACCATTTGTGAGTATGCTTACCTGTCCCAGGTAAACCCGCTCATGCTCGATGAGACTTTGACGCATGCGCGGTAATATACAAGGGTAGTGTAGGGTGACGCAAGATGGCGGCGACAGCGTCGAAGGTGACGAGCGCCAGCTCGTCGTAGTCGATGACGTCACCGCGTTCTTGCTATTCAAAAGAACGGCGGTTCTTTTGAATGGCCGTCTGTACACAGGGCTTGGCAAGACAAGCTTGCCAGGAATCCCGTCAAGAAAACCAAAGTTTTTTTTTCCGACGGTATTCGCGCCCGTGTGTACAGGGCTTGAGGCTTTTAGAACTCATTGTTCCCTCAATTTCCATATTGCCTTTTGTCTTTCTTAGTACCAAAATTTTTAAGTCAAATTGAAGAAATATGCATTTGTTTTCAATTGCTTTTCATTCAGAAGTCATCAAAATTCTATGGGAAAGGATATTATTGTAATGGCAACTTGAGTGGCGGACACATCAAAATTATACCCCGTTGTAAATAAGGATTTAATTGATTTGAAAAGATTCCGTGTGGTCCATTTAGTCTTTAGTCTTTACATTTCCTAAAGTCTCAACAATTACTCAGCATGTGTTTTTGTCTCCTGTGACTGGGTTCGTTGTGATATCACCTCTTACAGAAATTAGTTTCATTGCAGGCTTGAAGGGCAATAGTTTTCCCTTCAGACTTTAAAACGTAATAGAGGATAATGACCATACTTATAGTAATTTCTTACCTTCACTCCTGACTTGGTGCATATGAAATAGCCTTCACCTTGCGGGCACATTCTCATTATAATACATACGGTATTCAATTTTTTATGTCTCAAGTTGTAGTGCTTCCTACGTTCACTCCAGCCAGGTACTCCTGTTTTAGGGCTTGTTGGCGCCCCTTAATTTGAAAAATAAGAAAATAAGTTGCTAAGGAAAGAAATCGAAAAGAAGTCAATTTGAACTCTGTATATGTATCTATTAAGGACAACACCGTCAGACATAAGCAAATTGTGCGAATGTTGGACAAGAGATGTCCCAAATTTAGTAGAAGACAACTGGGAGGAGATATGGAGGATTCCATTTTAGATACTAGTGTAGCACTTACCCCCATTTAAGAAAAAAAGAAGAGAGATTCGCCCTTGGGACTTTGAGTGAGGTGAGCACTGTTAGGCCAATAAAAAAATCGCAAGAATAATTGCAGTGTATATTTATTCAGGTAAAGAGCAGTACATACATTGATGTCATGAACATGGGCCAATTCATACAAAATACAAGACCAATATAAATTAGGTAAAATGATATTACGAGTATCTGACAGTAATTATGTAAACACATAGGCATCAAAAGTAACCCGACGCGTTTCGCGAGGCTTGGCTCGCTCTTCAGGGGTAGATGCACGTAGTGTACCTAAAATGAGAGTGATATAGTATAAAGCATGATATGAAGGCACAGGGGGGGGGGGGGGGGGCCTTGAATATGGAAAACCCCATACTCACCACTGGACATTGCCAAAAGACAGCGGGGGTGAAGCTCAAACGGCGGCAGCGACTGTCTCACCAGGGAGCTGAGGAGGCGGAGCCAAACAAAGCTCCAAATCGGAGTCAAACGGAAGGAAGGCCCAGCATGGATGGAATAGGTGTAACCCCAAAAGTGTCAGTGAATCCAAGAGGAATGTTGGCTCTAAATATAAATATGTATATTGAATAATTAAAATATGGGAGTATACGAGTATATGGTAACATATATGTCTTTGCATGTATAAAAGACATGAGCCAAGAATGGTTAGAGTATGGAGACTGAGGGGGAGAGTGAAAAAATACCAGATTGACTAGTATGATTAAGGAAAGATCAGAGAGGAAAGTAATGAGTGAAAGAGAGTGTGAATGGAATGAAATACAGGTGTGTGGTGAGGACTGTGATGAGAAAACAAGTTGCATGTAAATGCTTGCAGCGAGTGATATATAAACATATAAAAGTATACCTTGGTGAAGTAGGTCTAAGAGTAGTAAATTCCAAGGGAGGGACCTGCACTTGTGTGTCTGTCCTCAGTGAAAGAAAGCAAACAATGAGATCCATGCTGTGCAAACCTCCAATATATACCCCCGAAGGGGCCCGAGAGGCTCCGCCCCCAACACCATGTGCAAATGACCAGCAAACGAGTGCCTAAACCCACCAACCATCAAAAAGGCGGTGTGTGAGCCAAGACACTCCCAGGACCATCTTGATGGTAGTAATGCCTGCAGCCACAGCGATGCTGCAAAGTCACAGACATCGCGCGGCCGACGCATTAACATGGTGCCGATGTGCAAGTGGCCCCGCCCGCTCAAAAAGGGCAGGCGGGGACAGCAGGGGACAAGGATCCCCCTTGTGATGCACATCGCAGCTCCCAGGGAGAAATAAAGTAGCACCGCCGCCAACAGAGAACACCACACCAGCTGGATTGGGATAAAAGTCCAATGCGAGATGTTATTGGATATGTTGGAATAACAAATGGCTAGTGCATGATAAAAATGTAAAATCCATACATATATGTATGTTTTTGTTTTTATTGGCGAGTGTGACCGCAGACCAGTTTTGGGCTATTGGGTGTCTTCCACCCGGGTATCTTTGAGAAAAAAGAAAAAAGAAGGGTCTGGTGTCACCAGTGACACACCTCCATCCCTGAATTTCATGAAAAAAAGAAGAGAGATTCGCCCTTGGGACTTTGAGTGAGGTGAGCACTGTTAGGCCAATAAAAAAATCGCAAGAATAATTGCAGTGTATATTTATTCAGGTAAAGAGCAGTACATACATTGATGTCATGAACATGGGCCAATTCATACAAAATACAAGACCAATATAAATTAGGTAAAATGATATTACGAGTATCTGACAGTAATTATGTAAACACATAGGCATCAAAAGTAACCCGACGCGTTTCGCGAGGCTTGGCTCGCTCTTCAGGGGTAGATGCACGTAGTGTACCTAAAATGAGAGTGATATAGTATAAAGCATATGTTTATATATGTTTATATGTTTATATATTACTCGCTGCAAGCATTTACATGCAACTTGTTTTCTCATCACAGTCCTCACCACACACCTGTATTTCATTCCATTCACACTCTCTTTCACTCATTACTTTCCTCTCTGATCTTTCCTTAATCATACTAGTCAATCTGGTATTTTTTCACTCTCCCCCTCAGTCTCCATACTCTAACCATTCTTGGCTCATGTCTTTTATACATGCAAAGACATATATGTTACCATATACTCGTATACTCCCATATTTTAATTATTCAATATACATATTTATATTTAGAGCCAACATTCCTCTTGGATTCACTGACACTTTTGGGGTTACACCTATTCCATCCATGCTGGGCCTTCCTTCCGTTTGACTCCGATTTGGAGCTTTGTTTGGCTCCGCCTCCTCAGCTCCCTGGTGAGACAGTCGCTGCCGCCGTTTGAGCTTCACCCCCGCTGTCTTTTGGCAATGTCCAGTGGTGAGTATGGGGTTTTCCATATTCAAGGCCCCCCCCCCCTGTGCCTTCATATCATGCTTTATACTATATCACTCTCATTTTAGGTACACTACGTGCATCTACCCCTGAAGAGCGAGCCAAGCCTCGCGAAACGCGTCGGGTTACTTTTGATGCCTATGTGTTCACATAATTACTGTCAGATACTCGTAATATCATTTTACCTAATTTATATTGGTCTTGTATTTTGTATGAATTGGCCCATGTTCATGACATCAATGTATGTACTGCTCTTTACCTGAATAAATATACACTGCAATTATTCTTGCGATTTTTTTATTGGCCTAACAGTGCTCACCTCACTCAAAGTCCCAAGGGCGAATCTCTCTTCTTTTTTTCATGAAATTCAGGGATGGAGGTGTGTCACTGGTGACACCAGACCCTTCTTTTTTCTTTTTTCTCAAAGATACCCGGGTGGAAGACACCCAATAGCCCAAAACTGGTCTGCGGTCACACTCGCCAATAAAAACAAAAACATACATATATGTATGGATTTTACATTTTTATCATGCACTAGCCATTTGTTATTCCAACATATCCAATAACATCTCGCATTGGACTTTTATCCCAATCCAGCTGGTGTGGTGTTCTCTGTTGGCGGCGGTGCTACTTTATTTCTCCCTGGGAGCTGCGATGTGCATCACAAGGGGGATCCTTGTCCCCTGCTGTCCCCGCCTGCCCTTTTTGAGCGGGCGGGGCCACTTGCACATCGGCACCATGTTAATGCGTCGGCCGCGCGATGTCTGTGATTTTGCAGCATCGCTGTGGCTGCAGGCATTACTACCATCAAGATGGTCCTGGGAGTGTCTTGGCTCACACACCGCCTTTTTGATGGTTGGTGGGTTTAGGCACTCGTTTGCTGGTCATTTGCACATGGTGTTGGGGGCGGAGCCTCTCGGGCCCCTTCGGGGGTATATATTGGAGGTTTGCACAGCATGGATCTCATTGTTTGCTTTCTTTCACTGAGGACAGACACACAAGTGCAGGTCCTTCCCTTGGAATTTACTACTCTTAGACCTACTTCACCAAGGTATACTTTTATATGTTTATATATTACTTGCTGCAAGCATTTACATGCAACTTGTTTTCTCATCACAGTCCTCACCACACACCTGTATTTCATTCCATTCACACTCTCTTTCACTCATTACTTTCCTCTCTGATCTTTCCTTAATCATACTAGTCAATCTGGTATTTTTTCACTCTCCCCCTCAGTCTCCATACTCTAACCATTCTTGGCTCATGTCTTTTATACATGCAAAGACATATATGTTACCATATACTCGTATACTCCCATATTTTAATTATTCAATATACATATTTATATTTAGAGCCAACATTCCTCTTGGATTCACTGACACTTTTGGGGTTACACCTATTCCATCCATGCTGGGCCTTCCTTCCGTTTGACTCCGATTTGGAGCTTTGTTTGGCTCCGCCTCCTCAGCTCCCTGGTGAGACAGTCGCTGCCGCCGTTTGAGCTTCACCCCCGCTGTCTTTTGGCAATGTCCAGTGGTGAGTATGGGGTTTTCCATATTCAAGGCCCCCCCCCCCCCCTGTGCCTTCATATCATGCTTTATACTATATCACTCTCATTTTAGGTACACTACGTGCATCTACCCCTGAAGAGCGAGCCAAGCCTCGCGAAACGCGTCGGGTTACTTTTGATGCCTATGTGTTTACATAATTACTGTCAGATACTCGTAATATCATTTTACCTAATTTATATTGGTCTTGTATTTTGTATGAATTGGCCCATGTTCATGACATCAATGTATGTACTGCTCTTTACCTGAATAAATATACACTGCAATTATTCTTGCGATTTTTTTATTGGCCTAACAGTGCTCACCTCACTCAAAGTCCCAAGGGCGAATCTCTCTTCTTTTTTTCATTTAATTCAGGGATGGAGGTGTGTCACTGGTGACACCAGACCCTTCTTTTTTCTTTTTTACCCCCATTTAAGGGACCGGCTGGTTTTGTTGGGTCTGGGAATTACCTCATGGCTTCCGTTGTCAGGGGCAACGCTGTATCCTGGGCTAGGCCAACAAGGCCCAGGCCTAGGGCAGCACTTTGCAGGGGGGCAGCACGGAAAGAGTCCTCACCAGCTTGCGCTATACTGTTAGAGTAGCGCCAGTCTTATGGGGCGGACTGGGCTGAGAAGCAACTTAGTCTAGCGCCCCCATAAAGCAGCCGCACTGCTTCCGGTATGTGGGCAGCTGGCATTCCGCAACTGTGAGGGGGGGGGCTGCTTCTAATTTTGACTGTCCTATCATCCTGGACCACAAACCTTCCTCACTGTGCTATACGTTTTCTGCTGCACCATTGGCATGGTTATATCTTCTTAGTCCTCTCCATCAAATTATCAGAAATTTCTGCTTAAAGTAGAACTATAGGCATCACTTTTTTTTTCACTTTGGAGTAAGGGAGGGTTATAGCCCCTGTCAGTTTATTTGTTACCATCCCTGTCCCATTGCAGAGATTTCCCTTCACTTCCTGCCCCATAATAGCCAAACAAGAAGTGAGAGGAAATCTATGCAAATTAAGAAAATTCATTGCCCCCCCACCCCCCCAGGCCCTCAGCCCCCACTCGAAAATTTCAGGGCGGGTCTTAAACAGCAAGGCGTGTGGTCTTGACAGAAATGGGTGGGTCATAATTAAATGAGGGGGTGCATGAGTTTAGTCAGGCCTAGGGCAGCACAACACCTAAATACACTACTGGTCAGGGGTGTAAGAAAGGTCTTCAGAAAAAAGTCAATGTCCACACCATGTAAAACCCAAAACAGTCAGGCTTTATTTTTCTCTTTGCTGGGAAGAAGAGTAGGACACGGGAGAGAAATACACAGGGGAAGGTTCAGGCACGCAACACTTAAACAGCCCTCGCCGCCACTCAAGCCTGAGTGGATATTGCTCACCCGGATAGTCCCTTTATGAGCGGTCCTAGCAGCCGGGATGTAGCATGAATCCATCTTTCCTCTATATTTGTTATTAAGGATACGATCGGGAACCCTCTGCCACAGGATTAAAAGTCCTGAACCTTCCAGCCAAGCAATAATGAAGAGAACCTTTGTTGCCAGATTGGCGTATTGCAGAGCCTTGTAATAATGGATCCCTCCTTAGGTGAGTTTCCAGGCCTCTTCCCGAGACAGCAGTATCGTCGCTAGTCTCCTCCGGGACTGATCCTCCCATGGACTCCTTTCCTAAGCTGCGGCTCCCCGTAGGTGGGTAGCTTTGGGATCCCTTCTTGAAACATAGGCCCCAGCCAGCAGAGCCGGGCCTACGAAGCAGCGATGCCGCCTCGGGCTGAAGGTGTCCGGGACCAGAACACATGCACCCCGTGCCATACAGGCCATGAAGCGCACACACAGGACCAACGGGTCCCCAGGAACGACTCCCCTGAATGCCCCGATCCCAATGGCATCTGCCCCTTATGTACTCTCTCCCAGCATGCACAGCAGGTTCACCACGCCCACTGAACAGCTGCCAAGAGAGGACACCCAAGGTGCTGTGATACCCCCCGTAGTTCAACCCATGCCGGTGATGACAGTGCCACCTACCGGCAAAGGGGGAACACTACTGCCAGGCAGTATCACACCCAGAGCAGAAGCAATAATAAAACATCAATTGATCTGAGCACAACTACTGGCCCAGACTACCCCTAAATAGACACGTAGCACCCCCAAATATTGGGGGGGAGTGCTACACTAGTATCACTTCGAGATAAATTAATACAATTCAAGATAACACATAGGAGTTATTATACACCATATAAGCTATATAAGATTTCTCCTTCGAATTCTCAAAATTGTTGGAGATGTGCAGGAGCTCCAGGAAATTTTATTCACATATTCTGGACTTGTCCGAAGATAGTGGTATTCTGGAGGGAGGTCCTGAGAATAATTACCATAGTAACATCAGTATCCTTGGTGCAGGAGGTAGAAATATGCCTACTAGGATTAGCAGGGAAGAAAATCACGTCTATAGGAAAGAGAACACGGGTGGGTGGCGCTACTTTTTTATGCAAGAAAGACAATAGTGTTGAGTTGGAAGAAGGTTGAAGCCCCTTCGCTGGTATATTGGAAAAATTTAGTAAACAGTAATCTGCCATTGTATAGGGAGACATATTTTAATAGAGGACAGGAGGAGAAATACGATAGAGTATGGGCAAGTTGGATAGAGAATCCCATGATGACTTCAGGATAAAGAGGGTAGGAAGTAGGGAAACCACACCATAGAATGAAAAGGGGATAAATGAATATGAGTGTGTTAGTGAAATGAATGTTAGTGGGAATTTATTATCGTAAATGGTGAAATGTATATTTGTCTTTTTGTATGGAAAGAAAAATTAGTAAAGAGATATTCAGGTTTCAAGCCTAGGCCCTTGGTCTGGTCCCACAGACCAACTCAAAGTACCGTTGTGATCTCGTGCAAACTCCGCGCCTCACTTTCAGCTCTCCCGCAGCTCCCTGCTGCATTGACCCACACCCTGACTTGGGCTGGATAAACCTCCTGTCTCCCAGGCAGAGCCCTGAACTACACACAGGTCCTTGCTTATAATGGGTGTGAACACCCACACCATGAGTTCTCAACCTGTGTCCCTCCAGCTGTTGTTGAACTGCAAGGCTCATGAGGCACTGCAAGCCACTGACAGTTACAAGCATGACTCTGAAAAGCCGGGGTGTGATGATGGGACTTGTAGTTCTGCAACAGCTGGAGGGCCACAAGTTGAGCACCCATGACCTACACATAGGTTCATAGGTTGGACTTGTGTCTTTTTTCAACCTCAACTACTATGTAACTTTGTACACACTCATCCTGCTGGTCTCCAACAGTGGCGGCTGGTGCGCAGTTGTTTTTTTTTTGGGGGGGGCATCAAACAAACCCCCCACCAGGTCCGCACTCACCCCATCCACGGTGGCGGCTTCCCCGGCTTCTCTTCTCGGCTAATCTGGTCTCTTAAGATCAGCCTCCTGTCCTGATTGGCCCAGGAGGAGAAGCCGGAAGACTTTAGCGAACATTGACTCGCTAATGTCACAAGTGGGTGGGTTCGGGGCGCAGTGCTCTGCCCCCCTGAGCCCAACCTTTTTGAAGCCAATTAGAGCCTCAGAAACCTATAAATCCAGTTCCCCTGGATGGAAATTAGGGGGGTGGTGCCTCTTATAGACCAGCCGTCACTGGTCTCCAGTAAGACCTGGACAGAAAGTTAGGGGCTATAAAATGTGTATATATATATATATATATATATATATATATATAGAGAGAGAGAGAGAGAGAGAGAGAGAGCAGCCCTGATCCTCCTCATCTTAGGTCCCCCGCCGTCGCTCTTGGCCCCTCCCTTCTGCTGAGTGCCCCTACAGCAAGCAGCTTGCTATGTGGGCACATGAGCAGGCTTCCACTGCATGTCCATTCACACAAAGACCTGTGGCTCTGCTCCGCCCCCCTCTCTCCTCATTGGCTCACTGGCTGTGATTGACAGCTGCAGGAGCCATTGTCTCAGCCAATGAGGAGGGAGAGTCCCCAGAGAGCCAAGGTTCTTGTGCACATCTCGCTGGATCGAGATGGGGCTCAGGAAATTATTGAGGGGGGGGCTGCTGCACAGCAAAGGTTTTTTACTTTCCTGCATAGAATGCAGGAAGGTAAAAAATCTTGAGCCTTTAGAACCACTTTAATGCTGCACCAATTTAAACTGGTTATCGCTATATATATAGCAAGAGAAAGCTTAGGGGACAAAAATCATTAGACTCCCCCAACATCCATAGGTCCCCCCACGAGCAATAGATCCCACCCCAGCAATAATAGTTTCCCCACACAGCAATAGACCCCCTGCCCCACACACACACACACACACACACAGCAGCAGCAATAGACCACCCACAACAAAATACAACCCCCAGAAACAAAATATCCACCTCAGCAAGACTACACCTCCCAGCAGCAACAACAGATCTCCCAGCAGCCTGCATCAATTTACCCTCCAGCAGCCAGCAACAATAGACCTCTCACTCAACAGTACTGTAGATCCCTACAAGCAGCATAAGGCCCCCTCAACAATAGATCCTCCACCGGCAAATACAGACCCTCACACAAAAACAGATCTCCACCAGTGACAATAGATCCCCCAGCAGCCAGCATCAATAGACTCTACAGCACACCCCTTGACATTACATATATTCAGTGCTGGAGGTACAGGAACTGCATTCCCCCGCGTTCCCGCTGAGAAAAAGCCCTGCATATTTGTATTTGTGTTGTTGAAGTACTTTTTCTTATCTAAACTAAATTAATATGGGGACTTGAGGACCTTAATTATGAGGAATGGCTACAAGCACTAAATTTATTCTCACTGGAGAAGAGACACTTGAGAGGAGATATGATAGCAATATACAAATTTCTCAATGGGGATCCCAGCGTAAGTATGAAACTTTTCAGTCTCAGGGAGTGTAAGAAGACACGGGGCCACACAATGAGACTGGAAGAGAAGCGTTTTAATCTTAACCTGTGTAAGGTGTTTTTCACGGTCGGATGTGGAACTCTCTTCCACAATTGGTGGTGTTGACAGGAAGTATAAATAGTTTTAAAAGACTCTTGGACGTCCATCTACTGCCCTGTACACACGATCGGAGTATCCGATGGTCTAAAATCCGATGGAATTTTTCATCGGAATTCCGTTCAAGCTGTCTTGCATACACACTGTCATGCCGCGTACACACAACCGTTTTTCATGACGAGAAACATGCCATTTTTTAAATTGGTCGTGAAAAACGGTTGTGTGTGGGCTCCAGAGCATTTTTCTCAACAAGAAAAATGGGCATTAAAAATTTAGAACCTGCTCTATTTTTTCTCGTCGTTTTTCACGTCGTCGTTTTTCTCGTCGTGAAAAACGGTCGTGTGTAGACTTTAACGACGGGAAAAAACGCTCATGCTCAGAAGCAAATTATGAGACGGGAGCGCTCGTTCTGGTAAAACTAGCGTTCGTAATGGAGATATCACATTCGTCACGCTGTAACGGACTGAAAAGCACAGAGACTGAAAAGCGCAAATCGGCTAACACCAAACTTTTACTAACACGCGGTAACACAAAATCAGCAAAAGCAGCCCAAAGGGTGGC
This sequence comes from Rana muscosa, assembly GCA_029206835.1. Classification (NCBI taxonomy): domain Eukaryota; kingdom Metazoa; phylum Chordata; class Amphibia; order Anura; family Ranidae; genus Rana; species Rana muscosa. Next base: position 242,238,805 of record CM055126.1, read on the forward strand.
GCCATCCGAATGGAACTTCCCCTTTATAGTGCCGTCATACGTGTTGTCGTACGTGTTGTACGTCACCGTGCTTTGCTCGAGCATTTTTTTTTCACGATAGTGTGTAGGCAAGGCAGGCTTGAGAAGAATCACGTAGAGAAAAACCTTGTTTTTTCCATGACATTAAAAATGGTCGTGTGCATTAGACTAAATTCATACCGTCCAAAATGTGGTGACATAAAACACTCCGACGAGCCGAGAAAAATTAAGTTCAATGCTCCCGAGCATGCGTCGACTTGATTCTGAGCATGCGTGGGGTTTTTCTCCGTCGGAGTTCCACACAGACGATAAAAATTTCCTATCAGTTTTTTTTCCATCGGAAAATTTTAAAACATGTTCTATTTCTAAACGCTGATGGAAAAAAGTCCGATGGGGCCCACACACGATCGGAATTGCCGATGAAACAAGTCCATCGGACTTGTTTCATCATAGATTCCGATTGTGTGTACAAGGCATTAGAGAAAAAAAAACGGGGATATGGGAAATTATTTCCTACACGCATACCCACCAACACAGATTGAACCAGATGGACTATTGTCTTTATTCAACCTTATAAACTATGTAACTATGTAATTTTGTGATGAACTTATTTCCATACCTCAATAAACAGTTTGTAAACATTAAAATAAAGTCTAGACTATGGGTATGAAGTTCCATTGACACTTTTTTCTCTTTTTTTTAGGCTTTTTAACCTGATCTACAATGGAAAAACTGTTTGGTTATCTGTTGTTCATTGGCATGGCGGTGAGAGCTGAGATCTGTCCCAAGCGCTGTACCTGTCAAAATTTATCTCCAAACCTTGCAACCTTGTGCGACAAGAAAGGTTTACTCTTCATCCCTCCGAACATCAACAGAAAGACTGTAGAGCTACGCCTAGCTGATAATTTTGTAACAAATATAAAACGGAAGGATTTTGCTAACATGACAAGTCTTGTGGACCTGACCTTGTCACGGAATACAATCAGTTACATCACCCCCCAATCGTTTGGCGACTTGCGCAATTTGAGGGCGTTGCATTTGAACAGCAATCGATTGTCTAAAGTCACCAATGACATCTTTAGTGGGCTTTCCAATCTCCATCATTTGATACTCAACAACAACCAATTGATACTGATTTCACCAACAGCCTTTGATGATGTTTTGGCTTTGGAGGAGCTTGACCTGTCCTACAACAACCTTGAAACTATTCCATGGGAAGCAGTGGAAAAAATGGTTAGTTTGCACACACTTAGTCTAGACCACAACATGATCGAGCACATCCCTAAGGGGACATTCTCACACTTACACAAGCTAAACAGATTAGATGTAACATCTAATAAACTTCAAAAATTACCACCAGACCCTCTCTTCCAGAGAGCTCAGGTGCTAGCAACCTCAGGTATAATAAGTCCTTCCGCATTTGCTTTGAGTTTTGGTGGGAATCCATTACATTGCAATTGTGAATTATTATGGCTGAGGCGCCTTTTGCGAGAGGACGACTTGGAGACATGTGCTTCTCCACCTCTTCTGTCGGGACGGTATTTCTGGTCCATCACCGAAGAAGATTTTTTGTGCGAGCCACCGCTTATTACCAGATACACGCCAGACGTTGAAGTTTTAGAAGGACAAAAAGCTGTTTTAAAATGCAAAGCCCTTGGAGATCCTGAGCCAGCAGTCCACTGGATATCACCAGAAGGAAAGCTAATATCCAACGGGACGCGGATTTTTGTCTACGATAACGGAACGCTGGACATCCTGATAACCACAGTCAAGGATGGTGGGCCTTTCGCATGTATTGCTTCTAACCCAGCCGGGGAGACAACAAAGACTATCAACCTCCATATTATTAAACTCCCGCATCTAGTGAACAGTACAAATCATATCCATGAGCCAGACCCTGGATCATCTGATATTTCCACCTCCACCAAGTCGGGGTCTAATGCCAGCAGTAGCAATGGGGATACAAAAATAAGCCAAGACAAAAAGGTGGTGGTGGCCGAGGCAACATCCTCCACTGTACTCATTAAATTCAATCTTCAAAGGAATATACCGGGAATACGGATGTTTCAAATACAGTACAATGGCACCTACGATGACTCCCTTGTTTACAGGTAAAGGTTTAGCTCTTTTTTTATTTTTTTACATAATTTGCATAATTTAAAAAAATAAAACATGTCTTTGAATTTTTATTTTTGAAAATTGTGAAAAAATGTATCGGGGCTTCCAAACAGGAAGTGAGAGAAAAACCCTGCAAATGAAGGGAATTTTCGTGGGAACCCCCAGGTCACCAGAACTAGTGTCTCAATTGGAAGATTTCCCCTCTATTACTTTTCTGGGGAAAACCGAAAATTTGAGATTTACTTTCACATTCAATGATAATGGTAAACAGGAGAACTAGAGAGGGGGGGATCTCCTTAACAGGTGCACAGATAGCAGAAAAATCTGACAGGCCTTCTAATCCCTCTCCACTCTATCCAAAACTAGAAAAAAAAAAGATTTGCCTTTAGTTATATTTTAAAACAGGGGTCTCTAAACTTTCTAAAAAGAAGGGCCAGTTTACTGTCCTTCAGACTTTAGAAGGGCCAGACTGTGGCCAGTGGGAGTAGAAATTGTCCTAGCATCAGTCGGAGTAAACAGTGCTTCTTTGGTGTTAGGGGGAGGAAAAGCGCCCCACCCCCCCGTTTTTGGTGTCAGTATGAGGAATAGTGTCCCGTCTTTGGTGTCAGTGGGAGGAAAAATGCCCCATCCTTGGTATCAGTTGGTGGGGGAGGAAATAGTGTCCCATAATTGGTATCAGTGGGCGAGAGGAAATAGTGTCCCATTCTTGGTATCGGTGGGAGGAATAATGTCCCATCCTTGGTTTTGGTGGGAGGAATAGTGTCCTATCCTTGGTATCGGTGAGAGGAATAGTGCCCCGTTTTTGGTGTCAGTGGGAGTAGTAGTGCCCCATTGTTGGTGTCAGTGGGAGGAATAGTGCCCCATTGTTAGTGTCAGTGGTTAGAATAGATCCCCATTATTGGTGTCAGTTTGAGGTATAGTGCCCCATCGTTGGTGTCAATGGGAGAAATAGTGCCCCATTGTTGATTTCACTGCCATTGGTGGTATCAGTGGAAGGAATAGTGTCTTGTATCAGTAGCAGGAAAAGTACCCCAGGGGCCAGATAAAGACGAGCAAAGGGCCACATCCGGCCCCCAGGTCGCAGTTTGGAGACCACTGCTTTAAAACAAGAGAAAAACTGGCCGACGTTAAAGTGGACATGAACTCAAAAAATGAAGATCTGCTGTTTAATAAGGAAAATCTAGAATTGCATTTTGTGCCTAACAGTACCCAAAAATATTTCCATTTTGTCCTGAATTTATCCTTAAAAAATAGCAGTGCACTCCCTGTGTCTAGGCACCCCTCTTCTGTAGCCTCATAGTTGCGTCCTGTGGACCTGAGCTTTCTCCAAGTCTTCCGATGTCTCTTGATCATTACCTTACCAGTCAACACATTATTAGAGGTACAGCTCTTGTATGAGGAAGCAAAGCCTTGCATCTACCAAGATGGCAACCTCCACACAGACATACAGTGCATAACAGGGCATGGTAGGTCAGTGATTAGGAAAAGATCATCTGTAGGGAGCCTATGGGCAATGCTAGTGATTAGTCATTTGCCCCATGCTTGTCTTTTGTGGGCACACCTTCCAGAGTTCAGTACAGGTCCTCTTTAATGAATGAACACAGTCTGTAATGACACCAACAAACAATGATGGCCCAACTGCTACAGACATCAATAGTGAATGATCGATATACCTGGGAGCATTCCCTGGTAAAAACAGGACCCTACATTTCTAGAAATCATGATAATAGGGACGAATTTTGAGTTGGATGGGTGAGTTTTAACAGCTGAATACAATGTTCAGGATGCACAAGAAACAAATTCAAATTTCAAAACATGCTGTTAATACAAAGTATGAACAAATGACTAAGGTATATAATAATAATAATAATAATAATAATAATCATCATCAGTAGCATTTTATTATTATTATTATTATTATTGTTGTATTGTTAATAACATTATTATAATTCTTATTATTATTCCTATTATTATCAACAATACTGATCTTTAGGCTTGTGCAATTCGTTTCGTAATGAATCGAAATTCATCCGAATTTAGCAACTTTCGGACGTCCGGAAGCATTCGAATTTCCGAACAAAGCAATTACGAATAAAACCGAATCCAAAGTAAATTATATCGCAAATAGCGAATGCCCGAATGTCTTCGGCAGAATTCGTTATGAAAAAAGTTACGAATGTACAAATCCATACGAAGCACAATAACACTCTGCTCTGCTCTCTGCTCCTCCCTCACCGTGCTGAACTCCCTCTCAGAATGGTGTACAGGGGCGGAGGCTATAGCCGCATGTCAAAAACGAAAGTAAAATACGAGATTTCGAATCGTTACAAATAACCGCTATGTATTTAGAAAAGTACAAATCCATTCGAAGCACATTAGGCATAAATGGCAGCGTCGTTGTGAGAGAGACACGGAACATTACGAATCAACAAACCCAAAAAAAGTTAGGAAAGTGGGAGTTGTGTCCAGAATCAACGAAATACAATGTACTCTACCAAAAGTATGAATTATAAACGAAAAAAAAAAAATAAGGCTTACATTAATACGAATCATTCCGATTCAACGAAAAATGTCGCTTGCGAAAATACGAATTAGTCCGAACGCGAAAAATCCCATCTAGCAAAATTACGAACGATTACGAATCAACAGGACAGAAACGAAACAAGTTTTTCCATTGTGCACAAGTCTACTGATCTTACCACTACTGCTACTATTACAACTACTAATAATAATAATAAGAAGAAGAAGAACAAGAATTCTACTTCTTCTTCTTCTTCTTCTTCTTATTATTATTATTATTGATATTATTATTATTATAATTAGTAGTAGTAGTAGTAGTAGTAGTAGTAGTAGTAGTAAGAGCAGTATTGTTGATAATAATATTAAGAAGAATTATAATAAGAATAGAAATATGAATTTTTCTTTTCCTTCTTCTTTTTCATCTTCTTCTTCTTCTTCTTCTTCTTCTTATTATTATTATTATTATTATTAACAACAATACTGCTCTTACTACTACTATTACTATTACTACTACTATTACTAATTATTATTATTATTGTAGCAAGGTCCCCGGCCAGCTTTATGTCTAATGAGAACCTCCAGAGCCAAGAGCTGCAGACATCCTTCCGTATAGAGTGGGTTGTAAGGCATAGTGGGTGTAGTGTAAGGTAGATTCATGGGCGACAGACACTTCTTGAATGCAAAGAGATTTTATTTCTCTTGAACAGAACGGTGGGAAAGAGGGTTAGGGCCAGTACACCCTTTAGTATTTGCGATGTTAATTGGCAGACTCAGAGACTTCTACAGGTAGACAGCCATGCAGGGAAAGGCATCCAGCAAGACACCACATCTGCATGTGTAGGAGTGCTGTCTCCTATGACAACAGTCTTAGAACAGTTCCTAAAGCCCTGTACACACGATCGGATTTCCTATGGATTCAAATACGATAGATTTTTCCATCGGAATTTCGATGAAGCTGACTTCCATCAGTCTTGCCCACACACCATCAGTCAAAAATCCGACCGTCCCAAACGCCATTACGTAAAACACTCCGATGAGCCGAGAAAAATTAAGTTCAATGCTTCTGAGCATGCGTCAACTTGATTCTGAGCATGCGTGGGTTTTTTCTCCAATGGAGTTCCACACAGACGATCAGAATTTGCTATCGTTTTTTTTTTCCATCGGATGAATTTAAAACATGTTCTATTTTTTCTCACAGATGGAAAAAAGACCGATGGGGCCCATGCACGATCGGTTTGTCCGATGAAAAAAGTCCATCGGACTGTTTTCATCGGTAAAACCGATCATGTGCACACGGCATAACACAAGTTGTAACAAACCCCTTTACTTTCTCTACAGTCACTTCTAATAGATTCTCGGCCCACTGAGCTCCCTCTTTCTCACTAGACTTGCTGATTCACTGCCACTGAATCCCTGGAGCTCCTCCAATCTTCACCTAAGTATCTTCCTTAAGCGTCACCCCCACTTCTCTGCTGGGTCCCTGGCTTGGCACTCCAGATACTTCACAAGCTTCACCCCACTGGCCTGCTCGGTCTGTGGCTTGACACACAAGGCTGCTCTGCAAGCATCACCTCCGCTGGTTGGGTCCCTGGCTTGACACCTGCTGAAGTTTCCCAATTCTTTATCGTCCCCGGTTGGGGAGAATACTGCTCCGGTACTTGCTTCAGCTACTCACTGTGGTCCCTGGTAATAAGGTGGATGGTCCCCTAGTGGTGACAGCTTCCCTTCTACCTCCGACCACGACAGCTTCTCCGGCCGGCAGAACCATCACTTCTGGTTGGACTGCAAGCCGCAATCCCAACCATTACGCTGCTTTCTTGCTTCTGGTTAGGCCCTCAGACAGCCTGGCAGCCAGATGTCCCCGGGATAGGCCCGATCTCCGGCCTAGCAGCCCAGGCAATACAGCACATGTCCACACAGACAACCGTCCAGTTGGCACAGAACCCAGATCACCTGACTCCACCCAAATATATAGGTTCTCCCAGCAGGCCAAGGGATTTAAGAAAACCACAGCCTATTGGCTGAGATGCCCCATTTACTCCTAATCTGTCCTTACTTTGCCCTTGTCTTATCTAATGTCGCCAGATACTCGGCCATCTAGTGACAGAAGAGAGAAGTGCAGCAATTCCAGACTTAGGGTGAAATCAATTGATCCCTAACAATGAGCCAAGGTAAATTTGGCAGGTAAATTTAGGAGCAGGTAAATTTAGGAGCAACCCTCTCTAAACATCAGGGTGCTACATTATTATTATTATTATTATTATACATTTTATTATTGTGGTGTTGTTAATAACAACAAAATAATAATATTATTAATAATAATAATTAGTATTATTATTATTGTTATTATTGTATTGTTGTTAATGATAATAATAATAATAATAATATTAATAACAATAACAAAATGATGATGATGATGATGATTAATATTATTATTAATATTATTAGTAGTAGTAGTAGTAGTAGTAGTAGTAGAATTGCATTATTAATATTATTATTATTATTATTGTTTTTAAAAAAATCATATAAATTGAAGCACTTTAAATACCATAAAATATACGTGAGGGAAATCAAAATATATGTGAAATTCAGAAATTTCACATTTCACATAATATTTGATTTCATTCACGTACATTTTAAAGTGTTAAAATTTATGTGATTTTTAAAAAGTTTAAGGGGCAGTATACTACAGAAGTCTAGCTGCTCTTCTCAGTGTGTAGCGCTGACTTTTTTTAAATTACCGTATTTATCGCGTATAACACGCGCCGGCGTATAACACGCACCCCAAGTTTAGGAGGGAATTTTAGGGAATTTTTTTTTTAGGAGGGAAGTTCAAGGAAAAAAACTTACATTTAAATGCAGCCTTGTCTATCATTGCAGCCTTGCCCAGTGTCCATCTGCAGCCTTGTCCAATGTCCATCATTGCAGCCTTGCCCAGTGTCCATCTGCAGCCTTCCCCAGTGTCCATCTGCAGCCTTGCCCAGTGTCCATCATTGCAGCCTTGCCCAGTGTCCATCTGCAGCCTTGCCCAGTGCCTTTGCAGTCTTGCACAGTGCCTTTGCAGCCTTGCCCAGTGCCTTTGCAGCCATGCCTTGCCCAGTGCCTTTGCAGCCTTGCTTGCCCAGTGCCAGTCTCTGCAATGTTTAAATTTGATGCCGATTTCCCCTGTGGAGAGGAGCGAGCGGAGCCGAGTGTACTTCGGCTAGACTCGGCTCCTCTCGCAGTCTCGCCCATCTCCACTGATTGCGCCGCTGACATACAGAAAGCCGAGTGTACTTCGGCTAGACTCGGCTCTGCTCACAGTCAGGGGCGGGACTGCGAGAGGAGCCGAGACTAGCCGAAGTACACTCGGCTTTCTGTATGTCAGCGGCGCAATCAGTGGAGGTGGGCGGGACTGCGAGAGGAGCCGAGTAAAGCCGAGTGTACTTAGGCTTTGTGTATCTCGGCTCCTCTCGCTCGTTTCAGCGGGGGATCGGCGTATAACACGCACCCACGATTTTCCCCTAATTTTAAGGGGAAAAAAGTGCGTGTTATATGCCGATAAATACGGTACTATTATTTTTAACAATAATATTGCTCTTACTACTACTATGGCTGCTGCTACTGCTAATAATAATAATAATTCTTCTTCTTCTTATTATTATTATTATTATTATTATTATTATTATTATTACCATCATCATTATATTATTGTTAATAACAAAATAATAATAATAATGATAATACTAATAATAATTTAATTCCACTTGTTATAAAATCGACAAGCATTGTGTTATGTTTTTCAAGCCTTTACCATTTTATCTCTATTCATCTATTATTTTGCATTCTACAGTGAGGATTAATAACCTTCAATATGTCCCTAAGCACTAAAATTAATAGCAGTTGGCCTTTGTCCTCCCAGAAAAAAAAAAAATATGACCATGTCTGAGGGAATGTGTGCAAATATTGTCAGACTTTACAAAAGGTTACAGCCCAAAGGATGCTGGGAAATCAACTCACAGAAACATAAAATAACACCATCTGCTTGGATTTCAGAGCTTGAAAGGAAGAACATAACTCATAACAAAATGTCATAATATATAATGTAATAACGTTGTATCATCGCTTTACATTTCCTGAATTACAGTATATTTCATAATCATATTCCTTTCTCCTTTTTATCACTTTGTTTAGTCTTTCTGGCCACACTCTCAGACTTAAAGCGGAGTTCCACCCGATTTTACTACTTTACATTAACAGCATTTACACAGTTCAGTCGTTCTACAATGGAATTATTTATTTTTTTCTCCTAATGCCGCGTACACACGATCATTTTTCCCGTCGGGAAAAATTACATTTTTTTTTTAACAAGAAAAACGACCGTGTGTGGGCTTTTTGTCATTTTTCCCGACGGGAAAAACGGCATTAATCACGACGAGAAAAATTAGAACATGCTCTAATTTTTCTCGTCGTGATTCCCGTCATCTTTTTCCGCAGCAGTTTTCCCATAGGGAAACACTGCCACGGAGCCCACACACGGTCGTTTTTCTCGACCAAGAAAAAAAATGTCAGGAAAAACGGCCGTGTGTAGGGAACCAAGCCGTTCCCTCGTTTTTCCCGTCTATTTTCTCGACGGTGTTTTCACCGTCGAGAAAATCGATCGTGTGTACGCGGCATTAGGGTTACCTTGTTAGGAGGCTTTTCAGTGGCCTTTCCGGTCTCTGCCACCCTCAGGTATGGGCGTCATATCCGGTGGCGCACTGGGTCCTTATTACCAGGAGTCAGTGTGGATGGCCGCCGCTCGTTCTCGCGAGATTCAAGATCCGACGATGCCGCCCGTTGTAATGGCAACGTCGGAAGTTTACCCCGCCGTACATAATGCGCATGCGCGGGAACGGGCAGTGCATGTTGGTAGCTCAGCATCACCGCATCCCAGGAATTGTCTGCTTGTGGGCTTCACATGCCCATAGGCAAGATGAAAACGGCCGGGAAGCAACTATATAACTTTGTTTTTTATAAGAAACCGGAGATCTGGGGATATGTTGGAAAAAATAAGTGAGTGTTACATTTAAATTACATAAGCTTACGAATTGTTTAAAAAAATAAATAAAAATTAATTGACGTTGGAACTCCGCTTTAAAGTAGAAGTCTGGTTAACACCTAACTAAGCTTAAACCTACTCCCATCCTCATTCTAAGTCCAATACTACCTCTGCTGTACAGGAAATATGTTTATACCTTCCCAATCTAAGGGCGCTCCAGTCCGGTCACGTGATTGGCTCCTAGTAGCGGCTTCAGGGGAGAGGAGGGACAGCGGACAACAGATGCCTCATGTAAGTCTATGGGTGCTCTCTCCTCTCCTCTGAAGCTGACAGCTGGGAGATCACGTGACCGGAGCACCCTTACATTGGGTAAGTATACACATCTTTCCTGTACAGGGTAGTTAGCATTAAGCCTCGTACACACGACCGATTTTCTCGGCAAGAAAACTGCTGGGAGAGCTTTTTGCCGTGAAAACCATTCGTGTGTATGGTTTCTCGTTGTGAAAACTGCCGGGAATCTTGACGAGAAAAATAGAGAACCTGTTCTGTATTTTTCTCGTTGTGATTCCCGTCGGACTATTTCTCGTCGTGAAAACCGGTCGTGTGTATGCTTGTCCGAGGGGAAAAAACTGCTCTCTATGTTTCTCGTTGTGATTCCCGTTTGTATGCTTACCTGTCCGAGGTAAACCCGCGCATGCTCGAAAAGACTTTGACGCATGCGCGGTAGCATACAAGGGTAATGTGGGGTGTAGCAAGATGGCGGCGACGGCATCGAATGTGACGAGCGCCGGCTCGTCGTAGTCGATGACGTCACCGCGTTCTTGCCATTCAAAAGAACGGCGGTTCTTTTGAATGTGCCGTGTGTACACTCGGCGAGCAAGACAAGCTTGCCAGGAATTCCGTCGAGAAAAACTATGTTTTTTTTTCTGATGGGATTCCCACCCGTGTGTACAGGGCTTGTGAGAAAGAAGCAGCACAAGGAGCCAATTAGTTCATTGAGGATGATTTACTAAAACTAGAGATGTGCAAAATCGGGGTATATTAACAAAATGTAGGGTTAGCATTAGAGCTGGTGTTAAAATTAGGGTTAGGGTTTCTTATTTGAATATTTGTATGCGCTTTGTGGACTAAGACCTACCCAAGTTTGTTGTGATACTCTCCTAAATCATCATTTCTAGGTTGAGCATCATGTCAATTTTCCACATCATGGGGCACCGCTGCTAAAATTAAAAAAAATCTGGAAATAAATCTTTCAATCCAAGAGAAGCTACAGGCTTTGAAAGGGGAGCCAGGGTATAGGAGACATTTCAAAAAAATAAATACAATAAAATAATACAAATAAATAAAATAAAATAATACAAATAAATAAATATATATTTTTATTTATTTACCATATATACTCGAGTATAAGCCGACCCGAATATAAGCAAAGGCACCTGGTTTTACCACAAAAAACTGGGGAAACGTATTGACTTGAGTATAAGCCTATGGTGTCTATCTGCATGCCTCACTGTGCCTCACTTTGCCCATGTGCATGCCTCACTGTGCCCATGCCTCACTGTGTCCATGACTAGACTGACGTTTAACATGGTAGTCTATGGAAGGGATGCCCAGTAATTGAAAAATCGGTGCTCCCCGGCCGTAGGTCCCCTTGACAACAAACTTTGCACACTTCTAGAGGAGACATGGGGCTACATGTGTGCTAAGTTTCGCGTCCAGGGGACCTACGACCGGCTAGTACCGGGTCCCCAAAATCACCGGAGAAATTACTGTTTAACATGGGAGTGTATGGAAGGGGTGCCCGGGTTTGAAAAATTGTTGCTCCCCGGCTTTAGGTCCCCCGGACAACAAACTTTGTGCACTCGTAGAGGAAGAGTGGGGCTATGTGTGTGCCAAGTTTGGGGTCCAGGGGACCTACGGCGGGCTGGTACTGCGTCCACAAATCTGGAAGATCAGGCACAAAAAGGTGACTCGAGTATAAGCCAAGGGGGCATTTTCAGCACAAAAAAAATTCCTGAAAAACTCGGCTTATACTCGAGTATATACGGTACCTTTATTTATTTTTTTTTTTTTTTAGAAATGTCTCCTATACCCTGGCATGGGCAACAAATCCTCCTGATGAGAAGGAAATTATTACTGTCTTCAGTACCTATAAAAATAATTCTCCTTCTGGTGCTGGTAAGACGCATGTTAAGCTGTATCCTTAAATTAAGGTCAGGAATTTATTTATAAAGCAGAAAGAAATCTGCATTACTCACTGACCGTAAATATTCCAGGTGTTCGCTGGCAGGATCCCGAGAAAAGCATTCAATTCCGTGTGGGAAGAAATTGTAACATAAAAGGCAGTTTTCATAGTCAGCTCTTGCATCATATCTGACTTGACTTTAATCGTGTGTTTTGTTTGATATGATTATACCCAAAGCATTAAACATTGTAATCACGGGCTAGATTCACAAGTTTTATATAAACCTTGCCTCAATCATTGTCTGGATATAGGACCCAAATGGAAGAAAGATTTTTGCAAAAACTAAAACGAATGAAGTACATTCTGTTTTCCAGATTTGTACAATTGCAGGATACTGCTGAAGCCAACGTGTTTCAGGGGGGGACAAAGAACTCCCCCTTCCTCAGGGCTGCTGGTGAATGTTATTGGGAAAGGATTCTGATTAGGTCTGTCTGTGACGTATAGATCAGATCGAATGCTACGGACTAATGCCGCGTACACACGACCGTTTTTCATGGCGTGAAAACTGCCATTTTTTAAATTGGTCATTAAAAACGATCATGTGTAGGCTCCAGAGCATTTTTAACAACGTGAAAAATAGCCTAAAAAAAATTAGAACCTGCTCTATTTTTTCACGTCGTTTTTCACGTCGTTCTTTTTAACGTCGTGAAAAACGGTAGTGTGTATGCTTTTACGATGGGAAAAAAAATGCGCATGCTCAGAATCAAGTATGAGATGGGAGCGCTCCTTCTGGTAAAACTAACGTTCGTAATGGAGATAGCACATTCATCACGCTGTAACAGACTGAAGAGCAGGAGGCTGAAAAGCGCAAATCGGCTCTCACCAAACTTTACTAATACGAGGATCAGCAAAAGCAGCCCAAAGGGTGGCGCTATCCGAATAGAACTTCCCCTTTATAGTGCCGTCGTACGTGTTGTACGTCACCGCGCTTTGCTCGAGCATTTTTTTTCACAATAGTGTGTAGGCAAGGCAGGCTTGAGAGGAAACACGAAAACTCACGTCGAGAAAAACGTTGTTTTGTTCAATGACATTAAAAACGACCGTGTGTACGCGGCATAAGACTGGGATGCCATAAAAGCTCATGTGTGTGCAAAGGCAGGCGTCCCAATACTTTTGGTAATATAGTGTATGTTTGTTTGTGTTTGTAAATAAAAAAAAATTGAAAAATCAATAGGATGTTTATAAAAAAAAAAAAAAAAGAAGAAGGTAGCTGGCATTCTACAATAATTGCCTTTTTTAAAACCAAGGCTGTTTTTCTTTTGGTGAGAGCGCAACTTGAAGAAAAAATAAAAAAACATTCAAAATATTTGAAAAGCGCCGATCATCCTTTTCTATGCCGTCACTTGACTGTACTTATCTGTTTTATATCAAACGCTCCTTGTCAGCCTAAGTATAAATTACGGGAGCGTAGGTATAAATGATATGTTTCAGTAAAGTCAAAAGAAACTCTCTTAAGAGAAGCTCTTGCTATATATATATATTTTTTTTTTTATTCTGCGTTATTTCAAGCTGTGTAGCTGCAAAAGTGGTGTTGTGGCGTATGTGATAAGTGGATTTATTTAGAAGTCAAGCAATGTAACATTCTCACCTTTCAAAACCAATCTGTCATAAATGAATTCTGTTCAAGTAAGTCATAATTTATTTATTTTTTCTGTACTAACAAGCAGTTTCATTAGAATCCCCAATAAAACCCGCAGTGAAGCCTCGTACACACGGCCAAAAATCTCGTCGCAAAAAAAAACGTTGTTTTTCTCGACGGGTTTCTTGTCAAGCTTGACGAGATTCTTGTCAAGCTTTCCTTGCATACACGCTGTCAATCCCAAATCTCGTCGTTGTAAAGCGCAGTCACGTACAACACGTACAACGGCAGTATAAAGGGGAAGTTCTATTCCAATGGTGCCACCCCTTGGGCTGCTTTTGCTGATCTCGTGTTACCGCGTGTTAGTAAAAGTTTGGGGAGAGACGATTCGCGCTTTTCAGTCTTCGTGCTTTCAGTTCGTTACAGCGTGACGAATGTGCTATCTCCATTACGAACGCTAGTTTTACCAGAAGGTGCGCTTCCGTCTTATACTTGATTCTGACCATGCGCGGTTTTTGAAGACTCGGAAAAGCGTACACACGAACGGTTTTCTCGTCCAAATACAGTCTGATGAGAATCACGACGAGAAAAATTAGACTTCCGACGAGAAAAAAGAAAGCGGGTCTTCTTTTTTTCTCGTCGAGATTCTGGGCAGTTTTCTTTAAAGAGAAACCTGAAAGCCTCGTACACACAACCGTTTTTCTCGGCAAGGAAGCTCTGCCAGCAGTTTTCTTGTCGTTTCTTGCCGAGAAAACCGGTCGTGTGTACGAGGCTTTCAGGTTTCTCTTCAAGAAAACTGCCCAAAATCTCGACGAGAAAAAAGGAAGACCTGCTTTCTTTTTTCTCGTCGGGAGTCTAATTTTTCTCGTCGTGATTCTCGTCAGACTGTATTTGGACGAGAAAACCGGTCGTGTATATGCTTTCCCGAGTCTTCAAAAACCGTGCATGGTCAGAATCAAGTATGAGACGGGAGCGCACCTTCTGGTAAAACTAGCGTTCGTAATGGAGATAGCACATTCGTCACGCTGTAACGTACTGAAGGGCACAAAGACTGAAAAGCGTGAATCGTCTCTCCCCAAACTTTTACTAACACGAGATGAGCAAAAGCAGCCCAAGCTTTCCTTGCATACACACTGTCAATCCAAAATCTTGTCGTTGTAAAGCGTGGTCACGTACAACGCGTAAGACGGCAGTATAAAGGAGAAGTTCTATTCTAATGGCGCCACCCCTTGAGCTGCTTTTGAAGACTCGGAAAAGCATACACACGACCGTTTTTCTCGTCCAAATACAGTCTGACGAGAATCACGACGAGAAAAATTAGACTCCCGACGAGAAAAAAGAAAGCAGGTCTTCTTTTTTTCTCATCGAAATTCTGGGCAGTTTTCTTGACGAAAACCTGAAAGCCTCGTACACACGGCCGGTTTTCTCGGCAAGAAACGACAAGAAAACTGCTGGCAGAGCTTTCTTGCCGAGAAAACCGTGCGTGTGTACGAGGCTTTCAGGTTTCTCTTTAAAGCAAACTGCCCAGAATCTCGACGAGAAAAAAAGAAGACCCGCTTTCTTTTTTCTCGTCGGGAGTCTCATTTTTCTCGTCGTGATTCTCATCAGACTGTATTTGGACGAGAAAACCGGTCGTGTGTACGAGGCTTGATTGTCAGGTTTTCATCTTCAGGGCTTGTTGGAAGCCTACTCATCAGCAATTCTGAACATGTACTAATGACATTTTAGTTTTTCAGTTGGTGTAATAATTAGTGGACATTATTCCAAGGGGTTTTTTTTTACTGTCTGTTCTAGAATGTGTATAAATTATTTGTATTCATTTATAAAGTAACCATAACTATAAAACACAATAAGCAACCCTAAGAGCCCATTCACACAGGGGCGGCACGACTTGTGCCGCGACTGTGCTGGGCGATCTCAAGACGACTTCAAAGCAGACTTC
Organism: Rana muscosa; assembly: GCA_029206835.1. Taxonomy (NCBI): domain Eukaryota; kingdom Metazoa; phylum Chordata; class Amphibia; order Anura; family Ranidae; genus Rana; species Rana muscosa. The sequence continues at coordinate 242,254,247 of CM055126.1, forward strand.
CAAAATGACTTCTGTATAGAAGTCAATAGAAGTCGCCTTGAAGTCGTCTTGAAGTAGTACAGGAACCTTTTTCTAAGTCGGAGCAACTTCAGTCGCTAGGCTTAGAACGGTTCCATTGTACAGAATGGGACGCGACTCGTCAGGCGGCTGAGACACCTGACAAGTCGTCCCTGTGTGAATGGGGACTAACAACCTTCATAAAATAAGTACAATAAATAAAGACAATAGAAAACCATATGGGTTTCATTGACACCATCAATAGATTGTAGTTACAAACATACACTATATTACCAAAAGTATTGGGACACCTGCCTTTACACGCACATGAACTTTACTAGCTATGACTAAGCATCAAATGATGTGAAACGCATCAGCTATTTGTCCTTCTTTCTTCTATACTTGAAAAAACTGTGTAGCGCTACCCCCAGTTAAGAGAGCCGCTGATATTGATTTGGGCCCTGCAGTGCACCGCTGTCAACCCCCGGCAATCGGCTCTAACCTCCCGTGGCACAGCTGGTGATAGAGAGATAGGACCGCGTGATCGCAACTGTTGGTGACGCAGTCCTATAACAAACATACACAGAATATACTTTAAAACTCCTATTAAAGTAAGCGGAACTGACACCAAATGTACTTTACCCAGATATTTTACTGAGGCTAATGGGCAAGTAATAAACAACAGTATAACAAGTTGCAGATCCCTGCAACAAACAGTAATAAAGATAAACAGAGTAATCAGAATAATAAAGTATTGCTATGCAACTCTAGCGCTGCCCTTTTACAGCTACTTCCCCTCATGGGTAGACTAACACCCAGCAATGTCTACCAATGCAGTCAGGCCTGACTGATCTAAATGGAAGTTCAGTGAAACAATATTTGCTAGCAATCTCTCGGTGGTGCACTTGAAGAACAACTTTGTAATCCCAACGAATAGTAAAGATAAAGTATCTGTCTTTAAACAGCTCTCACCACCTGGACAAGTCCAAGTCCCTTTCCTCCATCGATTCGTCTAGGAACAGGAATCCACCGACATCCAAGTCTTCAATCCTTCTGGTGTACTGCAGCAAGGAGGATTAGATGTCTCTAAGGCTCTGCTAGGCTGGCAGAGGGCTCTTTGGAAAGGAGCACACGGCCCAGGCTTCAGGCCTTGTGCACACAGCAGTTCAGCACAGAGATCCTCTTGCTAGGAGAGGGGTGTCCAAAGAGGCCGACCAAAACTCCGCCTCCCCTTTATAAAGTCTGCCCCAGCAGTCTCTGTTCTGGAGCAATGCACCCTGGGTGCTGCAAGATGTACTGGGAGATGTAGTCTCTCTCTCCTCTGCTTTCACTTCCATAATGTCTCTTTACTTCCTCCCGACTCACCTCTCACCTGGAACTTCTTGTCTCTCTGCATTAAAGGGGAACACCCCGCTACACACTCCCCCCACTTGAACTCTTTGGTCCCCAAAGATAAACTTCAACAAATACTGTTTACCATTTTGGACAATGTCGAGCATGATGTTGGCATAGGGAATTCCCACCAAAACTTTGGGATGGAACTCTCTTGCCCACAGGTCACACTACCATGAGTGGCCTGCCTAACTGTGCCAGAGAGTGAGCTGGGGTTGCCCTCCACCAAATGGACGGTGGAAGGATCAGGTTGTTCAACACTTCTCCTAGCCGTTACAACAGAGTCCTCTGAGCTCGTCCCCATTTGGGGGTAAGTTAGTTTCTTGGGAGGCCTGATGACTCTGCGAGCCCTCTGCTCTCTTGGTGCTTCTGACTCTGGCACCACAGGCTCTTCTTCAGGAGTAAGTTCAGGTAACATTGCTGATTCTGGAACCTCTGATTCAGAAGTTGACTGACGTATGGAATCTCTAGAGTCCTCCTCAGCGCAAGTGTCAGGAACATCTTCCCAGTAATCAGCTGAGGGACTGAAGGGTATGAATTCAGTAGCCTCCGGATTCAGCGTTGCATCTGGGGTATCCCCTCCATTTGGGAGATCTATGGCGGACGTTCCCAGAGTCGAGGGAGGCCACAGCCAGTCCAGTTCTCCACCTTCTTCTGTACTCAATTGGGAGGCCTCCCCATCTTTGGCTCGAGAGGTCTGGGACCGAGTGTTCGGCCTAGGAATATCCAGGATAGAGGCCGGTTCAGGGGAGTCTCTCACGGGAGGTATTCTGACTGCCTCAGCAAGTGGGAGCAGGTGGTTCCGATGCCACATCTTCAGTGGACCCACCTTTCCTTCTGGCTTTAGTTTGTAGACAGGCAAACCGGGCAACTTCCTACAGACAACATAGGGCTCAGATCTCCACCTGTCGGCAAGCTTGTGTTTTCCAGGGACCCCCAGATTGCGTAGCAGTACTCGGTCCCCGGGCTGCAGATCTTGCACTCGAACCTTCAGATCAAAATTTCTCTTGTTGCGGGCCCCCCTTTGATCCGAAGCCGCCTGGGCTTGTTCATAGGCCACCTGCAAGCTACGTCTAAGTCTGTCCACGTATCCCTTGTGGGATGTAGCTGAGGTATTGTCTATAGAAGTGCCAAAGGCCAGGTCCACAGGTAGCCTTGCTTCTCTCCCAAACATAAGTCGATAAGGGGAGTAGCCAGTGGCGTCACTTGTGGTACAGTTATAGGCATGTACTAGGGCTGATATGTGCTGACTCCAGTGTTGCTTCTTCTCTGTTTCTAAGGTTCCCAACATGTTGAGCAGGGTCCGGTTAAATCTCTCCGGCTGAGCATCTCCTTGTGGGTGGTAAGGCGTGGTTCTGGTCTTCTTTATTCCTAATGAATCCAAAAGTCTTCGGATCAACCGACTCTCAAAGTCCCTTCCTTGATCTGAGTGGAGTCTCTGTGGTAGTCCGTAATGGACAAAATACTTCTCCATAAGTATCTTGGCCACGGTGGATGCCTTCTGGTCTTTGGTTGGGAAAGCTTGAGCATAGCGGGTGAAATGGTCGGTTATTACCAGAACATTCCCCAATCCACTCAGGTCGGGTTCAAGGCAGAGAAAGTCAATGCATACCAGATCCATTGGGCCTTGACTCTGTAAGTGGCCCATTGGGGCAGCTTGATGGGGTAGGGTCTTTCTCTGAATGCATCGTGCACAGGAATGGCAATACTCCTCTACTTCTGCCCTCATGCAGGGCCAATAGAACCGATTTCTGACAAGCTGGAAGGTCCTTTCTGCCCCTAGGTGACCATGATGGTCATGCAGGGCAATTAGTACAGTCTCTCGGTGCTTCTCTGGAAGAAATAACTGCCACTTATCTTCTGAGTCATCAGAGGGGCCCCTTCGGTAGACCACTCCCTGATGTACCTGTAGCCTGTCCAATTCCTTCCTCAACAGGCGAGCCTCCTTTGAGGGGTGATGTAGGAATTTGTTGGGATCCTGATTCTCCAGGGCTTCGAGGACCAATCTCCCCATGGGGTCTTCCAATTGGTCACACCTCAACTCCTTCTTGGACAGTCTCGGTAGGTTGTCTTCCTCCAGTTGAGTTACCCCACAATAGTGTTTGGGGACTCCTACCATGGTAACCCCTATTTCTTCTGCTCTGGAGCCTCCTCTGGCTTGGAATTCAGCCCCTTGACAAAGGGCCCGCACCCCGTCCGGTGCCACTTGGGTCCAATCTTCCCAGTCATTTGTCGTGGCATGAGACCTCCGGGACAGGGCATCTGCATCCCTATTTCCGGCTCCTGGTCTGTACTTCAGACTGAAGTTGAATCCAGACAATGCGGCCAACCACCTGTGTCCGGTGGCATCTAGTTTCGCGGTGGTGAAGAGGTAGGTCAGGGGGTTGTTGTCTGTCTTCACAGTAAACTCTGCCCCATACAAGTAGTCTTTTAGCTTGTCTACTACCGCCCATTTGAGGGCCAGGAATTCCAGCTTATGAGTGGGGTAATTCTTTTCTGAGGGGGTCAGGCTCCTGCTCACATAGGCCACTGGTCGCAGTTGTCCTTCATGTTCTTGGTAGAGTACACCACCTAGACCCTCATGGCTGGCATCCACATGTAATTCATAAGGTCTGGTAGGGTCGGCGTAGGCCAGGACTGGGGCAGTGGTTAAGCTCCTCTTCAGAGCATGAAAGGCCTCTTCACACCTTGGGTTCCACTGATCTTGAACTGACTCACCAGGCCTCCTGGGCCCTGAGTCATCCTCTTCCCCTTCTGCCTTTAGCAATTCATTCAACGGGCGGGCAATCCGAGCAAACCCCTCCACAAACCTCCTATAATAGGAGCAGAACCCCAGGAAGGATCTGAGCTCTGTTACTGTGGTGGGTCGTGGCCAGGAAGTGACTGCTTCCAACTTCTCAGGATCTGTGGCCACCCCTTCTTCAGACACTATGTGCCCCAGATAGTTCACAGAAGACTGGTAGAACCGACACTTCTCGGGGGAAAGCTTAAGTCCCTCTTCGCTGAGTCTTCTCAATACTTTATCCAACCTGGCTTCATGTTCTTCCAAGGTTCTTCCAAAGACAATGACATCGTCCAAGTACACAAGGACTTCTATAAGATTCATGTCTCCAACAGTCTTCTCCATAAGGCGTTGAAAGGTAGCAGGAGCTCCAGACAGACCCTGAGGCATCCTATTGAATTCGAAGAATCCCACCGGGGTTATGAAGGCTGTCTTCTCCCTGTCTTCTGGGTGCATAGGGATTTGATAGTACCCACTCTTGAGGTCCATCACACTGAACCATTTGGCTCCAGACAAACTTTGTAGGGCATCTTCTATCCTTGGCGTGGTGTATTGGTCAGGGATGGTTCTCCTGTTGAGAGTCCTGTAATCGATACAAAGCCTCAACGACCCATTCTTCTTTCTGACCACCACGATTGGGGAGGCATAGGGACTTCTAGACTCCCGGATCACACCAGTCTTCTTTAGTTCTACAAGTTGTTCCCTCAGATCCTCCAGATCTGCCAGGGGGACCCGCCTGACCCTCTCTCGGAAGGGCTTATCTTCTTGGAGGCGGATCCGATGGGTGGCACTTCTTGCACACCCCACATCGAATTCATCTTCGGAAAAGATCTTCTCCCACCTGGTCAGCTGGGCCTTGGCTCTTTCTTTCCAAGCCCTGGGTAGGTTCGGGTTTTCCACGGACAGTTTCTCCCAAACATCTCCTCCGTCACCCGTCCCCTTGACTTCGGACCAAGTGACCGGGGCAGCAGGGCTCACCTGACCAAGCAACACTCTGGCAGGGATCTCCATGGGTCCTCCCGTAGTGTTCCTAACACTCACCGGAACTCTGCCATGGGCCTTCTTCAGGGCCTTGAACGGAATCACTTCTGGTATCACTTCCAGGCCTGAGGACTCTTCCCTTGGGTCTGATTCCAGCATGACAAAGGGGCCAGGTTGTTCCCACGAAAGCTTCACAGTGGCCCTAAGACAGGTTACTTCTCCGGGCTGTAGTACTACTCCTTCTCTGCCAAGTCTCCACACCTTCCCTATCCCCTCTCCCGGGGTCTTCTGCTCTAAGACCAGTCGTTGGTAGGCCATCTTTAGCATGGGATGGATTTTGGTGGCTGAATGGTTTCTCTCTTTCACGAGAGGGGTCAGGAGTCTCCTGACTAGATCCGTGTTTGTCCCAATGATCAGGGAAATCTTGCTGGCTCCAGGCGGCCGGGGACACACAACTGCCAGGGTGTCAAACACTTCAGCCTTCCCAGCCACGGATGGGTCGAAAGTCATCTTTATGGGCAGGTACCCATCATAAGGGAAACTCTGGGTTCCAAGTCCCCATATCTCCAGCTCTTCTATCTTCTGGATAGGCAGATGACTCAAGTGCCTATCATAGAAGTCCCGGTATAGTAAAGTCACCTGTGCTCCGGTGTCCAAAAGAGCTTTAGTATAGACTCCTTCCACTTGAATGGGCACAGTAGGAGACGGGCCCACCAGTTCCTTTGGGTATGGCCGGACTGGGGTCACCTCTTTTTTTTGGCTTTTGACCCTTGCCCTGCTCCTTTTGGACTTTAATTTTTCCTGAGCCTGGCATGCATTGACTTTCTCCCTCTCAATGGGGGCACAAACCCGCTGAGGGATGTTATTGTTCCTTTTAGGTGGATGTTCCTTCTTTGGGGTGCTGTACTTCCACTGAGGGGTCTTGCCCCCTCCCTCTGGGGTACATCTTGGTGGGGGTGTACTATACCTCCTCCTAGGAGTTTTGTCTCCTCCATTCTTGGCCTTTTTTTTTAGTTTGGAGCGCACTGAAGATGATGGGCACCCGGTTGACTCCTTCACCGGGGCCCTTTGGAGTTTCCCGCCGGCTTGCAATTATCTGTTCTCTTCTTCTTTGGGCTGGAGCATACGTTAGCAAAGTGGCCACTCCCTCCGCAGTTATAGCAAATCACCTCTTCTCGGTCCTGTAGGGAGGCCGGTGCTGAGGTGTTCGGGAACAACTCCTTTCTTGGGCTTGGTTTCTCTCGTCTTCTCTGATCTTTCTCCATCAAAGAGGTCAGCATCTCCAACACTTGGGCCATTTGCGATTTCAGAGTGTCAACCTCCGCATCTCTTTCTGAACTCTTGACCGAATGGACCAACACTGGTACAGGTGTGACATTCGCCTTGGCCACCTGCTGATCTTCCTCCAGCGCCTCTTCGTCCCTAATAATTTTTATTAGATCAGAGTAGGTTAGTGACATTCCTCCTCCTGAGGTTTTCAGGTGCAGCCAGACCGGGTCTGAGCGCCGCGCTCCCCTCATGATCTGCTTCATGCGTGCTTCATCTGCATCTTTGGGCAGCATTCCCTTCTTCAGTACAATCTTGCATAACTGCCTGTTCAGCCTTCTAACATATTCTGACAGTTTCTCATTCGGCTGCTGGAGAGTGTGTTCAATTTGATAAATCATCTCTGACACCTTCTCCAGCTGACCAAACTCTTCCTGCAGCATGGCCAGGCAATCTTGAGCTGTACAGTTTTCATTTCCAAACCGGAAGCTCTTCACCGATTCTGCCGCGGCACCTTTCAGACTTTCTAAGACTCGCTGTCTCTTCTGTGCCTCAGGCACCTCCCATGCTTCTACTGCCTGCAATGCCTGTTCCACCCAAGTGTCAAAATCTTCCTCCCCCGCAGGGACGGGGAGCTTCCCTGAGAAGGTGCTAAGCTTCCGGTAACTGGCCTCCACATGCACCGTACTGCTTTTCTGGCACTTAATTACAAGGTCTCCTAGAGCATTCAACAATTCAGGCCCTATAGCGGCCAGCGGTGATCCCGGGCTTAATAGTTCCTTAAGCTTTTCTGCTTTAGGGGATAGTGGTGGAGATAATTGTGGGAGTGATGGCTTTGGTGTCTGAAACCATTCTTCCTTCACTGGCAGCGTATGTATCAAGTGATAGATCTGATTATCTATGGCTTGTATACTCTGACTTTTAAAATGCTCTGGGATTTCGTTTTTCAATTCTACCAGTGCGTATGTAAACGAGATCACTGGATCTGGCCTAAAATCCATCACCCATGCTTTGTGGCTCGGAGACAGTAACAATACGAGCTGTTTTATCTCCTCTTCCTTCCATCTTTCCCCCGGGAGTACAATGACTACCGCCGCGGTTGGATCGGCGCCAATCGCTGCGCACCACTGTGACATTGCCAGCGGGTCCATGCTGGTACTTCTGACCGGCTTGATTGCAGCGTGCAACGTACAAGGATCCCGGACGAGCCCCCACGTGTAGCGCTACCCCCAGTTAAGAGAGCCGCTGATATTGATTTGGGCCCTGCAGTGCACCGCTGTCAACCCCCGGCAATCGGCTCTAACCTCCCGTGGCACAGCTGGTGATAGAGAGATAGGACCGCGTGATCGCAACTGTTGGTGACGCAGTCCTATAACAAACATACACAGAATATACTTTAAAACTCCTATTAAAGTAAGCGGAACTGACACCAAATGTACTTTACCCAGATATTTTACTGAGGCTAATGGGCAAGTAATAAACAACAGTATAACAAGTTGCAGATCCCTGCAACAAACAGTAATAAAGATAAACTGAGTAATCAGAATAATAAAGTATTGCTATGCAACTCTAGCGCTGCCCTTTTACAGCTACTTCCCCTCATGGGTAGACTAACACCCAGCAATGTCTACCTATGCAGTCAGGCCTGACTGATCTAAATGGAAGTTCAGTGAAACAATATTTGCTAGCAATCTCTCGGTGGTGCACTTGAAGAACAACTTTGTAATCCCAACGAATAGTAAAGATAAAGTATCTGTCTTTAAACAGCTCTCACCACCTGGACAAGTCCAAGTCCCTTTCCTCCATCGATTCGTCTAGGAACAGGAATCCACCGACATCCAAGTCTTCAATCCTTCTGGTGTACTGCAGCAAGGAGGATTAGATGTCTCTAAGGCTCTGCTAGGCTGGCAGAGGGCTCTTTGGAAAGGAGCACACGGCCCAGGCTTCAGGCCTTGTGCACACAGCAGTTCAGCACAGAGATCCTCTTGCTAGGAGAGGGGTGTCCAAAGAGGCCGACCAAAACTCCGCCTCCCCTTTATAAAGTCTGCCCCAGCAGTCTCTGTTCTGGAGCAATGCACCCTGGGTGCTGCAAGATGTACTGGGAGATGTAGTCTCTCTCTCCTCTGCTTTCACTTCCATAATGTCTCTTTACTTCCTCCCGACTCACCTCTCACCTGGAACTTCTTGTCTCTCTGCATTAAAGGGGAACACCCCGCTACAACTGTACTGGATTTTATTTCAATAATAAAGATGCCTCCAACGGTGTGTGGCCGTCCAGGATGTTTTTCCTTCTACAAGCTTGTGCAGAGCCAGCACCTGTGAATTCATAATAGGGCGGGAGCTTTCCTGAAGGTTCAGGGCTTTGAGAGCGACAATCTTTTCTTACATGAACTTTATTGTTTATATAGTCCGTAGGGTTCAATATTGAGTTGGCCCACCCTTTGCCGCTATAACAGCTTCAACTCTTCTGGGAAGGCTGTCCACAAGGTTTAGAAATGTGTCTATGGGAAAGTTTGACCATTCTTCCAGAAGCACATTTGTGAGGTCAGGCACTGATGTTGGACAAGAAGGCCTGGCTCGCGGTCTCCACTCTAATTCATCCCAAAGGTGTTCTATCGGGTTGAGGTCAGGACTCTGTGCAGGCCAGTCAAGTTCCTACACCCCAAACTCGCTCATTCAGGTCTTTATGGACCTTTCTTTGTGCACTGGCGCATAATCATGTTGGAGGAAGGGGCCATCCCCAAACTGTTCCCACAAAGTTGGGAGCATAAAATTGTCCAAAATGTTTTGGTATGCTGACACCTTAAAGTGGTTGTAAACCCCCCTGAGACATTTTTACATATAGGTAAGCCTATAAAAAGGCTTACCTATATGTATTGAAAATATCTCCAAAACGTGCACCGTTTAGGAGATATTTACCTTGTAGTGCGCCGATGTGGTAATCGGCGCATGAGCAGTGAGGAGTCGGCCCTCTGTGCCATCTCTTCCCCAGCGTGTACCGTGACTGACAGGCTCCCACGTGCATGTGCAAGAGTAATGTCACACGGCTCCGGCCAGTCACAGAGCCAGAGTCCGCGGCCCCGGAAGGAAGAGGGGCAAAAATGGATGCTTCCAACAGCGGACACATCGCAGGCTTTGTTTGCAGGTAAGTGCCACATAATGGGCTAGTATGCAATGCATACTAGCCCATTATGCTTTTACTTTTCAGGGGAATAAAGAGGAAGTAAAAACCATCAGGGTTTACTTCCTCTTTAAGAACTTTATTCACTGGACTGAAGGGGCCAAGCCCGACATCCAACATCAGTGCCTGACCTCACAAATGCACTTCTGGAAGAATGGTCAAACATTCCCATAGACACCCTCCTAAACCTTGTGGACAGCCTTCCCAAAAGAGTTGAAGCTGTTATAGCTGCAAAGGGTGGGCCAACTCAATACTGAACCCTACGGACTTAGACTGGGATTCTATTGAAGTCCATGTGCGTGTAAAGGCAGGTGTCCCAATACTTTTGACAATATAGGGTATACATTGTTCCAAATTACTGTAAGTGCAAAAAAGGAGTAGATCGGCCAATAATTAACCCCACACCATAAGGATGGTATGGGGGAAAAAAAGGGGGAAGGGGGGAACGGGTAACAGCGGCGGACAGATGATCAGGCCGGCTCAGTCAAATACCCATCCACTATCTTTTTTACAAATTATTGGGTTTCCTCCACCTCTCACTCTCTCCCTTTCCTCTGATGCGTTTTCAGTGCCCATACATCTGATATAGATCAGAGACTGTTTGAACTCAAGCCAGCTTCTCCAAGTTCCATAGAATTTTGGATAGGAATCATTTTGTAAATGTAATAATTCTTCCACTAATCTAGTACTATCTACCTCTCTAAACCATTCCAATATAGTTGGTGTTTTCTTAGACTTCCAATATTTCGGGAACAATTTTTTAGCAACTATCAGCAGAAATGGGGTAATAGACTCTATATTTTTTCCTTGACTCACTTGTAGCGTGAAACAGACATTGCCAAGGATCTTGCTTAATTTAAGAGTTTTACCAGTCGTCTTAATTGAATTCAGGACTTTTTTGTCCAACAGTCATTGTCAGGTCTTTGTCTTCAGGGCTTGTTGAAAGCCTACTCATCAGCAATTCTGAACATGTAAAAATGACATTTCCGTTTGTAAGTTGGTGCAATAATTAGTGGACATTAATTCAAAGGTTCTTCTTCTTTTTTTTTTCTCCATCTGTTCTAGAATGATTCCTCCAACTAGCAAGACATTCCGTGTTAATAACTTGGCTGCGGGAACTGTCTACGACCTGTGTGTCTTGGCAATCTACGACGATGGGATCACCTCTCTCACGGCTACAAGAGTTATCGGCTGCATCCAGTTTACAACCGAGCAAGATTACGTCCGTTGCCATTTTATGCAGTCCCAGTTCTTGGGAGGCACCATGATAATTATCATAGGAGGGATTATTGTTGCATCCGTGCTTGTTTTCATAATTATCCTCATGATTAGGTATAGGGTTTGTAATGGTAATGGGCAGCACAAGGCGACGAAAGTCAGCAACGTGTATATACAAACAAACGGATCCCAGAACCAAGGTTGCGGTGCATCATTGCCGCCATCTGCTTCCAAGCAAACCGTCGAGCATGAAGAGAGTGCTCAGTGTTGTAAGTCTACTGACAGTGGCGCACCTTCTTCGGACACTTGCTCAAGCCAAGGTGCCACCGCCGCCACTACCTCGGCTCCGCCTCACACGTGGACTTCAAATACTTCTTCTCTTAAGCAGAAGAAAAAGACTGCGTCGAAACCCGCGGACTCACAAACGGACACAGTTTTAAATATGGAGTCCCAAAACACGAATAGGAATAATTCAACCGCCCTTCGGTTAGCTAGTCGCCCCGCTGTATCTGTTAAAGAAGCGCCAACTTACAAAAGAGCACAATCAAAACCAAGTAAGTTCCTTACCTTACCTGCAGACACTTCTAGAGTAAAGCGGAGGTACTCTTTAAATGGTGAGATCATGGAGTACCATTGTTACGTGAACTCGTACCACAATGGTGGACTGTGGTCTAAAAGAAGCATGTCTATGAATGGGATCTTGGGCCAGTCTGATAGTTCCGACATGGACAGTGGGAAAGCAACATGTTCAAGTTCCGAATGGATATTGGAAAGCACTGTGTGATTAGTTCCTTTTTTTTTTTGACATACAATTATAAAGAGAAAAATACAAAATTATTTGGAACACCTTGCTAAAAAATACAATAATAATATATAAAAAAAAAAGAATACATGGAAATTCCATCAATGGAAATCAATATTTTCATTTTAGGCTTCTACAAACAGGGTTGTGTAAAAGCCACCTGCACCCGTAAGTTGGCGTTCCAGTGGTGATACAAGACAAGATAACATTTGCAAATGGTGGAATAAAAATATAAAAAACAGCACCAGTGCCTTCCTTTCCTGTAGGACTGGCTTCCTGGTTCTGCCGCAGCAGAAATAAATGGGACTGAGATCACGTTAAAAGGCCTTTCATATGGGAAAATCCTTCAAGCTTTTAACATACAAAAAAAAATGATAAAAAAAAGACCAGTTATGGAAGTATTAGTAAAAAAAAAAAAAATATTTTTTAAGAGACCAGACTGTATTTATTTTTGAGTGACAATGATGTTGCCTTTATTTTTAGGCAAATGCTGTACAGAACAACAACTTCTGTGTTGTTATGTTGTGTAAAATAAAATATTCAATATCTATATGAATTAATGGTTGAAATTTTTACCTTTTTTTTAATTTATTTTTTACATTTATTTGTATAAAATGACAAATTATTTTTTCAGGTCTGCAAACCATATCTGGATGGAGCTAGTAGGCTTTTGTACTTACTATGGTTGTAAAAGCAAATCAAATTTTGGTAACACTGAAATACACGTAAGCCTGTCGTTCTTACATTGCACAAAATTTGAAAATCGACCTTGTTAATTATTGTTACAAATTAATAATTTATCGAATTACATAAATGATGAGATGTCATTCACAAATTGTATCATTTGTTACTTTGGTTATTCATAACCCCTTGGTGTCAGCTCCCGCCGAGCCTTTGAGGGGTTTAAAATGGCGGGGCGGGGCTTGTGACGGTGGCCCGCGGCAGTCACATGATCGGAAAACTCCTGATCGCAAGAAGCAGGGTGTAAACTTTCAATACAGTTCTATGGGCGCTATTGGATGCAAATATGCGGCCCCTCGGTGCCAAGGCCCAGACTCTAAGAGGTCGCGTATTTGCGTGAGCTCTGCACCAAGGTGTTAATAGAGCGCTGCTCCAAGCACCAATAGAATGACTCTAATAACCCACATCAAATGAGGTGGTTCTGGCGTACGTGCTAATCCAATGCAGTATGAAGAATCCTGGGTAGAGGCTACACACAAAGAACAGCTCCTGGTACTTAGGAGGTAAAAAGCGGCCTCAGCCCTGGCTCCTACCAATAAGCCACGCCCCCTGAGGCGTTCCACCCTGACTTCAGGGTTTAGCCATAGGACCATGAAAGGCTAAAGTGGATGAAGTAGAAGGAACTAATACAAGGACCATTCCTATAAAGAATGCATAGAAAAAAACATATTCAATCCCCCTTACCCCCCACCAGGGGAGGGAAATGAAAACAAATGGGACTTTAAGTGTACCGTAACCCAAAAACAAACATGGATATTACAAAAATCTACATCTTTATTACAAAAAGACAGTAAAAACATCCGAGCATTTAAAAAAAAAAAAACTCATGTAGAGCCATATATAGTATATACATGGATAGTTTAAAGAGATGCTCCGTTGTAACAAATATTGTTTGCTTCAGTCCAAATGCAATGAAAAGCGGGTGTGCAGGATCAACGCGTTTCATCCATGACTAAGCCCTGAGGGCAGGGCAAAATGCATGAGTACCTGAAGCTGTTCTTGGTGTGTGGCGTCTACCCTGGATTTGTTAGTTTGTGTTCACAAGAATTAGATTGGTGCTTTTGGTTGAGCTATATCCTGATATTATTATTATTATAATTCATGATCCTGATATATTTCCTATGGGAACTGCCCCTATTTTTTGATGTTTATACATTAAATACATTATCTACATTATCTTAAACCTAGCTATATTATTATGTTCTGACATGTATATATTCAAATCCATGGTAAATTATGGATGAAAACAAATATGTATTATTACTATTTACAATTTTTTATATATAAAAAAAAAAAAAAAATATATATATATATATATATATATATATATATATATATATATATATATATGATAAATAAATATATATATATATATATATATATATATTGTGGGGGGGTTAGCTCGGCAGCGGGTGTGTGTGACCCCCGGGATGTGCTCCCCACACAAAAACAGGCCCAGCAAACGGAGGTTGTGGTTTTCAAAATCAAAAAGGTGCGGTTTATTTTCTATTTACAGTGACAAAACACAGCAAAGCAAAAGAAACATAAATAAAATAAATCCTGGTCAACTTGACCTCTGAGTAAACATACAGGTTTCCTAACTAACAACTGGGATCAGCCTAGTGCTGTCCTAGTCCCTAAGTCCCTGGTTTTAAATGTCCAAGCAAATAGCCACACAGGCTTTGTCTCACCGCACAGGGGTTCACTCTCCCTAGACAGTCCACACAGGTCTGGTTCCAGGCATGAGCAAACACCTAATGAATCTGGGAGTTCTTATAGAGGCCTAAATGAGCTGACAAGCTTCAGCTGGTCTCATCAACTCCCTGTCTGCACGACGCCCCACACTCTCCCTAGAGGTATGAGTCATCCATGAGCCCACTAGCCTCAGCTGGGCTTATACAACTCTCCACCTAGTTGTATAAGTCGGCGTAAAGCCTGAATCTGGGCGAAATATATCTACCCCCCTGGATGCAACCAGGTGACTTTACCTTCCTGCTGTCACATACCCCCCCTCTTGTTTTAACCTCGGGGTTGGAACACCAGCAATCAGGCATTCATGTACTCGAGACAAAGCATCCACATTCCCCATTTGAACGCCAGGGCGATGCTTTACTGTGAAGTTGAATTCCTGGAGGGCCAGGAACCACCTATTCACTCTTCTATTTGTTTCCTTGTTTTGAGCCATCCACTTTAACGGAGCGTGATCCGTAACCATGTCAAAGTGCCTACCTAGCAGGTAGTACCGAAGGGAATCTAGAGCCCACTTCACCGCTAAACACTCCTTTTCAACGGTGGCGTAATTTACCTCATGGGACTTCAACTTCCTGCTGAGGTAAATGACTGGGTGCTCTTCCCCGTTCCAGACCTGGGACAATACTGCTCCTAACCCCACATCTGACGCATCACTTTGTACGACAAAGTCTTTAGAGAAGTCGGGTGAGTACAACACTGGCTGGCTACATAAGGCTTGTTTCAAGAATTGGAATGCTGCCTCAGCCTCGGGGGTCCATTTAATCATGACCGACCCTTTCCCCTTCGTCAGGTTGGTTAGGGGCACAGCCTTAGAAGCAAAGTGGGGAATGAATCGCCGATAATACCCAGCGATTCCCAGAAAGGCTCGTACCTGCTTCTTGCTGTTGGGACGTGGCCAACTCTGGATGGCCTCGACTTTGTTGAGTTGGGGTTTTATTACTCCCCTCCCAATGGTGTACCCAAGATATTTGGCCTCCTCCTGCCCAATGGTACACTTCTTGGGGTTAGCCGTAAACCCCGCTTCCCGAACAGAGTCCAGGACTGCTTGCACTTTTGGCAGATGTGAGGCCCAATCTGTGCTATGGACAATTACGTCATCCAGGTAAGCCGCAGCATACTTCCGATGGGGCCTCAGCATCTGGTCCATTTTCCGCTGGAATGTGGCCGGCGCATTCTGTAACCCGAACGGCATTCTTTTATATTGGAACGCCCCGTCTGGGGTTACAAATGCGGTTTTCTCTTTGGCCGACTTGGCCAGGGGGATTTGCCAATACCCTTTTGTGAGGTCAAGAGTCGTCATGTATCGGGCTGTTCCCAGCCGGTCGATCAACTCATCTATACGTGGCATGGGGTAGGTGTCAAATTTTGTAACTTTGTTCAACTGACGAAAATCGTTACAAAATCGCCAGCTCCCATCCGGTTTAGGCACCAACACAATGGGACTAGACCAATCACTTTGGGACTCCTCTATCACCCCTAAGTTCAGCATTTTCTGTACTTCCTCCCGTATTGCCTCCCGTCGGGCCTCTGGGATCCGATAGGGTTTTAACTTCACCCTTTCACCGGGCGGGGTAATGATGTCATGCTCTACCCCAGATGTTTGTCCCGGCAGCTCAGAGAATACCTCCTTGTTGCGAAGCACAAACTCCTTAACCTCCTGTTGTTGGGGTTGTGACAAGGTGGCTGCTATTCCAACCTCAGGAATCACGCAACCAGTTTGAGCTGGTGACCAAGTGTCTGCGACTAGGGACTCTCTATCCCTCCAGGCTTTCAACAGATTAACGTGATAGATCTGTTCGGGCTTTCGCCTTCCTGGTTGTCTGACCTTGTAATTCACTTCGCTCACTTTTCCCATTATCTCATAGGGGCCTTGCCATTTGGCAAGGAATTTACTTTCAACCGTAGGGACAAGTACCAGTATCCTATCCCCCGGGGAAAAGGTACGGGTCTTGGCTCCACGGTTGTACACTCTCTGCTGTGCTAACTGCGCTTGGGCCAAATGTTCCTTCACGATGGGCATTACCTGTGCAATTCGGTCTTGCATCAGGGCGACATGCTCAATCACACTCCTGTGGGGAGAACTCTCACTTTCCCAAGTTTCCTTGGCAATATCCAACAGCCCTCTTGGGTGTCTCCCATACAGTAACTCAAAGGGGGAGAATCCCGTAGAGGATTGGGGCACCTCCCTAATAGCAAACATCAGATAAGGAAGTAGACAGTCCCAATCCTTTCCATCTCTATCCACCACTTTCTTCAACATTTGTTTTAGGGTTTTGTTGAATCTTTCAACCAGCCCATCGGTTTGGGGGTGATACACAGATGTACGTAATTGCGTCACTTTGAACAATTTACACAGCTCCTTCATAACCCGGGACATAAAGGGTGTACCTTGGTCCGTAAGCAGTTCTTTACAAATACCCACCCGGCTAAACACAAGAGATAGCTCTTTGGATATGGTTTTGGCCGAGGTATTTCGGAGAGGGATTGCTTCTGGATAACGGGTGGCATAGTCCATTATAACTAATATGTACTGGTGCCCCCTAGCGGACTTGATTATAGGCCCTACCAAATCCATGGCGATCCTCTCAAACGGGACCTCAATAATGGGTAGAGGGACCAGCGGGCTACGGAAATGTGGCATCGGGGCCGACCTCTGACACACAGGGCAGGAGGAACAATAATTTTCTATGTCCTTCATCACCCCCGGCCAATAGAATCTCTGTAATACCCTCTCTTGGGTTTTCTCTGTCCCCAGATGACCTCCAAGAATGTGCCCATGGGCCAACTCCAACACCAACTTCCTGTAAGGTTTGGGCACCACAAGCTGCTCAACGGTTTCTTCTGCCTTTTTTGCCACCCGATACAGTAGGTCCTTCTCTACGCTGAAGTATGGGTAAGTGCAGGTATTATCTGGGTTCACTAACTCGCCATCTATTTTCACTATGTTTTCCTGTGCCTTTATTAGGGCGGGGTCTTTCAACTGTTCTGTGGCAAAGTTTTCCCTGTGAACCTCAAGATCAGAAAACTCCACAGACGGTAGGTTTTCGTCTGAGGAGGTGGGCTCCTCTCCAGTTTCTTGAGTCTCCCCTGCCAATACTGATAAGGGAAATTCCGGAGAGTCCTCACCACTCTCAGGGGAGTTCTGGCTATCACATTCCTGGTACATAGGGGCACCAGTGGGGGGCTCAGGATCATCCCACAGTTCCCAGAACTTCGGAAAATCCCTTCCCACAATGGCGTCATGCGGTAACTGAGATACTAAGCCCACTGGATGAGAGAGGGTACCTTTGGGGGTCTTGAAACACACTGTAGTCACTGGATACTCTCGGGTGTCCCCATGCACACAAATCACAGCTACCTTGCTATTCCCAAAGACCTCTGTTTTAACTAACTCAGCCTTTATCAGGGTCACAAGGCTACCTGAATCCAGCAATACCACAACATTTCTACCATTAACACACATTTTGCATAAATGTTTCTCAGTTCCTCGAATGGCAGTGCATGCGACTGTCGCACACAGCGACTGACGTCTGCCCGTCAGAAAGTCACACTGCATGGGTTCCTCCACAACCGGGCAATTGGCTGCAATATGTCCCGCTTGCCGGCAGCGGTAGCAAACAATCCATTTGGCTGCCTCTTGAGCCGCTGATTTCCCAGGCTGTTCTCGCCAAACTTGGGGTAGAGCTCCCACCCTCTCACTCTCTCCACCCTCACCCCTTGGAATCCTCTTATCCGCCCCTGGGGATGGTCTGGTCTTAGGGTGGAAAGTCCGAGTGTCTCTGGAAGAGGCCGTCAGGTTCTCTGTAGCCAAGTATTTCTCCACACGATCCACAAGACCATCGGCCGTCTCTGGGTCTCCATGGCTTACCCACTTTTGGATGGCAGTAGGAAGAGCTCTCAAAAACCGATCCATTACAACACGTTCCACAATCTTTGGTGCGGACAAAGTCTCTGGCTGTAGCCACTTTCTGCTCAGGTGAATGAGATCATACATTTGAGACCTGGGGGGTTTTCCAAGCTGGAAAGTCCAGTTATGCACACGCTGAGCCCGGACAGCCTGGGTGACACCCAGCCTTGCCAAAATTTCAGCTTTTAGCATCACATAGTCTTTTGCTTGGTTAGGCTCTAGGTCATAGTAAGCTTTCTGCGATTCACCAGTTAACAGAGGAGCCACCAGTCCAGCCCACTGCTCCTCAGGCCACTTTTCTCTTTCAGCGGTCCTTTCAAATGTGGTCAAAAATACCTCTGGATCATCCTCTCCAGTCATTTTTGTCAATAAACGACTCACCCCAAAGGACGCGGTATTAGTGGGACGGCTTTCCTCACTGGTCTGCGGACGTTGCTGCATTACTGCTTCCATTTGTTGTAGTCTCTGCTCTTGCTTCTGTAACAGGTCTATGAAGCGGGCCTCAGATTGCTGCTGGGCTTGTTGCTGAGCTTCCAGACTCTGTTGGTGAGCTTGCTGCTGGGCTGCAAGGCTCTGTTGATGAGCTTGCTGCTGGGCTGCAAGGCTCCTTTGCAAACCTGCATTTGTCTGCTGTTGATTGGCATTTGCTAGAGCCAGCTGTTTCAGTATCTCCTCCATGCTGGCTTAAAAAAAAACTGCCCGCATTCTCCACCAACTGTGGGGGGGTTAGCTCGGCAGCGGGTGTGTGTGACCCCCGGGATGGGCTCCCCACACAAAAACAGGCCCAGCAAACGGAGGTTGTGGTTTTCAAAATCAAAAAGGTGCGGTTTATTTTCTATTTACAGTGACAAAACACAGCAAAGCAAAAGAAACATAAATAAAATAAATCCTGGTCAACTTGACCTCTGAGTAAACATACAGGTTTCCTAACTAACAACTGGGATCAGCCTAGTGCTGTCCTAGTCCCTAAGTCCCTGGTTTTAAATGTCCAAGCAAATAGCCACACAGGCTTTGTCTCACCGCACAGGGGTTCACTCTCCCTAGACAGTCCACACAGGTCTGGTTCCAGGCATGAGCAAACACCTAATGAATCTGGGAGTTCTTATAGAGGCCTAAATGAGCTGACAAGCTTCAGCTGGTCTCATCAACTCCCTGTCTGCACGACGCCCCACACTCTCCCTAGAGGTATGAGTCATCCATGAGCCCACTAGCTTCAGCTGGGCTTATACAACTCTCCACCTAGTTGTATAAGTCGGCGTAAAGCCTGAATCTGGGCGAAATATATCTACCCCCCTGGATGCAACCAGGTGACTTTACCTTCCTGCTGTCACAATATATATATATATATATATATACATACAATATATAGAAGGAGGGATTGCTGCACTTAAAATGTAATACAAAATCGGAAAAGATACAAAGATTACATAAAAAAACATTTTTTTTATTACATTTTAAGTGCAGTAATCTCTCTTTTGCTTTTTCTATATATAGCCTATGGGAAGGCTTCAATGCTCTGCTCTGTGGCTTATTACCAAAGTGCACCTCACCCTATTTACTGAAACATATATATATATATATATATATATATATATATATATATATATAGTTACATATACTGTATACTGTACCTATATATATATATGTGGATATATATCTATCTATATCCATCTATCTATCTATCTATCTATATATATATATATATATATATATAGAGAGAGAGAGAGAGAGAGAGAGATATCTATACATATAAATATCTATCTATATATATATATATATATATATATATATATATATATATATATATATATACAGTATAAATATATATATATAGACATCTTGCATATATGACAACATGGATACCTTTAGATAGTCTACACAATAGATCAACACATTTTTGTGTAACCTATCAACAATATTTGCATATTTTTTAGGTTCTGTAAAATAAATTATTCACTCACTTAAAATTAATATCATAAAAATGTGTTACTGGCCAGATTACCAGGTGAAAACAGAGGGGGGGAAAAGGCCTAAAAAAAATAAAAAATGAATGCAGCCACCACATTTAATGATTGGTAAGCTGCAATATATTAATTTTTTTGATTTTTGGTTTAATATCGCTTTTTATGATCTAAGAAAAAACTCACCTTGGGATAAGGAAATATGCTAAATCAAAAAAACGAAATAATTGCTAAGCCAAGTGGAAGCAATTAAAAAAAAATAATAATAATTCACATTTTTAGATTATGTATATATAAAAAAAATAGAAAATGATTATGTGATTATTAAATCAAGCTACGTATATTTACGTAGGTAAGTTACAGTAAAGGAGTTTATCTTTCATATAGATCATCTAGGGGAATTGGAGTTGTCACATATGTAATGTGATTTCTTTACAAGGTTACATGAAGATGACTGTACTTTGCTGCTTCTCTTTCACAAAAGATGAAGAATAGAAGAATAGAAAGTGTCAATGCTATTCAATGAAAAAATCATATTCTGTAGGTGGCTTATTCTATATTTGATTTTGTGACAGCAGACATTCAGAAGAATGGACAGACATATACAGTAGATAGCACTAAAGTCCATATTTTAAATATTTTCTATGAATATACGCAATATCAAGGGGGTTTAAACAGTGAAAACCCCACTAAGAAGTACTGATTAAAAAAAAAAAAACACACACACGCAATGGTTTTCCTTTAAAATGAAATTAAATATTACAATTATTTCCAGGCTTGGTCCCCATATTCTGTACTACTCCGGTAATAAATGTTATTTTTCCTGAATCTACTGAGGATTTAATAACACTAAATCAAAAATAATAGCAATTCCTAAATAAGATCACAATAAGCCAAACTACTTCTAGAATTTCATGTTTATATTAGAACACAATAAACGGGATTGTTTCTAATTGAATATTGAAAAACCATTTTGGAGAAAAACATAACTCAGTAATTTAATTTAATGAAATTCTCCTGACCATATATCATCTTATTAAGCTTGGAAGGCAGAAAAAAATTATTATGTAACAGGCACTGAAATGTACTCATTATTTTCAAGATTGGAAAGGATAAAATGTGGTTAATTTTTTTTTATTTTTTTTTTACTGAATTTAGTGAATAATTACTAATACGATTGCATAAAGTATTTGTCTCTCATTTTGTTAAATGTTTTGTATGTGAGCTAAAGTAACAACAACGGAAATACAACTACAAATGATAATTCTCTTTTATTATTATTATTATTGTTATTATTATTGTTGTTATGATTTATATTATTATTATTAATATTATTTATAGTATTATTATTTTTTATTTAATTTCTTCTACTTTTGCTTATTCTTATTATTATGATTATAATTATTATTATTATTATTATTATATTTATTTATATTAACATTTTTCATGTTTTTACTCATATACAGTAGGTACAAAAATTGCCTTCTTCTTATTATTATCTTTATATTTTCTTATAAGACATGACACATGAAATTTTTCAAATGAACCTAATTTAACTGTTCTCCTAATATTATTGTCTTTTTCTACACCTCCTCATTATTTTTATTCTTAATAACAATAATACCAAATAGCAACAATGTTATTATTATTTCTTTTTGTTCTTACTTTAGTTTTCATTAAATCATTAGTCTCCGGGTCATGCAGTTTAATATGCTGTATTGATTAAAGTTGGTCATGCATGGTTTGAATTTCGGCCTAATGAATTGGGATCCTGAATCAGCCAAAATGTGTCAATTAAAAATTGACTGAGCCAGGGGAAAAATGATAAGTCAATGTGTGGGTATTCAGACAGCCGCGGGTAATTCTTCCTGAATACAGTCCCCGGCAGTGAGGATTCCTTCATCCATTGCTGGTTAGCCTTGATGGGAGAATCAATTAATTTCCTCGCATTCAGTTCATGGACACAAAACAACCATGTAATATGAACTCCTCAAAGTGATACTAAAGGTTCAGCTTAAAAAATAAATAAATGTATGTATATATATATATATATATATATATATATATATATATATTAATATATATATATATATATATATATATATATATATATTAGGGCTGTGGAAATTAACTATTAATTCCTCGATTAATCGATTAATTTTTTTGATCAATCAAAATTCTTTTGATGGGTACTCATCTCTCCACCGGCGAGGCTTGCCGTGTCCATCTGAAGGGCTCCTTTGCTGTGCCTTCATATCTGCATGCCGGCGGGACCTTACTATCTGCCACACGCAAGGGCTGTTACACTTCCCTCTATCACTTCGCTCTATCAACCTGGGATTCTACAGCCACCCACTGGGAGTTGTGATAGTTCCCTTCACGGGACATCTACATGCCGACGGACTGATGTTAACCCCTCCTCGTCTGGATTCAGCAGTGGTATCATTGTACACATTTTTATACCAGTATCATACTTGGCTACATGTTTTTATGACTGCTTTTGCTACCGTTTGGTATTACTCGCACCATTTTTACAGTTTATGTAGCTACATTGATTTTATCTCCAGTGCAATATTTATTTGGTTACCTACTTGAAGATTATACCAGTTTTAATGCTATTCCCATCGAGCGCTGCCTTTGTGTGTTTTTTGTATCCTGCTATCCATTTTCCCAGTGGTTGGGAGCTGCACTGGGAATCGGCCTGCAAGGAGATCAGCTAAAAGTAGTTGGATCTGTATGTGCGTTATAATTAATCGAAATTTGTCGATTAATCAATTTTAAAAAAACGATTAATCGAACACGAAAATTTTAATCAGTAACAGCCATATATATATATATATATACAGTTGTGCTCATAAGTTTACATACCCTGGCAGAATTTATGATTTCTTAGCCAATTGTTCAGGATGCAAAGAAGAACCCACAAATAACTTCAGTTGAAATACAGGACTCTCTGAAAACATGTGGTGTGGCTGTTTCAAGATGCACAATAAGGAGGCACTTGAAGAAAGATGGGCTGCATGGTCGAGTCACCAGAAGAAAGACATTACTATGCAAATGCTTAAAGTGGATGTAAAGCCACTCTCATCCTTTCTAAACTACTGTCATAGTGCTGATCTATAAGGATATAGATGCCTCCTGCATGTATCCTTATCTGGCAAATGTCTCCCCTCTGTCTGTTATAAGAACTGAAAAACTGCAGATTCTGTGGGTGGATCTGTTGTCTGGAGCTCGGTGGGTGGAGTCGTGATGTCAGTAGTCTCCCCGCCCACCTCAACACTCCCCTTGTCAACCTGCATTTTCTCCTGTGTATTCCTTCTGCTATGATCACTAACATCCAGTCAAAATCCAGAAAAGTAACCACATGACTTCAGAAAAGGAGTGGGGGTGGGAATTAAAAAAAAATGCCTGTCTAAAGCTAATGCAGGAGATATGTAAATAACCTGTCACTCAAAGCAAGGGGGCGGAACGGACAAAGGTTTTTCTCTGTTTGTCCGTTTTATCTCACTGAACAATAAAAGAGGATTGCTCAGAGCTGGATTACCTCTTTGTGGCAAGACCTGGCACAAGTGATAGGAAATCTTATACACTACATTGTGACAGCAAAAAATAAATAAAAAATTTGGGGTTTACTTCCACTTTAAGCCAAGCACAAGGGTGTAAGGCATTTAAAGTTGGTGAGTGTGTTTTCTAAAAGGCAGCAGAATCACTGGCACATAGGGTGTGGTGGAAGATTGAATAGAATCTACTGGATTATCTTTATGGACTTTATTGTGTACATATAGAATAATCATTTTTTCACTGGTCACAGTGTGATAATTCTGTACATATATTTTTCTCATTAAGAATATTCACTATATCACTATATTATTGTGATTTCAGCGCCACTATTTTTTCCACTTCCTAGTTTGATAGGGGTTAAAATACTACTTGCAAGAAGTGTTGTTTGACTAAATTTCAAGAACCTTTTTGTCTTCCTCTGGATCAATCGCCAAATTAAAGTTATGAGGATACAAGTTTAATGTCTTTCTTCTTTTCTTTTTTTTAAGTCAATGAACATTTTCTATTTTTTTTTTCAGTGAAAACATTTGTCTTTTTTTATTCAAGATGATCGGTGGTACAAATGTACCATTTACTATACAACAAAGCATAGAAGGGTGTTATACAATCAAGAAGAAAACATAAAGGAATAATAAAATATGCAAATAAATACATAGTAATTAGTAAATTTGTAATATATTATTAGTAGATTTGTAAATATGAATAGATGTTGATCTCTGGGACGAACAGGGCAACCCATCCTACTCGAACACCCCAATGGGAACTAACTGTGTCACAAGAGAAGGTCATCCCCCCCCCCCCAATCCTTAATATCCAAAATGTTCTCTATATCTAAAGTGTGGAATTCCAGATCCAGTGTGGAATAGATAAAGGAATGCTGAATGGTGTAATCATCCTAATAGGAATAGAAGGAAAAATGGAAAAGAGCTCATGAACTGGGGAGGGAATTAGGGAAAAGGGGAAAGGGAAGTTTCCAAGAGGACTCCCCTACTCAGCATTGTTCATGGAATGCTATTGTTTATCAGATAAGGATCTATAAGGCTTTGTGTATGTTATACCAGTCAATCCACGGTTGTCAGTGGTCAAGGAATTCAGTATGTTTCCCAGCCACTGACGCCAGCATTCGTTCATACGTGTAATGTGTAGAAAGAGTGCGCACAACTTCAGTCACCGCAGGGGGATCTGAGGATCTCCATAATCTGATGCCGCGTACACACAACCGTTTTTCATGACGAGAAAAATGCAATTTTTTAAATTGGAAAAAGGAGAAGTTCAACTCTAGTGGGGAAGGGTGGGGACTGCCAACATCCCAGTGGTAAGTCAAAAATACAAAGAAAAACCCTCTGTTGGGACTTTAAAGGAAATCACTCAACCCAAATGAATGTACAAATATGAATTAATCAAAAAATTTAATGTATTACAAAATATTAAAACATTAATATGGAATGGTCCTTCAAGAGAAACTCAAATTTCCAATTGACATAACCAGATAAAAAAAAACATAAAACAACCACTATTTATAACACTCTTGTATGAATGTACATAGTGCAGCTCTACGCGTTTCGAGGTTTGGAAGGTATATCCTCTTCATCAGGAGCATGTGGTGTTCAATTGTTTATGATCTATAATTTATAAGGGTGAGTATAAATATATGATAAACATACATAAATGGAAACAGACAAAATTAATTCTGTTTAAATTGGTCGTTAAAAACGATTGTGTGTAGGCTCCAGAGCATTTTTCTCGACGTGAAAAATGGCCATTAAAAATTTAGAACATGCTCTATTTTTTCTCGTCGTTTTTCACGTCGTCGTTTTTCTTGTTGTGAAAAACGGCCGTGTGTACGCTTCAATGACGGAAAAAAAACGCACATGCTCAGAAGCAAGTTATGAGACAGGAGCGCTCGTTCTGGTAAAACTAGCGTTCTGAATGGAGATAGCACATTCGTCACGCTGTAACGGACTGAAGAGCACGAGGCTGAAAAGCGCGAATCGTCTCTCACCAAACTTTACTAACATGAGGATCAGCAAAAGCAGCCCAGAGTGTGGCGCCATCCGAATTGAACTTCCCTTTTAAGCCCTGTACACAGGATCGGATTTCCTATGGATTTAAATCCAATGGATTTTTCCATCGGAATTCCGATGATCTGACCTCCATCAGTCTTGCCTACACACCATCAGTCAAAAATCCAACCGTCCCAAACGCCGTGATGTAAAACACTCAGACGAGCCGAGAAAAATGAAGTTCAATGCTTCTGAGCATGCGTCGACTTGATTCTGAGCATGCGTGGGTTTTTTCTCAGATGGAGTTCCACACAGACGATCATAATTTGCTATCGTTTTTTTTTTCCATCGGATAAATTTAAAACATGTTCTATTTTTTCTCACCGATGAAAAAAAGACCGATGGGGCCCACACACGATTGGTTTGTCCGATGAAAAAAGTCCATCGGACTGTTTTCATCAGTAAAACCGATCGTGTGTACAGGGCATTATAGTGCCGCCGTACGTGTTGTCGAATCGGCTCTCACCAATCTTTTACTAACACAAGGATCAGCAAAAGCAGCCCAAAGGGTGGCGCCATCCGAATGGAACTTCCCCTTTATAGTGCCGTCGTACATTTCGTACGTCACCGCGCTTTGCTCGAGCATTTTTTTTCACGATAGTGTGTAGGCAAGGCAGGCTTGAGAAGAATCACGTCGAGAAAAACATCGTTTTTTTTAATGACATTAAAAACGGCCGTGTGTACGCGGCATAAGAATCACTAGTTTGGCAGCCAGGAATAAGTGAGTGGTAAACTGTCTGAAAGATGGTGGTAAAGCTTCTATGCCTATGTTCAGAAGGGCTAGTGGTGGGGAGATCTGTATTGGATGGCCTGTCACTTGTGGGAGAATCAAGAATATTTTGGGCCAGAATTTTGCTAGATTCCTACATGTCCTTAAGATATGGGAAATGGTGCCAGGTTGAGAACATTTTCTCCAGCATAATGGGGATAAAAAGGAATTTAATTTGGCTATTCTGTATGGGGTCAGATACCATCTTTGTGTAACTTTTTGTGATAGTTCCCAGTGGTTTGTGCATTTTGTTGTGGAATATATGTAATTTAGCGTTATACTCCATTGTTCATCTGAGAAGGATTCGTTTACATCCCTTTCCCAGGCTAACATTGAATTTGTTTTTGCAAATATAGATTTGTTGTGAAGGAGGTTGTAAAATAGGGAGATACCCCTTTTACGATCAGCATCGGAAGTGAAATAAGTATGGATTCGCCAAAATAGGTCGTATTTTAGGATCGGGGTGTGTTTCAGAAAAGATGCTATTCGGGCTTATGTGAACTATTCCGCGTTGGATAGCCTGTATTGTGCTTGTATGGAGGTAAAGGATTTCATGTTGCATCCCTGATATAAGTCAGATATATATTTAATATTTTTTTTGGTCCATTGGTCCAATCTAAGATCAGTTGGAATAGGTATGTCGATGGGGACCTTCGGGGTAGACCCAACATTTGTCTTTTTTAACCCTACTATTTTATTATGTGAGATTCCTGCCAAAGTAGGCTGGGGCATTGAGTGCATGCTTGCCATTCTGAACCGGAATCACAATTCTCAATGTTTAGCAGTACATTTCCCAATAACACAATAACAAACAATAACAATAAAAAGCACAAGAAACATATTTTAAGAACATTTTTCAATAAAAACATAATATTGTAAAAAGGTTGAGTTATCTAATGGCCTTTGGATTTCAGGTAAGAATTATTGTTTGAATAAAGCCTCGTACACACGACTGTTTTTATCGGCAAGAAAACTGCTGGGAGAGCTTTTTGCCGAGAAAACTGTTCATGTGTATGTTTTCTCGGAAGGAAAACTGCCTGTAATCTCAACGAGAAAAATAGAGAACCTGCTCTCTATTTTTCTCTTCGGGATTCTCGCCAGAGTTTTCCTGCCGAGAAAACCGGTCGTCTGTATGCTTACCTGTCCGAGGTAAACCCGCGCATGCTTGAAAAGTCTTTGACGCATGCGCGGTAGCATACAAGGTTAGTGTGGGGTGTAGCAAGATGGTGGCGACGGCATCGAATGTGACGAGCGACGGCTCGTCGTAGTCGATGACGTCACCGCGTTCTTGCCAGTCAAAAGAACGGCGGTTCTTTTGAATGGCCGTCAGTACACAGGGCCTGGCAAGACAAGCTTGCCAGGAATCCCGTCGAGAAAACCAACGTTTTTTTTCCCGACGGGATTCCCGCCCGTGTGTATAGGGCTTAAATCTTTCAAAAAAATTTGTCTTTCGCTGTATCAACCGCTGAATCAAGCCGCGTACACACGATCGGTTTTACCGATGAAAACAGTCCGATGGACTTCTTTCATCGGACAAACCGATCGTGTATGGGACCCATTGGTCTTTTTTCCATCGGTTTTAAAAAATAAGAACATGTTTTACATTTTTCCGATGGATCAAAAACCGATGGGAATTTCCGATCGTCTATGGGCAAGTCCATCGGATAAAAAACCCACGCATGCTCAGAATCAAGTCGACGCATGCTCAGAAGCATTGAACTTCATTTTTCTCGGCTCATCGGAGTGTTTTACGTCACCGCGTTTGGAACGGTCGGTTTTTGGACTGATGGTGTGTAGGCAAGACTGATGGAAAACAGTTTCATCGGATTTCCGATGGACAAATCCATCGGACTAGAAACCATAGGATATCCGATCGTGTGTACACGGCTTTAGAGTTATGAGGATACAAGCTTACTCTGTTCTTTCATTTTTCTTTTTCAGTGAAAACATTTTTCTGTTTTAACCCAACTATTTTATTATGTGAGATTTCTATTAAAGTAGGCTGGAGTACTGAGTGCATGTTTGCTATTCTCTACTGGAATCACAATTCTCAGTGTTTAGCAGTACGATTTCCAATAACATAATAACACACAATAACATTAAAAATATTTTAATATCCTTTTTAAATATAAATATAATATTGTAAAAGGTTGATTATCTAATGGCCTTTGGAGTTCAGGTAAGAAGTATTGTTTGAATTAATCTGAAGAACCTTTTTGTCTTTCTTTTAGATCAACTGCTGAATTAGAGTTATGAGGATACAAGTTTATTGTCTGTATTTTTTTTTTTTTTTTTTTTTAAATGAATGAACATTTTTATTTTTATTTTTTTTTAATTTTTTTTTCATCCAAAAACATTTGTCTTTTTTAACCCAACTATTTTATTATGTGAGATTCCTACCAAAGTAGGCTGGAGCATTGAGTACATATTTGCCATTCTCAACCGGAATCACAATTCTCAGTGTTTAGCGGTACATTTCACAATAACATAATAACACACAATGACATTAAAAAGCAAAAGTTCTAGAATGTAGAAAAATAAATAAATGGTACATAATTGTCAAAAATGTGCATTAAAGATGATTACATCCTGAGAAGGATAACATTTCATTCTTACGGAGATATCTATGTGTAATTATGTTAAAGGTTAAAGCGATTATTTTTGAAATGCAGATCTAAAAATCGACAAGCAGCGCGCATTAAAATGTTTATATACATATATATACATATATACAATACTGAAAGTAGCATGTCATTTACAGAGATTGGATTGAGATTTTATGACAGGTAAAGGGGAACAGATATCAGTAATGAGTCAATGTAATAATAGATTTATTTTATAACATATGCAAAGGTCAATGACCTTTTGTAAAGGCCAGGACCTATAATATCAGGATAAACGGAAATATGAAGATTTCTGGTAGATTAAAAGAGAAGTATGGGATTTAGGAAAAAAAAACAAAAAAAACCTAGGGATGTCCCCCGCAGGCTCCAGACAGAGAACTGAGTGATCAAATACCGCTGATCGCTCAGTTCTCTGTATTCAGGCTGCAGAGAGCTGGTGACTGTTAGCCACCAGCTCTCTGCTCTGCCCCGGGTATGGAGGGGGTAGAAGTGGCTGGCTCAGGCTCTCAGAAGCTCACTGAGAGGTTGAGCTAGCTGCCGGTCCAGGCATCTGGGTGGATCCAGACCATATGGTCAGAATTTTTTTCAGAGCCTCAAATGGTTCTGTGACGTCAGCCCGCTGTCAGCTGAAAATGGGTCACATAAGTGCAGAACAAACTGCATGTGGTCGGGATTTTTTTCAGAGCCTTGACTGGTTCTGTAATGTCAGCTCGCTGTCGGTTGAAAACGGGTCCCATGAGTGAAGAACGAACTACATGCACTCCTGTAATCGCTCTGTTCTCGGTATTCAGGCTGCAGAGAGTCGGTGACTGTTAGTCACCTGCTCTCTGCTCTGCCACGGCTGTGGAGGGGGTGGGAGTGGCTGGCTCAGGCTCTCAGCAGCTCACTGAGAGGCTGAGCTAGCTGCTGGTCCAGGCATCTGGGTGGATCCTGACCATATGATCAGGATTCTTTTCAGAGCCTTAAGTGGTTCTGTGACGTCAGCCCGCTGTCAGCTGAAAATGGGTCACACAAGTGCAGAACAAACTGCATGCACTCCTGTGATCTTTAGAAGTACAGCCAAAAAAAATTAAAAATTGTATATGCTTCTCCTTTAATGAACATGAGATGACATCTGAGCTCCAATTTAAAAAAATAAATAAAGGTATACATGTAAATTATATCTCCACATACCTTAAACTGCTCCATCTATTAGCTAGTATTGGCTTCTAAATGATGACATGTATTTATTTATTTCAGGTACTTATATAGGGCTGTCAGTGCTTTACATTAATATTCTATATTTGCATCAGTCCCTGCCTTCAAGGAGCTTACAATCTAAGGTCGCTAACTCACATTCATACATACACATGCTAGGGCCAATATAGACAAGAGCCAATTAACCTCCCAGCGTGTCTTTGGAGTGTGGGAGGAAACCTGGAGTACCCGGAGTACACCTATGCAGGTACAGGGAGAACATGCAAACTCTGTGCAGGTAGTGCGTGGTTGAGATTTGAACCGATGATCCTAGTGATGCCAGGCATATACAGTGCCTTGAAAAAATATTCATACCCCTTGAAATTTTCCACATTTTGTCATGTTACAACCAAAAGCATAAATGTGTTTTATGTGATAGACCAAATAAATATGTGAAAAGTGTGGCATTTGTATTCAGCCCCCTTCACTATGATACCCCTAACTAAAATCTAGCGGAACCAACTGCCTTCAGAAGTCACCTAATTAGTAAATAGTATCCACCTGTGTGTAATTTAATCTCAGTATAAATACAGCTGTTCTGTTAAGCCCTCAGAGGTTTGTCAGAGAACCAAAATGACCAACCAGCATCATGAAGGCCAAGGAACACACCAGAGAGGTCAAGGATAAAGTTGTGGAGAAGTATAAAGCAGGGTTAGGTTATAAAAATATATACCAAGCTTTGAACATCTCACGGAGCTCTGTTTAATCCATCATCCGAAAATGGAAAGAGTATGGCACAACTGCAAACCTACCAAGACATGGCCGTCCACCTAAACTGACCTGCCGGGCAAGGAGAGCATTCATCAGAGAAGCAGCCAAGAGGCCCATGGTAACTCTGGAGGAGCTGCAGAGATCCACAGCTCAGGTGGGAGAATCTGTCCACAGGACAACTATTAGTCGTGCTTCTCCACAAATCTGCCCTTTATGGAAGAGTGACAAGAAGAAAGACATTGTTGAAAGAAAGCCATAAGAAGTCCTGTTTGCAGTTTGTGAGAAGCCATGTGGGGGACACAGGAAACATGTGGAAGAAGGTGCTCTGGTCAGATGAGACCAAAATTGAACTTTTTGGCCTAAAAGTAAAAAGCTATGTGTGGGGAAAACTAACACTGCACGTCACCCTGAACACACCATCCCCACCGTGAAACATGGTGGTGGCAGCATCATGTTGTGGGGATGCTTTTCTTCAGCAGGGACAGGGAAGCTGTAGAAGGAAAAACATCCTGGACTGCCTCACACCGTTGAACGGCGTCTTTATTGTAGAATTTAAGTAAAATCCAATGCAATACAGTCAAATCATATGTGGAAAAAACAAGGACAGGTGGCTAACGCGTTTCACATCATTAGATGCTTCCTCATAGCTACAAATAGGGACAGGGAAGCTGGTCAGAGTTGATGGGACGATGGATGAAGCCAAATAAAGGGCAATCTTAGAAGAAAACCTGTTAGAGTCTGCAAAGGACTTGAGACTGGGGGCGGAGGTTCACCTTCCAGCAGAACGACCCTAAACATACAGCCAGAGCTACAATGGAATGGTTCAGATCAAAGCATATTCATGTGTTATGCCGTGTACACACGATCGGAGATTCCGACAACAAATGTTCGATGTGAGCTTTTGGTCGGAAATCCCGACCGTGTGTATGCTCCATCGGACATTCGCTGTCAGAATTTCCGACAACAAAAATTTGAGAGCTGGTTCTCGAATTTCCCGACAAGAAAAGTTCTTGTCGGAAATTCTGATCGTCTGTATGCAATTCCGACGCACAAAAAACACACATGCTCAGAATCTAGCAGAAGAGCCAAACTACCTATTGAACTTCATTGATCTCAGCTCATCGTACGTCTTGTACATCACCGCGTTCTTGACGTTCGGAATTTCCGACAAGATTTGTGTGACCGTGTGTATGCAACACAAGTTTGAGCCAACATTCTGTCTGAAAAAAATCCACGGTTTTGTTGTCGGAATTTCCGATCGGGTGTACGTTGCATTTGAATGGCCCAGTCAAAGTCCAGACCTAAATCCCATGGAGAATCTGTGGCAAGACTTGAAAATTGCTGTTCACAGACGCTCTCCATCCAATCTGACAGAGCTTGAGATATTTTGCAAAGAAGAATGGGCAAAAATGTCGCTCTCTAGATGTGCAAAGCTGGTAGAGACATCCCCAAAAGGACTTGCAGCTGTAATTGCAGAGAAAGGTGGTTTTACAAAGTATTGACTCAGGGGGGCGCCATACAAATGTACCCCACACTTTTCACATATGTATTTATTTACCGTATATACTCGAGAATAAGCCGAGTTTTTCAGCAAATTTTTTTGTGCTGAAAATGCCCCCTCGGCTTATACTCGAGTCTGTGTCCATCTTCAAATTTGTGTGCCTGATCCCGGCCAGCCGTAGGTCCCCGGGGGACCTACGGCCGGGGAGCACCGGTTTTTCAAAGCCGGGCACCCCTTCCATAGATTCCAATGTTAAACAGTAATTTCTCTGGTGATTTTGGGGACCCGGTACTGGCCGGCCCTAGGTTCCCTGGACCCCAAACTTGGCACACATGTAGCCCCATTCTTAATCTACAGCTATGAAAAGTTTATTATCCAGGGGACCTACGGACGGGGAGCACCAATTTTTCAAAGCTGGGCACTCCTTCTATAGACTCCAATGTTAAACGTCAGTCTAGTCACACAGCGCCTGAGATCAGGTAGGGAGATTGGGCACAGTGAGGCATGGACACAGTGAGGAATGGGCACAGTGACAGTTAGGCATGGGCACAGTGAGGCATGGGCACAGTGAGGCATGGACACAGTGAGGCACTGTGAGGCATGCACATGGACACAGTGAGGCAAGGTGAGGCACAGTGGGGCATGCAGATGGACACCCTAGGCTTAAACTCGAGTCAATAAGTTTTCCCAGTTTTTTGGATTAGGTCTCACACTAAAACCAGCCATCATGCCAAAATTCTTCATTGATCATAGGGAGAACAGGCAAGGGGAGATGCCTAGAGAGAAATCCAAGAGTAGAGTAAATGGGCATATTACGATAAAATAGTTCAGAAGAACAAAATGTTATTTGCTTAGTAGCAAGGGATTAAAGTGTATCCAAATTGAAAACATATTCACACGAAATCACACCGCAGAGTCCTACAAGGTTTTTTGCACTTACCCCTGCTAATTAGTGGGGGAGCCCTCCACAAACTATCATACCACACAAAAAAAAGGAAAATGATCTCAACCCCTACTATTTTACTTGAGTAGACTCACTCTCCAAACTACTTCCTATAACTTCAAACCTTTACATTATCTCAATGGAGGAAAGAGAGTGGACCATGGATATATGACAACTCCCATCTGCATAAAACCCCTATCTTTATTACAAAATTGTAAAATTGTACACATGTATCACAATACATATTAAAAACGATATAGAGTAGAGTAAATGGGAAAATTACGATAAAATAGTTCAGAAGAACAAAATGTTATTTGCTTAGTAGTAAGTGATTAAAGTGTATCCAAAACTAAAACCCTTTTTATTAGGGAAGTGTTAAAACCTTTATCAGACTGTTACCCCTTGTAAGTTTCACGTACCTGGACGAGGTTGAGTTGATGAGAGGGCTTTCCTTACACCTCCGGTCCTATACTCCCTGGCACTGGTGACAGGGAATGGTGGGTTGAGGGGTGGACCTTGTGGTAAGTCTGGATGGAGCAGATGATTTAGAGACTTTCTGGGTACTGCTGAGATGCTAGAGAGGTTTGGTCCAGATCTGTAAAAGATAGGAGATTCCGCGCTTAGGTATAAAAGGTTGCAGCCCCCCCCCCCCAATGAGCTCCCCAAGGAAAGCTCTAATGATATAAAGAGAAGAAAATGGGGGTGATGGCGCTACCTATAGCCTGAAGAGTGATCTGCCAGGTCTCGCTTTATATGACTATATGTAGCAACAAGCTAGACGGGGTCACATATATAAAATCCCAATATGGAAATTATATGATAGTGCCCCCCTGTGGCTAGATAAATGATTGTGGCAAAAAAAATTCCAACCGTGTGGGGACAAATACTCCTATGTAGACAGATCTAGGAGCAAAGGTCCCTAAATCCATCATCAGTTGAACACCCAGTGCTCAATAATGATAGGGAGATACACTCCTATGAAAAAAGTGTTACTAAGTATGCCTACTTGTGCAGAGTGCATGTGATACCAAATCACAATGTTAGAACATGAGAGGTCAGCTCTCCTAATTGATCCAGATCTGTGCAGAATGCTTTTTCACAGACTGGATACAGGAAGACAAAGGAGCAAAAAGCTAACGCGTAGTCAGAGCAAGCAGGAGTCCCCCAAAACTGGGTAGCAGAGGTACCAATTTGGAAAGCAGAAGCAAAGATAGAATCCAGACCGAGGTCAAGATCAAATGGCAGCAGATGTATTAGGACACCAGACAAGGGGTGGGGTTGGGACACAAGACAAGGTCAGCAGTGGGAGATACAGGTACGACAGAGTCAGTAGGCAAGTCAGGTCAAACACAAGAGAGTAGAAGTGTAGGTCAGGATCCAGACCAAGGTCAAGATCAAATGCCACTAGATAATACCAAGACAGCAGGCAGAAGGTGAAGCTGGGACACAAGCTGAGGTCAGCAATGGGAGATACAGGTACAGTGGAATCAGAAGGCAAGCTGGGTCAAACACAAAATAGAAGAAGCACAGGTCAGAATCCAGGCCAAGGTCAAGATTAAATGATAGCAGAGGTATTAGGACGCCAGGCACAAGGTGAGCTTGGGACACAAGCCAAGGTCAACAGTGGGAGATACAGTAAAAAGTAGTGCTCACTGTGCTTAGATTCCAAGGAGCAGCTGGCATAGAATTGTTGGTAACAATAACAAAGGCAAAGAAATGGGTATATGCAGTGCTAAAAATATAATGTAAATAAAAGTCCACTAATGCTGGAAGAAAAGTCCATTTTATATTCAGGACCACCCAGAGTGTAAATCGGACAAATTAAGGTGAATAAAGATATCCTCCACTGAACATCAACACACCGGGCCTCTTACCGCAAGCAGTGGACCACTAGATTATAGGTGGTCAAAAAGGCATAGTGTATCCACAAGATGGTCACGTCTCCACCAAAATAACAAGCACCTGAATCTTGAATAGCCCTCACGTATAATAAATCTGCAGGTTCATACATTAGATAAGAGAAAGAGACTCCTCATGGTGCAGTATATCAAGCTAATATGAATCTATTCCAAATAAGAATTCCAAAGTACTCACATTTTACATGTTAGAAATTAGCATGTCATAAGGTAAAAAACGATCATATGTTTCCAACCAACAAGATGGCCGCGGTCAGCACGTGTATCGTCGTGACACCTGGGATCATGACGATACACACGCTGACTACGGCCATCTTGTTGGTTGGAAACATATGATCGTTTTTAATTAAATGTTCTGCTGTTAAACCCCTTATCAACCCTTAGTTAACCCTAATCAGCCCTAATTAACTCCAAATTCTCCACCATTCAATTAGATTTTTCCTGGTGATTTTTGTTTTTCTATTTTATCAACTAATATTTAAACTTTTTTCTGTTTTTGTTTGCTTTGTTCATTAATATTTTTACACTTTTTACATATATTTACACATTATAAAAAAAATGACTTTACTTCATTTGTAATAACTTTGCAATGCTTTGTACCAAAATCATAATTTTAGTGTCGTTTTAAACAGGACAAATTACAGAATGAAATGCACACTTTTTATGTGCAAGTAACACAATTTGTTTTTAAACCAACACTGCTCAAAAAAAGAAAAAGTGCCTTTTGTTTAATTTTATTACATTTAATTGTATAAGGATTGCGAAAAAAAAATCATTGTTGCAGGACAATATTAGTGAAAAGAAAGCCTTGTTAGTCCTTATAAAAACAATATATGTATTACATTGTTATCTTAAGTAATGACAAAAATTTTGCAAAATAAACAGGCTCATAGCATAAATTTTGAAAAATTGCTCTGGTCCATAAGAACAGGTGTGAGAGCCGAAGTGGTTAAAGTCGGCACCTCTCCAGAGTCTTGACTGGCTGAGTGAAGTTAGCCTACAGCGGACTTTAGCCCACTGTTGGCTGAAGACGGGTCACAGGAGCGCAGAATGGAGTGCACTCCTGTGATCCTCGGGAAAAGTAGAGCCAAAAAAGTGTTGGCCTTACTTCCCCTTTAATAGATAAAAAAACAATAGTTGCACTCACAAAAGTGAAGCTTAACTGCTTGCCACACGCCCACGTCAAATGACGGCGGAGCGGTGCGGCTCTCGTTCTAGGACGACGTCATATGACGCCGTTCCTGAACGGCCACTATCGCGCACCCGCCGTGCTGCTAGGACATGGCGCGATTCTGATCTCTGTAAAGAGCCGCATCCGCTGTTCTTTAACCATGTGATCGACTGTGTTCAATCACAGCCGATCACATGTAAACACGGAGATGCCAGTAATCGGCTCTCCTCGCCTCACACTGACAGAGTGTGTGGCGAGGAGAGCCGATCAGCGGCATCTCCACGCATGGGGACATCTAGGGATGTAATCAGGGCACTGATCATCAGTGCCCTGATTACAGTATAGAAATTGAGTGTCACCAATCAGTGCCCACCATTGCCCACCAGTGCCAGCAATCAGTGCCCACCAGTGGCACCAATCAGTGCCCACCACTGCCCACAAGTGCCACCAATCAGTGCCAATTAGCAATGCCAGTCAGTGCTGGCTATCAGGGCCGCCTATCAGTGCTGCCCATCAATGCCCATCACTGCTGTCAATCAATGCCCATCAGTGTCGCCCATCAGTGCCACCCATCAATGCCCATCAGTGCCCATCAGTACCGTCTATCCATGCCGCCTATCAGTGCCCACCAGTGCCGCCTATTAGTGTCCACCAGTGCTGCCTATTAGTGCCCACCAGTGCCGCCTAACAGTGCCCACCAGTGCTGCCTAACAGTGCTCATCAATGCCACATATCAGTGTCACCTATCAGTGCCCATAAGTGCGGCATATTAGTGCCTCCTCATCAGTGCCACCTAATTAGTGCCTATAAGTGCCACCTCATCAGTGGCCATAAGTGCCACCTCATCAAAGCCCACCAGTTCAGCCTATCAGTGCCCATCAGTGCCGCCTCGTCAGCGCACATCAGTGAAGGCAAAAAATTACTTTGTTACAAAATTTACTAACAGAAATTAAGTAAAAAACATATTTTTTTCAAAATTTTGGGCCTTTTTTTTTTCCTTGAAAAAAAAAAAAAACAGCAGTGATTAAATACCACCAAAAAAGCTCTATTTGTGTGAAGAAAATGATAAAAAAATTGTTTGGGTACAGTGTACGCCAATTGTCATTCAAAGTGTGACAGCGCTGAAAGCTGAAAAATGGCCTGGGCAGGAAGGGGGTGTAAGTGCCCAGTAGGCAAGTGGTTAAAGTGATTGTTAAGCCACTCTAACCAGTATACACCATCAGCACTGCCTCCTATTGTAGTATCCCCCTCTGTGTGTAATTTATAAATAAAATAGCTGCAAATACCTAATTTCACAGCCGAGATTGCGATCACATGACCAGACAGCTTTCTCCTTTCCTCCACTGAGAGATGCAGTGGGCGGGGCTGAGATTCCCCTGCTGAAGTCAGACTGGAGGGGAGGAGGAGAGGAGGAGAGAGCTGAATGGTCATGTGATCGCAATCTCGGCTGTGAAATTAGGTATTTACAGCATTTATATTTATAAATCATTCACAGAGGGGGACACTGCAATAGGAGGCAGTGCTGATGGTGTATACAGGTTAGTGTTATGAGAGCAGCAGGAGGGGGAGGGGCGTCTCACAGACAGACAGAGAGGGGAGGGGGAGGGGGACACAGGAGCAGAGAGGAGAGCAGATAGCAGGCTGCTGATGACAGACGCACGTAAACTGACCACAGTGTCAGGGCTCAGCAGCCCTGATACACCATGGTCAGTTTACAGAGGGGTGGGGAGAAACTGGCAGGCTCATCCAGGTTTTTTTAGGTGTTACAGGGGGCCAAATGACACTGCACAAGTACTGTGTCACATAACATGCTTTAACCACTTCCCGCCCAGTCAATAGCAGATTGACGTCCGGGAAGTGGTTCTGTTATCCACCCTGGACGTCATATGACGTCCTGCGGGATAACAGCCGCCGCGCGCACGGGGGGGCGCGCATCGCGGCGATCGGTGGAGCGGTGGGTCAGTCTGACCCACCGCTACACTGATCTCGGTAAGAAACCTCCATCGGAGGCTTTTTACCACGTGATCAGCCGTGTCGAATCACGGCTGATCACAATGTAAACAGGAAGAGCCGTTGATCGGCTCTTCCTCACTCGCGTCTGACAGACGCGAGTAGAGGAGAGCCGATCGGCGGCTCTCCTGACAGGGGGGGTTCGTGCTGATTGTTTATCAGCGCAGCCCCCCCTCGGATACCCACACTAGACCACCAGGGAAGCCCCCCAGGACCACCAGGGAAGCCCCAATCATGTGGATGGCCCCCATGGCCATCCACATGTAGTAAAAAGAAATAAATAAAATAAAAACATTAAAAAAAATATGCCAATCAGTGCCCACAAATGGGCACTGACTGGCACTTTCACAATGTGTGGTGGCTGGCATTGCTGGGCACCAGTGCCACCAATGCCACCTACTAGTGTCCATCAGTGCCACCTATCAGTGCCCATCCGTGCCCATCCGTGCCAATCTGTGCCCACCTATCAGTGCCTGTCCATGCCACCTATCAGTGCCACCCATAAGTGCCCATCAGTGCCGCCCATGAGTGCCCATCAGTGCCGCCTATGAGTGCCAATCAGTGCCGCCTATGAGTGCCAATTAGTGCTGCCTATGAGTGCCAATCAATGCCACCTATGAGTGCCCATCAGTGCCGCATACCAGTGCCACATATCAGTGCCCATCAGTGCCGCCTATCAGTGCCCATCATCAGTGCCCATCAGTGCCACCTCATCAGTGCCACCTCATTGGTGCCACCTCATCGGTGCCCATCAGTGTCACCTTATCAGTGCCCTTCAGTGCCACCTTATCAGTGCCCGTCATTGAAGTAGAAAAGGTACTTGTTTACAAAAAAAATTAACAGAAACAAAGAAAAACTTTGTTTTTTTTAAAAAAATTCTCTCTTTTTTTATTTGTTGTGCAAAAAATAAAAATCGCAGAGGCGATCAAATACCACCGAAAGAAAGCTCTATTTGTGGGAACAAAATGATAAAAAATTTGTTTGGGTACAGTGTAGCATGACCGCGCAATTGTCATTCAAATTGCGACAGTGCTGAAAGCTCAAAATTGGCTTGGGCAGGAAGCTGTATAAGTGCCTGGTATTGAAGTGGTTAAAGGAGCAGGATCCTTGTTTTTCTTTTTTTGGGGGGTTAACAAACGCTTTAATATATAGCATTGAAAAAATATATAAAAGGTGGCGCTAAGCATATACAAGTGAATATACAGTATATATCATGAACCAAAATCATGGACATATATCACTGCAAAAAAAAAAAAAAAAAACACATATATTGTTGAACATATAGCAAGCAAAAAGACTTCCTGAAGATGCCATTTAAGGCGAAACGTACATCAGAGCGGAGGATTCGTCACTTCCGGCTCCTGATTTGTCACCCCACACCAGGCTTTACCCCTGTGAGCGGAACGTGGAATTCACGCTACTGCGTTAGGAACCAGCCAGATCCGCACACGCTGTTTTCCTTAGTGCCAGACAGGCACTTTTACATGTGAGTGCAACCTACTACTTTGTCATTGCTTTTCTCTCTCGTCTCCCATGGAGTCAATTTTTATGCCCTAGCTTCATCCAGAGGGTCCATTGGAGCGGAGTGGTGTTGGCAGTGGGAATCAATTTGTTACTCCAAATGCGCAATTTGACCTACCCTAAAAAGTGGTCAAACACCTGTGGTGAGTTGCCACCTTTTCATTGAGCACCTGTGGTGGAAGAACTAGAAGCTTAATTTAAAAGCATTTTTTGGTGTTGGGAACACTATCACTAATGGACTTTTTAGCTTGCTATACGTACAACAATATATGTGTTTTTTTGCAGTGATACCATGTTTTCCTGAAAATAAGCCCAGGTCTTATATTATTTTGGCAACAAAAGACACAGTAGGGCTTATTTTCGGGGTAGGTCTTACCATGTAATGTGATGTCTTCTCTCCCCCTCTCTCTCCCTGCCTGACAGGAGTCCCCAGTGTGAACTGAGTTAAAATTCTTGTAAAATCCTATAATCCACTCTATTACAGTATTATATAATGTACAATGTGTGTTTCTGTATAATAATTGTGCCAAATACCTTCATTATAGCGCCGCTCTGCGCTTCTGTGACCCGCTGGAGCTCTCTTCCCCGTAATTATATTACAGAAACACACACATTGTACATTATATACTACTGTAATAGAGTGGATTATAGGATTTTACAAGCATTTTAAAATAGGGCTTATTTTCGGGGTAGGGCTTATATTGCAGCCCTCCTGGAAAATAGCGCTAGGTCTTATTTTCGGTGTAGGTCTTATGTTCGGAGAAACACGGTATATGTTCATGATTTTGGTTCATGGTATAAACTGTATATTCACTTGTATATGCTTATTGCTTAGCGCCACCTTTTATATGTTTTTTCCAACTTTTTTGTGACTTTTTCACCTTCAAGGGGCATCTTCATTTGCATATTTCTCATTCATAGGGCACCAATTCTAAGTGTAGCGGGTGGGTACAATTAGGGGAGGCATCTGAGTGGTAACAGGCTCAGATGCAGAAATTGTTAGGGTTCATGGACCAATTTATGCCAGTGGAGGATATCAGTGGTGTTCAGTTCCCTGCGGCCTATAGGTGGCGCTGTCGCCATGGGCCGGGGTTGAACCACCATTGGAGGTCTGTGCCTTTTTTTGTCCTCTCGCGGCTGGTGACAGTGGAGGCCTCTGGTGACCGTCCGGATGGATGTCTCTCCCTGACAGGGGACGCATATCAAGAAGGTAGTCCACGTTCTCATGGTCGGTGGCAGAGACCTCAAGTCTAATTCACCCGGTCGGTGGCAGCGACCACCTTCACGGTCAGTGGCAGCGACCGTGCGCCAAGCCTGTTTGCGCATACCGAAACAGGAGAGTAACAAGTTCATGTTTGTGCCTGGACCTTCCTCTTCAGCTTGTCTGTTCGTTGTCTAACCAGTCTGCTCTAAAAGGACTATTTATTGCTCTGAAGAATAAATAAGTGTTGGACTTTCAATGGTGTGGAACTTGGCTTTCTGGGAGTTAAAGGATCATTCTCAAGGGAAGTTTTTGCTCTGGACATGGGCACAGGCCCGAAGGTAAATGGTAATAGCTCACACCTCTACACACAAGAGGATACGAGCTGGTGGTGCGCCACACTCTCCTCCCTGGTCCCCTAGACGAGAGCCATTGACATTGACAGAGAAGGAGGGAGTGAGAGGTGAGGTCGCTACATAAGTATCCAATCACTTTAATATATAGCATATCACTAAGCTTAAACTCTCAGAAAATCACATTGGAATTCCGGAGGCAGCAAAAAATGGCGGCCAGAGTGCCAGCAGAAGACAGAACACTCTGGTACAGATGGCATGGAACACAGGACACTGAGAACCTAGAACCTCCGAGATGTGATGCCCAACCAAAAATGGTGGATGGATCTCTTTTTGGTTGTGTACTCTGGAGAGTTCTATATCCCCCGCATCCTAAATCCCACCCAGACTTGGCCAGAGTGTTCCATCTGCATCTTCTTCACTGCCAGCTGAGGGGATTGTTTGTTGTCCTACACAGAGCTCTGATGGGATTTTCCAGGATCTCAGAACTTTTGATATGCTGTAGCTCAACCTTCTATTTTGTAATTGCAACTTTTCATCTTTTATCCGTTAACCACTTCAATACCCAGCCATAGTCATATGACGTCCACAGATGGGATCTCCCATCCTGGGTGGGCGTCATATGACGTCCTGGGCTTTGTGGGGGGATATCTAAATGCTGCCTGCAGCTAGAGGCATCATTCAGATATCCTTCAGTTCCGCCGCTTGATCGTTCTTATAGGCGGCGGGAGGGGACATCCCTCCCTCCCGCCGCCATCCGGTGCTTCTCCGGGCTCTCCCGTGCCATCGGGGGCCCGGAGAATAAATCGGCCGGCGTCGCATGAGGATCATAGAGATTTCCGGTGACCAGATGGTCACCAGTCATCTCTATGACCGTCGGAGGCCCGGGGCGCGCCGTTATGACGTCACACCCTGGTACCCGGAAGTAAACAAAGCCGCGTTTGGGGCTAGTAAGCATGAGATTGGTGATTTATTTATCCCAATCTCATGCTTTCCAGCCTGGAGGAGAGATGTGGGGTCTTATTGACCCCGCATCTCTCCATAAAGAGGACCTGTCACACAACATTCCTATTACAAGGGATGTTTACATTCCTTGTAATAGGAATAAAAGTGATCAAAAAAAAAAAAAAGTGTAAAAATTAAATAAAAATAAGTAAAATAATAATAAAAAAATATATTAAAACGCCCCTGTCCCTGGTAGCTCGCGCTCAGAAGCGAACGCACACGTAAGTCCTGCCCACATATGTAAACGCCGTTCAAACCACATATGTGAGGTATCGCCGCATGCGTTAGAGCGCGTGCAGCAATTCTAACACTAGACTCTGTAACTCTAAACTGATAACCTGTAAAAAAAAATTAAAGCGTCGCCTATGGAGATTTTTAAGTACCGAAGTTTGGCGCCATTCCATGAGTGTGTGCAATTTTAAAGCGTGACATGTTAGGTATCTATTTACTCGGTGTAACTTCATCTTTCATATTTTACGAAAAAAAAAATTGGGCTAACTTTACTGTTTTGTTATTTTTTAATTCATGAAACTATTTTTTTTCCCA
Organism: Rana muscosa; assembly: GCA_029206835.1. Classification (NCBI taxonomy): domain Eukaryota; kingdom Metazoa; phylum Chordata; class Amphibia; order Anura; family Ranidae; genus Rana; species Rana muscosa. Next base: position 242,297,358 of record CM055126.1, read on the forward strand.
AAAAAAGGCGTTTGAAAAATGATTGCGCAAATATGGTGCAAGATAAAAAATTGCAATGACCGTCATTTTATTCCCTATCGGGTCTGCTAACAAAACCTATATAATGTTTGGGGGTTCTGAGTAATTTTCTAGCAAAAGAATGATGATTTGTACATGTAGGAGAGAAGTGCCAGAATAGGCCTGGTACTGAGGTGGTATAAAAGCCCGGTGTTGAAGTGGTTAAACAAAGTGATGTTCTGCACCATACGGTGCCCTCTCTCTTTCATCATATCATAGTTTTCTTACTGCCTGTGGGTATGCTTTGAGCATGCAAGGATGATCAGACCTCGCACTGCACTGACCAGTGTGAGCGTGCATGGATTGGTTTTACACTGTTGCTTTAGTTGGGAAATGGAACCCAATGCAGTCTAAGCATCTAAGTCAAAGAGGTCTGTCCTACTTACATATTCTGTTTATCCACCCACTTGACAAAGTAAAATAAAATACTCAGAAGAGATAAATATAACATGGGGTATGTCATTGTTCTAAGAAAATCAGCAAGCACTTGAACTGAAAAAATAGCTACAAATCTATACTTAAGGGCATTTTACACTTTACAGTTTTATGTTGTTTTGACTGGGTATAAAGCTGCATTCACTCCTGAGTAGACATGTGCGATTTGTTTCGTACGAAATGAAAATTCGTACGAATTTCCGAAAATTCGTACATTCGGAAGCATCCGAAATACGAACTTCTATTCTTATGAATTTTATACGAAATATGAAATTTCGTTGACGAATTTCGTTTCGGGAGTGGGAGAGACGGCTCAGACTGGTACTGGTAGTCGAGGGGAGATTCAGAATTGGACAAAATAAGAATGTTCATTAAGATCGTTTTATTCGATTATTCGTTATGATGAAGTTAAAAACCCAGGAAGTCAGCACAGCACAGGGATGGTGGGAGCCCCTCATACTGAGCACAGCACAGGGATGGTGGGGGCCCCTCATACTGAGCACAGCAGGGGTAAAGCACCAGGAGGAAGTCAGCACAGCACAGGGATGGTGGGAGCCCCTTTATAATGAGCACAGCACAGGGATAGTGGGAGCCCCTCATAATGAGCACAGCACAGGGATGGTGGGAGTCCCTCATAATGAGCACAGCAGGGGTACAGCCCCAGGAGGAAGTCAGCACAGCACAGGGATGGTGGGAGCCCCTCATAATGAGCCCAGCAGGGGTACAGCCCCAGGAGGAAGTCAGCACAGCACAGGGATGGTGGGAGCCCCACATAACGAATGTTCGTAATTGTTACGAAAAGATAACGAACCTAACGAACTAACGGGCTACTACAAACCCAGGAAGTCAGCACAGCACAGGGATGATGGGAGCCCCTCATAATGAGCACAGCGGTGACTTCCGGTTCCGGCGCCGCATGAGGTAACTGCACCTCCTCACAGCTCCCGCACCAGGACCCGAAAAACTGCTTGTAAAGCCAGCCAGAGCGGCCCCTCGTAGCCATTTTCACCCAGGCTACCCCCTCACCAATATGGACCGCTTCCTGGAAAAAAGCGGCGCTCGCTCGTTCGCGGCCGCGGCGGCGCCGCCGGGCAAGCCGCAAATCGAGGCCCCGGCTTCGGCCTACTCCCACGCCGCGGAAGAAACACAGGCAGCTGAAATGGAGGTGAGCGCTTATCCCTCCCTGCAGATCATCACACCCCCTGCCACTGCATCTCAGGGTCCCTCTATGCTCTATGCTATCTTCACAGCCAGCCACACCAGGGGACATTTCCAGCTCCCCACCCCCTGGGGATGCTGCTGATAGCACCCACCGAATTGCTGCTGCTGTAGCAGCTCTTCTCTCCCCCATGATCTCTGCCTCGGTGGAAAAGGCAGTCAACGCAGGCATGCAACAAATTAAAGCCCAACTTGCTGAACACTCCACTAGGCTCAATGAAATGGAACACCGCCTCTCTGAGGTTGAAGATGAACTCTATCAAGCGCAAGCCACAGAACAGTCGCAGGACAAAACCAATCAGTACATCATTCAAAAATTAGAAGATTTGGAAAATAGGTAGAGAAGGAGCAACCTGCGATTTGTAGGCGTCCCCGAATCGCTTCCCTCTGCAGCCACGGCAGAATTCTGCTCAAAACGCATCCCGGAGGCTTTAGGCCTTTCAGGCCTGTTCACTGTGGAACGCGCACACCGTATGGGGTCCTTCAATCCCGAACGTAAAACACCCCGACCTATTATTGCCAAGTATCTCAATTATGTCGACAAATCCATCATTCTTCAGACATTCAGACAGTCCCCTTCTCTCCAAATAGACGGGGTAAAAATCCTAATTTTTGCGGACTACTCGATTGAAGTCACCAAGAAAAGAAAAGCTTTTCAACCGATATGCACTGAACTCTTCAAGCAACACATAAAATTTACCCTGGCCTTTCCTGCAACTCTACGCCTCAAATCGCCAAAAGGGGATCAACTTTCCTTCCAGGATCCGGCGGAAGCAGAATCTTTTCTCCGCTCCCTAAGGGGTGAAGCACACCCTCACACGCCCTCCAGGTCGAATTCCAGTCCGCGAGCGTTGGAACAGAGAAGCCCCCGCAAGGACTCTCCAAAACATTTTAGACTTTCTGCTCCAGAACAGCGCTACCAAAACTCCCGTTGATGGACTGTCTTACACCGCCATGAACTTCCTTCCTCGCCATTACAGGTCGTATGATCTTTTTTTTTTTTGTTTTGTCAACTCGAGTGTCGGGGATACACGATTTACTTATCGTGCTCTCCATTAATCCTCAATCAGGCACTGTCACCCGAGTGATCACCCAGGGATCTTTTCCGCAACGGCTCTGAATCCGTATGCCGTTCCATCCATTCCATCTTTTTTTTTTTTTCCCATCGTATTTGGTTCAATCAATATATTGTTTCATATGTTATGCCTAAAACCATTCTTTTTTCTCTTTTCCCCCTACCAGGGTGGTAATGCGTGCGCACATGCCTACAGGCCACACTGCACACTAGTTCATTTGTACTGTAATTGCCCTCCCTGACTCCGCTGTGTGATTTTTTCTTTTAGGCTCCCTGCCATGACTCCATTCCAGGGGTCCCTCGCACGTTATCGGGGTCCCCGGGGCGCTCAGGCTCAATAACTGGTCTTTCTTTTCCAAGACGGGTCATGTATGGGGAGCTACCTGGCACAGCGAACTCATGCGGAAAAAAGCGAAGTTCTCTATGATGCTCACGTTACTTTGTTGTTTTGTTTTACTTTGTTCTCTTTTCTTCTACCCCCCCTCATCCCCCCTCTCCCCACTCCACATTTCAACATGCACTCCTTACCCGAGGGCTCCACACACAGATGCTCACATCACTAACATGCCTAAACTCTACCTCTTGATCCCTGCCTATAATCTTACAGCTACTAAAGCGCCGCCTCTACACCTTATCATCCGCGATATCTTAAGGTAATCTCATGGAATGTGAGGGGTCTCCGTTCTCCTAACAAGAGAATGAAGATTCTTCGCCACCTCAAAAGGCTAAAAGCAGACATAGCATTACTTCAGGAATCCCACCTTTCGGCATCTGACTTCAGTCGATTGCAGAAACTCTGGGTTGGAACAGTCTTGGGTTCAGAATCGGTTGGACGGAAGGCTGGTGTCCTCCTTCTCTTCAACAAAAACCTCCCTTGTACTGTTCTATCCACGCATACAGACGACCAAGGCCGCTTCATCTCCTCCAGGGTCAGAATTGGGTCAAAAGAAATAGTGATTTCCAATGTATACGCCCCCAACAGTCCCACAAAGACATTTTACTCTCAGCTCTCCACTTGGCTCCTCAACACTTCTCACTTACCTCACCTAGTTGGGGGAGATTTTAATGACCTCATGCATCCTACAGACGATAGATCCTCTCCAAAACAAATCATACAGGCGCCTGCTGGAATTGCTCCCACCCTATTTGCCTCCACTATGGACTCCCTCCATCTTACAGACATCTGGCGCTTAACACACCCGGTAGACAGGGAATTCACCTTCTATTCTAATCCTCACAAGATCCTCACTAGGATCGACTATTTTTTTGGGACCGACAGTATCATCCCCCTGGTTTCAGACGCAGAGATCGGAGACATAGCCATTTCGGATCATGCCCCAATACTCCTTACCCTAGACAATCTAGACCTCCCCCCCCCCACCCTAACATCTGGCGCTTCCCTTCCTTCCTCCACAATAATGGTGATTTTCGCGCTTACATGGAACGAGCATGGGAGGAGTTTTCCTCCGCGAATGCTCCACATGCAGGGGACCCGAACCTTCTCTGGGATGCTGGAAAAGCATACTTGAGGGGTCGGATCATCTCATATGCCACTTCCTTTAAAAGAAACGCACTATCGAAATTCAAGCTGGCCAGCGACAGACTTCACCTCGCACAACGCAATCTAGCCACCTCGACGCACATCACCTCACTGCGGGACCGCACGGGAACTACACACTCTACCCCACTTTGCATAAATAAAACCATGCTGGAATATTACACAGCCCTTTATGCACCCGACCCCATTGACCATAAAATAGCCCAAGCCTTCCTTGAAAAAATGAATCTACCAACTATCTCAACTGCCCTTCTAGATTCCCTGAATGCCCCTATCTCCCTCGTTGAAATAGAAGGCACTATACATGCTCTCCGCCCCTCTAAAGCCCCCGGCCCTGACGGCTTCACAAGTGAATTTTATAAAACTCTCCAAAATATAACTGCGCCCATGCTCCACTCGGTCTATTCCAACATCTGGGCGGGAGGTCCCTATCTACCGACAGGTAACCAGGCCATCATTAAGCTACTTTCTAAAAAGGGCAAAGATCCTCTGGATCCGGGCTCATACAGGCCTATTTCACTACTCAACCTGGATGTCAAAATTCTCACGAAGATTGTGGCCTCCAGACTAGCAGTCATCCTCCCGGACGTCATTCACCCGGCCCAATCAGGATTCGTGAAAGGGCGGACGGCCACCCTTAACATACGTAAGGTTCTTCTGGCCCTTGAACGAGCCAAACAGGACCCCACAGGAGATTATGCCATCATAACGTTGGACGCTGAAAAAGCTTTTGACAATGTGAGCTTTGACTGGCTTTCCCTCACTTTGTCTAAAATGGGATTCACAGGCCCTTTCTGCCACCTTATCAATGCCATGTATACAGCGCCCTCAGCTAGACTTGTTGCAGCTGGACTCCTCTCAGAGGATTTCCGCCTCCATAAAGGGACCAGACAGGGTTGTCCTCTCTCCCCCCTCCTGTTCAACTTGGCCTTAGAACCTTTGTCTAGATACCTTTCCCAGATAGCCCCTTTACGAGGCATCAAAATAGGCAAAGCGGAACTTCGCACCTCACTATTCGCCGACGACGTCCTCATATTCACGGGCGACCCCAGCAACGACATGTCGACCATTAAAACCACCTTTGACGAATTTCGACTGTGCTCCGGCCTCCGTATCAATTATTCCAAGAGCGAGATTCTCCCTATAGGGACACACTCCACACCCCCCTGGGCTCACCACTCTCTGTTTAAGGTTGCATCTTCTCACATCACCTACCTAGGTATAAAGATTGGGAAATTGCCCTCTTCCATCTATCACCTCAATTACCCCCCCCCCTTCACAAAACTCTATCAGGAACTGTCGAACTGGATGAATCTTCCCCTCTCGCTCTTAGGAAGGTGTCACCTTATCAAAATGATTAGCTTCGCCAGACTGCTTTATCCTTTGCAAACCATTCCCTTGCTTTTGAAACATAAGGATATCAAACTCCTCAACTCCAAAATTTCACAGTTCATCTGGCACGACAAAAGACCTCGGATAGCCTTTAAAAAACTACATCTTCCTAGAAGCGACGGGGGTATCGGTCTACCTCATATTAGATTGTATAATTTAGCATGTCTGTTCAGGACCAGCTTAGATTGGATAGCTCAATCATCCCAATACTCTAATTATGTCCTGGAATCCGAAATGGCTCACCCGCACTCTCTGGTGGCCCTTCTACACTGCAGATGGAAAACTGTCCCCCCACCTTATCAACACAATCTCCTGTTAAGGGACACAGCTATAGCTTGGAGAGAAATCAGAAAAACACTCAAGTTATCTCCTTTCATCTCTCCCCATTTACCAATCCAAGGCAATCCTGACTTCATCCCTGGTCTCCACTACAAAGCCTTTTTGGTCTGGCAGGCTCAAGGTCTGTCAAACTTCTCCTCACTGTGCGATGGCAACACTGGAAAACCACTGCCCTTTTCTACAATATCCTCGTCTTTTTCTCTGCCCCCCTCTCACGTATTTCATTATAACCAATGCATTAGCTTCTTATCTAACACGTGTAAAGACAACCTCCGGAGATTCGAAAACAGCTTTTCTGAACGTTTACTGCAAAGTGGACGTTATAAAATCACGGACATCTACAGACCTCTCCTGCAAGAATCTTCCCCGTCTATGTCCTCTTCCTCTATTGCAAACTGGGCTAGGGATTTCCCAGTTCCAGACATAACGAAAAAAATCCTATCTGGCCTGCAGAAAACCCTTCGACTAACACCCAACGAAATTTGGAGAGAAACCCAACTCAAGATCACACACCGGGCTTATATCCCATTTATCTCTCCTAACTCCAATAAAGATGGCGCCTCCTGCCCTCTATGCAAGGTACCCAGACCTTCTCTCTCCCACCGCTTCTGGTCCTGCTCCTTCATTTCCTCATTTTGGGATCAAGTCCTATCATATATATTCAAAATCACTCTGCTGAAACTCCCCAAAGACCCTTTACTTCTAATATTTGGTTATTGGGACCCTCTATTGTTACCCTGGTCTCTATCGCCGGCTGCATCGATCCCCTCAGGGACTACCAAACGTCCCTCCTTGAAAGACTGGATTTTGCTTTGTTTGCTTGTCGCGAGGAGACTCATTCTTAGGCACTGGATCTCTCCCCAAAGCCCTTCTCTCATCCAACTCGAAAAGGACTGCCTCAACCTCTTCTACAAAGAACGACTTCTTACGGACTTTAAAGAACCCAGATATAGAGCTCGTTTTTTTTACAGATGGGAATCCTTCATCATAACAACCCTCTCGGCAGCGGATCAGGCAGCTCTGGAACAACTCTCCTTCTCGTACGCTGACCCTATCCCAATTGGGCTATAAATCTTGATGACATTGCACAGTCTATACATTCCGGATGGCCCACCAGGGCTGTTCCTTCTCGGGACCATTCATGTAATGGAATGAACAGCACACCACTGTCTCTGGAGCCCCTTCCCCCCCCCATTTTTTCTTTCCTAGTTTCTGTTTTGATTTTTCCCCTATTCCTGATTCTAAACACAGGGGCGCGTAGACAGATCCATCCAGTATTCCACCTTCCGGTTGCATTACTTTTTATGTATTTATCTAGGATGACCTGCTGTACCCTCACTAGGTGAGAATTTTGTGTATACAGCTCCCTCTCTTCATATCTTCATAACTTCATGACCCCATAAGGTTAGTCTTCAAGTGAGCTAGTGTCATGTGTTACATGTTGTTTTTGCCCTACCTGTTGTACCCAACTAGCTACACCGATATTCCTATGTAACATTGTTTTAAACCTGACTAACAGCCTTATGTTCTCTTTTGTACTTGTGTACTTATCTTTACACCTGTTCAAGTGTCTTTCATTATTCCAATAAAAACTTGTTAAAAAAATAAAATAAAAAATAATGAGCACAGCAGGGGTACAGCCCCAGGAGGAAGTCAGCACAGCACAGGGATGGTGGGAGCCCCTCATAATGAGCACAGCAGGGGTACAGCCCCAGGAGGAAGTCAGCACAGCACAGGGATGGTGGGAGCCCCTCATAATGAGCATAATGAGTCAGATGACTGCCATATTGAGAAAGGTATTTTTTGCTTTTTAAATTTATCATAACGAATGTTCGTAATTGTTACGAAAAGTTAACGAATGTAACGAAAATTCGTATTTCGTACGAAACAAATCCGAATTGAATTTCGGACACAAATTACGAAATACGAATTTTCGTCTAATACGAAACGGAACAAATTTATTGACGGCGCACATGTCTACTCCTGAGTGCTGCATTTTTTAGCGTTGTTATCAGGGTTTTTTTTTTTGCATTTGTATGATGCCGCATACCCACGACCGTTTTTCATGACGAGAAAAATGCAATTTTTTAAATTGGTTATTAAAAACGATCGTGTGTGGGCTCCAGAGCAGTTTTCGCGACTTGAAAAATGGGCATTAAAAATTTGGAACATGCTCTATTTTTTCTCGTCGTTTTTCTCGTCATGAAAAACGGCCGTGTGTAGGCTTTAACGATGTGAAAAAAACGTGCATGCTCAGAAGCAAGTGATGAGACGGGAGCACTCGTTCTGGTAAAACTAGCGTTCTTAATGGAGATAGCACATTCATCACGCTGTAACGGACTGATAAGCACGAGGCTGAAAAGGGTGAATCGGCTCTCACCAAACTTTACCAACACGAGGATCAGCAAAAGCAGCCCAAAGGGTGGCGCCATCCGAATGGAACTTCCCCTTTATAGTGCCGTCGTACGTGTTGTACGTCACTGCGCTTTGCTCGAGCATTTTTTTTCAAGAACGTGTATATGCAAGTCAGGCTTGAGAAGAATCACGTCGAGAAAAACTTTGTTTTTTTCAATGGCATCAAAAACGGTCGTGTGTACGCGGCATTAGTGTTTTTCGAGCATTTATGTAGAGCTTTTTTTAAAGCGTTTCTGAGCTTGGCATTTTTTAAATAGCGGACCCCATTAAAGTCAATAGAGGGCAATTTTTGAGAATCAATTCTCCCCATTGCCAATGCTAATAGACAAAGGATTATCACACAAAAGGACCAGAGAGCTAGGCATTGCCAGGGGGGACATGTACCAATGCAAAAGTACAACCAATGATTATGCAACCACCAGCGTTATAGCAACGTTATAGCTGGCCCGCACTGCATCATTGGTTACTAGGAGGCAGGCAGATGCTTGCATCTTAGCAACCAAATATACTTGGGGTGGTAGTAATACTGCTGCTAAATGAATGACTTCTGGCTGCAGTTGTAGGTTCATTTTTTTTTCGGGAGGGGGGCACTCTATTTGGTTCACCTGTTTGCCGAGGATCCAAGAATCCTCCATGATTGTGTATGCAATCCTCATTCCTACTAAAGAGGAAGTAAACCCTGATGGGTTTACTTCCTCTTTGTTTCCCTGCAAAGGTAAAGCATAATGGGCTACTATGCATCGCATAGTAGCCCATTATGTGTCACTTACCTGCAGGAGAAGCCCGCGATGTCCCAGTCTTCCTCGCTAGTAGCGAGCGTCCATCTTCACCCCTCTTCTCCTGGGGTCTGTGAACTCCGGCTCTGTGACTGGCCAGAGTCGCGTGACGGCACGTGACGTCACTCCCACGCATATGCGCGGGAGCCGCCACTTACGGCATGACCCCATTCATAAAACGGCACGCTCAGTGCGCCTGCGCCGTTGTCTACGGCGCACATGCGCCGTAGACATCGGTACAGTCTTTTTTGCAAAAATCTCCTAAACCGTGTAGGTTAAGGAGATATTACAAGCACCTAGGGGTAAGCCTTAATCTAGGCTTACCTGTAGGTGAAAGTTCTACCTGAGGGTTTACAACCACATAAGCAGTTCAAATTCCGGCACTTACCGTATCTGACCTTTACTGAATTTTAGTTACCCCTCAGTTAATGATACTGAAATATTGTAAAGGAAATCAACCAGCGCAAATACTAATAACCTAAAACAGCAGCTAAAGCACTGAGGGTCAAAATGATCAAATCCCACAATAGTATTATAAAAACAGCAGTGCAGCGCAAACATAAATCAAACACGATTCTAAAGAATAGAGTCCATGTATAAAGAAGAGGAAAAAATCTTCAGAGGTCAGACGAACAAGCACCATCAAGTGTCCAGAGTGAAGAAAATACGTTTTCAGGTGATACTGTGACACCCTCCACCAATGGCAGCAATGGCAGCTCACCTCAAAACATGGACCCCTGAGTGCATCAGTCAGGTCAATCAGACGTTTCTCCACTAGGGGGAGTGTGGCCAGAAGCTCCGAATCAGGGCGATGTAATGACCATAGATTTGATCTCTCAAACGTTGTTCACATGAAAAAAGTAAAGCAGAAATCTAGTGCTCTCCGTTTTAAAATTTATTAAAAAGTAACAAGTAAAGTTCCAAGCGGTAACGAGCAGTAGCAGCAATGACACGAGACAGCGTGTATGGACGCGGGTGACGTCACTATCCTTGATCACGTTCCGTACGCGTTACATCCCCTAAGGTAGGCGGGACTTCATCAGCCCGCTGATGAAGTCCCGCCTACCTTAGAGGACGTAACGCTTACGGAACTTGATCAAGGATAGTGACGTCACCCGCGTCCATACACGCTGTCTCGTGTCATTGCTGCTACTGCTCATTACCGCTTACTTGCTGTGGATCCCTCGCACTGGGGAACAGTGCTACAGATTGTAAGTGGAACTTTACTTCTTACTTTTTAATACATTTTAAAACGGAGAGCACTAGATTTCTGCTTTACTTTTTTCATGTGAACAACGTTTGAGAGATCAAATCTATGGTCATTACAACGCCCTGATTCGGAGCTTCTGGCCACACTCCCCCTAGTGGGGAAACGTCTGATTGACCTGACTGATGCACACAGGGGTCCATGTTTTGAGGTGAGCTGCCATTGCTGCCATTGGTGGAGGGTGTCACAGTATCACCTTAAAACCTTTTTTTCTTCACTCTGGACACTTGATGGTGCTTGTTCGTCTGACCTTGTCTGAAGATTTTTTCCTCTTCTTTATACATGGACTCTATTCTTTAGAATCATGTTTGATTTATGTTTGCGCTGCACTGCTGTTTTTATAATAGTTAATGATACTAGCTTACTAAATTCAAAAAAGCATTTGAATCTGGCAGACAGTGTAATTCAAGTCACATATTTTTCCTGTAACCTGAGGGCTTTATGAAAGTGAGATGACATAATCCCCCAGTATAATCTATGTTTGGAGGTGGCACACATGCTGACGTTTGTAAAGAAACACTATAATTCCAATTCAGGGACTTGTAACTCTGAAAATTGCTTTACAGTAAAAGAGAGAGCAAAGCTAATTTAGCAAAACATTACAGTAAAACCTTGGTTTGAGAGTAACTTGGTTTGAGAGTGTTTTGCAAGACAAGCAAAAAATTGTAATAAATTGTAACTTGATATACAAGCGATGTCTTGATATAAGAGTAACGTCATGTCACAACTGAGTATAAAAGAAAAGAGCAGCACCTTTAAGTGTAGCAATATGGTTACATTTAACCACTTAAGCCCCGGACCATTTCGGGCCATTAGGACCAGGCCTGTTTTTGGGATTCGGCACTGCGCTGCTTTAACTGTAAATTGTGCGGACATGCAATGTTTTACCCAAATGAAATTTGCGTCCTTTTCTTCCCACAAATAGAGCTTTCTTTTAATGGTATTTGATTGCCTCTGCGATTTTTATTTTTTGCGATATAAACAGAAAAAGACCGAAAATTTTGAAAAAAAAATGATATTTTCTACTTTTTGTTATAAGAAAAATCGAATAAACTCAATTTTAGTCATACATTTAGGCCAAAATGTATTCAGCCACATGTCTTTAGTAAAAAAAATGTCAATAAGCGTATATTTATTGGTTTGCGCAAAAGTTATAGCGTTTACAAACTAGGGTACATTTTCTGAAATTTACACAGCTTTAAATTTATGACTGCCTATCTCATTTCTTGAGGTGCTAAAATGGCAGGGCAGTACAAAACCCCCCCAAATGACCCCATTTTGGAAAGTAGACACCCCAAGGAAATTGCTGAGAGGCATGTTGAGCCCATTGAATATTTTTTTTTTTTTGTCCCAAGTGATTGAATAATGACAAAAAAAAAAAAAAAAATTACAAAAAGTTGTCACTAAATGATATATTGCTCACACATGCCATGGTTATATGTGGAATTGCACCCCAAAATACATTCTGCTGCTTCTCCTGAGTACGGGGATACCACATGTGTGGGACTTTTTAGGAGCCTAGCCACGTACGGGACCCCGGAAACCAAGCACCGCCTTCAGGATTTCTAAGGGCGCAAATTTTTGATTTCACTCCTCACTACCTATCACAGTTTCGAAGGCCATAAAATGCCAAAATAGCACAAACCCCCCCCCCCCCCAAATGACCCCATTTTGGAAAGTAGACACCCCAAGCTATTTACTGAGAGGCATGTTCAGTCCATGGAATATTTTATATTTTGCCACAAGTTGCGGGAATATGACAAACTTTTTTTTTTTGCACAAAGTTGTCACTAAATGATATATTGCTCACACATGCCATGGGCATATGTGAAATTACACCCCAAAATACATTCTGCTGCTTCTCCTGAGTACGGGGATACCACATGTGTGGGACTTTTTGAGAGCCTAGCCGCGTACGGGACCCCAAAAACCAAGCACCGCCTTCAAGGTTTCTAAGGGCATAAATTTTTGATTTCACTCCTCACTACCTATCACAGTTTTGAAGGCCATAAAATGCCAAGATGGCACAAAACCCCCCCAAATGACCACATTTTGGAAAGTAGACACCCCAAGCTATTTGCTGAGAGGCATGTTGACCCCATTGAATATTTTTTTTTTGTCCCAAATGATTGAATAATGACAAAAAGAAAAAAAAATGTACAAAAAGTTGTCACTAAATGATATATTGCTCACACATGCCATGGTTATATGTGCAATTGCACCCCAAAATACATTCTGCTGCTTTTCCTGAGTACGGGGATACCACATGTGTGGGACTTTTTGGGAGCCTAGCCGCGTACAGGGCCCCAAAAACCAAGCACTGCGAACGCTGCAGTTATGTGTGTTGTGTTTGGTAAGTGACAGTGATCGATCGATACTGCACTTGGGTGGGCTGGGCTGGGCTGGGCGGAGGGGCTAAACGCAGGCGCTAGCAGGTATCTGGGCTGATCCCGCTAACACTGCGTTTTTGGGAACCCTAAACCGCTGGGGATGCTAGTATAGATCTGATCAGATCTGATCAGATACTATACCACTAAGGGGGGTGTATGCTTTGCGTGTGGGTGTTAGCGTTACTGTCACTAACCTAACACTGCCTGGGGCGACGCAGACCCTCTCTGGCACTAAAACCTAATTGATCTCACCCGCCGGGCGATCAGGGGGGTTAAACCTTTATTGGGTTATATACGGCGGGTGCCCTGATGCTATAAAAAGCAAACTAATCAACCAGCGTCACCCGTAACCTTTATATGGTGATCACTGGTGAAAGGGTTAACTAGGGGCAATCAGGGGGTTAAAACCTTTATTAGGTTAAATATGGGGGTACCTGACACTATATAAAAACCTGACGGGTAACCTAAATAACTAAATAACTTACTGGCTAACCAGTGACACCAGTGACGCTTATACGGCGATCACTGGTGAAAGGGTTAACTCTAGGGGCAATCAGGGGGTTAAAATAATATATGGGGGTACCTGACACTAATAAAAACCTGCGGTGAACCTAAAAAAAAATAACTGCCTATCTAAAACACCAGCGACACGAATACAGCGATCGGAAAAACAATCGCTTAGTGACGCTGAAGTTAGGGGGTGAAAGGGTTACCTGGGGGGTGATCAAGGGGTTAAACCTTTATTAGGGGGGGGGGGGTTAGGGGGCTACCCTGGACCTAAAGGGGCCTAATCCTAACTGCCCTGCAACTTTTTACAATCACAGATGACACTAAATGCAGTGATCAGTAAAATAAATGATCACTGCAATCAGTGACACTGTGATTGGGGGCTTTGGGGTGACCTGGGGGGTGATCTGGGGGTGACTGGGGGGTGATTTGTGTGCCTATGTGTACCTACGTGTCAGTGGACTGTTGGAGCACTAACCTGCTTCTTCTCTGCTCGGCGCCGGGAACGAAAAGACCGCGGCGAGGGAGATGACATCACTTCCTCCAGCCTTGTTTACATCACATGGCGGAGGAAGCATTTTCATTGGCCGGGAGCGATCGCGAGGGGGGGGGGGGGGCGGAATCGAGCGGCCGCCCCCTCATGCCTGATCGCTCCCGAACACTTAACGGCCACTCACTGCAGTGAAGGGGGGTCCGGATGGACCCCCCAACTGCACAAAGGCGATCACGTAGATCTACGTGATTCTGCCTGTCCGTGCCATTCTGCCGACGTAAATCGGCGGTGGGCGGTCGTTAAGTGGTTAATGAAGGTACAATATTTAGCAACTCACATGGTTGATGATTAAAAGAGTCACATCTAAGTATGGAGGCATCCGGGGTAAAGCTGTTCACATAGACCGTCCTCCACACCGCCATCAACGTCATCCCTTCCACTCTGCGCTCCACGAGCGCTTCAAGCCTCGCTTTCAGATCGATCTGCTGCAGGGTAGTCTTCCCGGTCACCATTGCAGACTGACAGTGGTGAGAGCCGGCGGTGCGGGGGATGGTCTATGTGGACAGTTTTACCCCGGATGCCTGCATACTTAGATGTGCCTCTTTTATTTATCAACCATGTGAGTTGCTAAATGTTGTACCTTCATTAAATGTAACCATATTGATACACTTAGAGGCGCCTCTCTTCTCTTTTATACTCTGGAGCTCCTGCTGGATTTTGCTTCTAATCCCCTTGTGGAGGCTTCCATTTGTGGATGGACATCTTATGGTTACACAACCTGGTCACATTGCTATAATCTTTTTATATGGACTATAAACTGAAGGATTTATGAATACATGGTTGTGGAACGAATCATTTGAGTTTCCATTATTTCTTATGGGGAAATTTGCTTTGATATACAAGTGCTTTGGACTACAAGCTTGTTTCCAGAATGAATTAGGCTCGCAATACAAGGTTTTACTGTACTTTGGTTATAAGAGAAGTTTTTTTTTTTTGGTCCCTTCCTTTTTTTTTGGAGGGGGGGGGGATAAGTGTATGTCAACTGTATCTATGAATGTATTTATGAATGTAGAATGTCCTAATTTGTATTTGATGTAGTAGAAAACAATAAAAAAATGACTGAATTAAAAATAAAAAAAAACAAGGTTTATTGCTCAGTTCTTGGTCTTCAGTGAGCAGAGAGCCAGTGACTGTCAGTCACCGTCTCTCTGCTCTATAATGTACACCAAGGATATTCAATTTCGTCCAAACTTTTTTTAATTAAAGAAAAATCACTTTACAAAACAGTGTAGTGCAACGTTTCGGAGTCACACAGGAACCTTTCGCCAGGCTCTCTGCTCTGCCCCTCCAGCACTCACCGGAGTTCAGGGCTGTGAAGGGGGCGGAAGCTGCTGGCTCAGTCTTTCAGCGGCGCGCTGAGAGGCTGAGCCAGCCGCCGGTCCAGGCATGGGGGGATCCCAACATTAACCAGTTGCAGACTCTGGGTGTGCTAGACATGCCCAAAACAATTTCATCAGTGTACACAGGGCTTGTCTAGTATGTCCAGGTCCTTCTGCTCTGCTGCCAGGATCCCCCTATCCCAGTACAAAGGCTATTTAGCTCTGATTAATCACAGCTGTATTGCTGAGTACACAGAGAAGATCAGCAGCAGGAGCTGTCAATTCAAAAAGCAGTCTGGCAATGTTTATCAACAACATTACTCAGCCAGGAATACAGAAAGCTACAATGAAACATTGTTTCATTTTGTATCTTTCATCTACAGATCAAAGGGATGAAATTCGATCTGCAGATAAAGTCAGTTAAAGCAACCTGAAAAGTATTTTTTTTTTTTTATAAATAAATATTCCTCTGTTAAATCCCTTTATTAACCATTAGTTTACTCTAATCAGCCCTAATTAACTCTATATTCTCCTCCAATCAATTATACATTTCCTGGAGATTTGTTTGTTTGTTTGTTTTTTCAATTTTTTTAACTAATATTTAAACTTTTTTCTGTTTTTGTTTACACCTTTTACATATATTTACTTGTGATGACAGAGTAGGGAAAAGGGAATGAAGGGATTATAGCGATGCCTAACAAGTCTTTAGTTCAGTTTTAAAAAAAGACAAAATTTATTAAGCACAAATTGATATAGTGTTGATATTAATCAAAACATAATATAATACACTGAATTCGATAGTGTAGCAAGTCCTCCTAACATGTTTTGCCAAATCATTGGCTTCTTCAGGGGTATTGATATATTCGGTGTAATAATTAAAGTCTATGAAGAGAGCCAGAAAATGAATGATACAAACATTGGATATTTACAATGCAAGAATACAGTAAACACGACAAAGCTGAAAGTCTGCAAAAGTCTGAATGCTAAACGTCCATGTATATTTACATGTATCTCACTGAAAAAAACAACAAAATAAAAAAATATATATATTTTACTTCATTTGTAAATAACTTTGCAATGCTTTGTACCAAAATCATAATTTTTGTGTAGTTTTAACCACTTCACGCAAATCGCCGTATCTGTGCGTCAAAACTTTGATGCTAAATACCGTTGTTATGGCAGCAGCGAGCTGCCACAACCCCGGTATTTTCAGAAATGGCGAGTAGTTCTCTTTAAGACAAAAGTGGTCTCTGCGGCTGGTTCCCAACCAGGGAGAGTAATTGGCTGTTGTATGATATGAGACCATTTCCGCATGTAGGTGTGGAAGTCCTCGAGTGAGCGGGGAAGTTTCATGAAGTAGCTTGCCATTTTTTCTGTGTTGCATCACAAATGTGGGAGGGCTAATGTGAAGAAAAATCTCCTCCAGTAGGTGAGCTCTCTGTTAAAGTGGTTATAAAGCCTAAACTTGCTGCACCTTAAAGCATTCCTTGCATTAAGGTACAAAAATGTTTAGGTAGTAGTATCCCCCCTCTACCCCCCCCACCCCCCAACCCCTCTATATTTACCTGAGCCCTCATTTAATCCAGCACTGTGGCCATCTGCAGTGGCTCTCTCCCCTCACTTCCATGTCTCTTAAACCTCGTACACACGACCGAGAATCTCGTCAGGAAAAAAAAACGTTGTTTTTCCCTGACGAGATTCTTGACAAGAATCTTGTCCCGGCCGAGTGTACACACGCTCGATTCCAAAGAACCGCCGTTCTTTTGAATGGAACGAACGTGGTGACGTCATCGACTACGACGAGCGTGCGCTCCTCACATTCGATGCCGTCGCGCCATCTTGCTACACCCTACCTATGCCTAGGAAGCTACCGCGCCTGCGTCAAAGTCATTTTGAGCATGCACGGGTTTCCACGGCGACAGGTAAGTGTACACACTCTCGGGTTTCTCGACGGGAAACAGGCCGACGAGAATCCCAATGTGAAAATAGAGAGCAGGTTCTCTATTTTTCTCGTCGAGATTCTGGCCAGTTTTCTTGAAGAGAAACCTGAAAGCCTCGTACACACGGCCGGTTTTCTCTGCTAGAAAGCTCTGCCGGCAATTTTCTTGCTGGTTCTTGCCAAGAAAACCGGTCGTGTGTACGAGGCTTTAGGCTTTGCTGAGGCAGTGGGAGCCATTGGCTCCTGCTACTGTCGATCAAAGCCATTGATGGGGGAGCGGGGGCGTGTTGAGACACGCTTTCTGTGTCTATAGATGCAGGTGAGTGGTTCAGGAGCGAGCCTGCACAAGTGCCCCTACTCTTGTAAAGCAAGGCATCAGACCAAGTGTCAGACCAAATGGCGGAAGAGTCCAGATCAGTTTACAAACAGTCCCAGCTGCTACACTATGAAAATCTAACAAGCTGTCTCTTGGTTGTCAGTCTGTACAGCCACCAGATCGATTCCATGGACCCCAGCAGTGCACTACCCCCCCCCCCCCCGAACAACCTCCAATCATCTTTTCAGGGCTCTTCTATCCCATGACAGGTGTCCCTAGATAGAGGGTAGAGAGTCCAGTGAACATATATTCACTGATCTCCCCTATCTAGATAAAAATAATGGGTATCTGCAGGCAACTGTGAAGCATGGTGGAGGTTCCTTGAAAGTTTTTGGCTGAATTTCTGCAAATGGAGTTGGATATTTGGTCAGGATCAATGGTGTCCTCAATGCTGAGAAATACAGGCAGATACTTATCCATCTTGCCCAAGGCTGGGACAGGGGGGGCAGGAGGGGCGACTGCCCTGAGCACTGTGGCGGGGAAATTTGGCTGTGTGTGCTAGGAGTGGGGGTTTAGGGGAATTTGTGCTAGAAGGGGGGATTTGGAGGGTGTGTGCTGAAAGAGGTGATCTGGTAGAGGGGGCATGGGAACTGGGCTAGGAGGGAAATTTTTAGAGGTAAAAGATCTGTGCTAGGAAGGGATGATCTTTTTTTTGTGGGGGTGGGGGCATTTGTGATGGAGGGATTTGGGAGATGGGGGTGGCAAAGAGTTGTGCTGGAAGGGGATATTTCATCAGGGGAGCAGGTTTGTACTCAAAGGAGGGTAAAATCTATGCTTAGGGATTAAGCATATACAACTTGGGGGGTGGCACAGTTTTTAATGTTTGCCCTGGGCTCTTGATGACTTGTCCCAGTACTGACAATGCCATACCATCAGGGAGGTGTGCGATTGACCCCCAATGTATTCCGCAGCAGGACAGACACACCAAACATACAGCCAATGTCATTAAGAACTGTCTTCAGTGTAAAGAAGAACAAGGAGTCCTGGAAGTGATGGCTTGGCCCCCCACAGAGCCCTCATCTCTAAAACCAATAACACTTCTATTTCTGAAAGCATTCTTAATTTACAAGAATTTTTCTCACTTCTGCCTAAAACTTTTGCACAGTAATATATATATATATATATACAGTACTATATTGTCAAAAGTATTGGGACACCTGCCTTTACACGCACATGAACTTTATTGACATCCCAGTCTTAGTCCTTAGGGTTCAATATTAAGTTGTCCCACCCTTTGCAGCTATAACAGCTTCAACTCTTCTGGGAAGGCCATCCACAAGGTTTAGGAGTGTGTCTATGGGAATGTTTGACCATTCCCAGAAGGGCATTTGTGAGGTCAGGCACTGATGTTGGACGAAAAGGCCTGGCTCTCAGTCTCTGCTCTAATTCATCTCAAAGGTGTTCTATCGGGTTGAGGTCAGGACTCTGTGCAGGCCAGTCAAGTTTCTCCACCCAAAACTCACTCATCCATGTCTTTATGAACCTTGCTTTGTACACTGGTGTGCAGTCATGTTGGAACAGAAAGGGACCATCCCTAAACTGTTCACACAAAGTTGGGAGCATGAAATTGTCCAAAATTATCCCTTAAGAGTTCCTTTCACAAGCCCAACCCCTGAAAAACAACCCCACACCATAATCCCCCCTCCACCAAATGAATTGGACCAGTGCACAAAGCAAGGTCCATAAAGACACGGATGAGCAAGTTTTGGGTGGAGGAACTTGACTGGCCTGCACAGAGTCCTAATATCAACCCGATAGAACACCTTTGGAATGAATTGGACGGAGACTGCGAGCCAGGCCTTCTCTTCCACCATCAGTGCCTGACCTCACAAATGCGCTTCTGGAAGAATGGTCAAACATTCCCATAGACACACTCCTAAACCTTGTGGACAGCCTACCCAGAAGAGTTGAAGCTTTTATTGCTGCAAAGGGTGGGCCAACTCAATATTGAACGCTACGGACTAAGACTGGGATGCCATTAAGGTTCATGTGCGTGTAAAGACAGGTGTCCCAATACTTTTGACTATATATATATATATATATATATATATATATATATATATATACAGTATATAAAGCTACTATCAGATGATTTAAATTGCCAGCAGCCTTTGTTGGATCACTTTTGGGGGAAGTTGGCCTTTACCTAAGCCAGATTGTCTTTACAGAACCAATCTGCACCAACATAGCAGAAATGACGGGTGTTATTTGTAATTAGAGCAGAGAGCGAGACTTTTCTCCTTCACCGTGCCTTGAGAATTTCCTATTCCATGTCTCAGCTGAAATCAGATCACAGAGAATTAGCCTGACACAGAAATGCGTCCCCTAAAGCTTTGTCTTAATAGTGTACATTTGTGATTTCTTTTTATACAAATTAAAAAAAAAAACTGTGCTTTTATGCTTAGTTTTTTTATAGTAAGAGTATGCTGTATCTTAAGTTATCATTGTAACGTTTGCTTAAAAACAATATTTCCTGTGACTCATTTCCATTTTATATATTTTCGATACAGATTTAAGAATGCTTCTTTTCAAGGTACTGTATATACTCGGGTATAAGCCGACCCGAATATAAGCCGAGGCACCTAATTTTACCACAAAAACTGGGAAAACGTATTGACTCGAGTATAAGCCTAGGGTGTCCATCTGCATGCTTCACTGTGCCTCACTTTGCCTCACTGTGTCCATGTGCATGCCTCACTGTGCCCATGACTAGCCTGACGTTTAACATGGAAGTCTATGGAAGGGGTTGCCTCGGATTTGAAAAATTGGTGCTCCCTGGCCGTAGGTTCTCCAGACAAAAAATTTTGTACACTTATAGAGGAGAAATGGGGCTACATGTGTGCCAAGTTTCGGGTCCAGGGGACCTACGACCGGCTGGTACCGGGTCCCCAATTCACTGGAGAAATTACTGTTTAACATGGGAGTCTATGGAAGGGGTGCCCGGCTTTGAAAAATCGGTGCTCCCCAGCCATAGAGGAAGAGTGGGGCTACATGTGTGCCAAGTTTCAGTATCGGCTCCCCAAAGTTCAGGAGATCAGGCGCAAAAAAGCGACTCGAGTATAAGCCGAGGGGGCATTTTCAGCACATAAAAAATGTGCTGAAAAACTTGGCTTATACTTGAGTATATACGGCAATTGTTATATTATGATATATGATTGTCACTAGCTGCTTTGTTGTAGCTGAGATAAGGTTGGTTGACTTAGTGGTGCCTCAAATGCCGGGGCAGTTTCAATGCTTCTTGATACAGTCATAAAGACTAGACTCCCCCCTACTACCTACCACCACGTGTTTCTTTCGACCCAAAAAGTGACCCATTTGACCCGTTATAGTAATAGGTCTATGGGACCAATGCTGGATTTGGGAGTCAAAAGTGGTAATGGTGGTCACTGGAAAAAGAACGAGAAAAAGATGGGAAAATTTCCCGTAGACACGGAGTTCCTGTGAGAATGAATATTCTTCACACAAAGAACTGTTGGGAACAAAATGACTCTTATGCCGGCCATACACGGTTCGAATTTTGAAAGAATTTTCTTTCGAAAATCGTATCTAAGAATTTTCGTACGAATTTCGCACCGTTGGCGGGTGGCAGCAACAGCCGATTTTCGTGCGGCAATCAAATTTGAGGAATTGGACATATGTTGGAAATTTTTTGAAAAACAAAAGATTTTCGAATCAATGATGGGAGAATCGTGCGAGAAATGTAATAGAAACAAAAAATGCGCATGTGCAAGAAAAGAAAATTCCCGGAGAGAAAAGAAGATTACCGGCCACGAAAATTATTTTCTGTAGCAACATAAAGGCTTGGTCGGCCGAATTTTGAAAATCAATAGTGGCGTCATCGGCTCACAAAAAATAAAAAAACGTTCTGATTTTGAAAAGAACATTTGGTCGGAATTCGACCGTGTATGGCCTGCTTAACTCACCCTTCCTATTCCTGCTGACCTTTAGTGAACTAGAAACCTCCACCTATACTACTTAGACATGTACACTGCCGAAAAATTTGTTTGTTTTAGTTTTTGTTTTATGCGATTTTTTTTTTTTTTCATTTTTCGGGTTATTCGTTATGATTGCAATTCATAAAATCGTGAATTAGAAAACTCCTAAATTAGAAAATCCGAAAATAAGAAAGAAAATCCGAAAATAAGAAAGAATAACTAACTAACTAAATAATAATAACTAACTATTAAATTATAGGTATTGGAATTTCCTTTTAAATTTGTCTGTTTGTGAATGTAATGAATACGAATTTATCCAAAGTTACTAATTATCCAAAATAACGAATGCCGCATGTAAACAAATTGAAAAAGTAAATGGAAGTTTTGGGACTTTGAGTGAGACTGTAGACATGGTGTAGGTAAAAAAGATACATGTTTATTCAAAATAAACGCATGACACATCTCCAAACAGAAATCACATGGGAGGAAAAACATTCTGGTTGATGCGATTCCCTAGAGTTACACACACATAAGTATGGGGTATGCACAATATAAGCAACAAGGTACATCAGTGAGAATGGGCAGCATACATGCGTTTTACCATGGTTCTGGGATTGGGGTTTGGTCTTATGCATGTCCCTGGCTTTTTTATGTCTGTCATTTGGGAGCTGCGATGCGCTCTGCGCGTCCGCTTCGCTGTCCCCCGCCCATTGGGTGGTGGGTTGTGTGATGGTGGGGCCCGGGCACACAGCGCATCGGCGTCATGCGTCCCGCCCAGCGTGGGACGTCACACGTTGGCGTCATGACGCTGAGCGTGCGTTCATCCATCTCAGCCGGCGTAACTTGGAGACACGAGCTCCTCCGTGGGTGTCCCCCCACCCACGTCGGGGGGTTCCTCCTGGCTTACGCTTTGCCTGCATAACGCTGGTGATCATTAGCCTGCATGCAACACCCGTGTCCACCACCAACGATATAAACTGCTTACCAGAAGTAAGAAACCTATGAGCCCATAATTAGAATGTAGTAAATAGACAAATCGACCGGCCGGTCCGCCGTAAACCTGTCCCGTAGTGATGACGTCAGCACGCACACCTCCCGACGTACGTTTCGTGTGGATCTCCTCTGCCGCCAGATCCAGCAACGTCTCCTCTCTACTTCCTATGGGACATCCTACAGGACATCCCATAGGAAGTAGAGAGGAGACGTTGCTGGATCTGGCGGCAGAGGAGATCCACACGAAACGTACGTCGGGAGGTGTGCGTGCTGACGTCATCACTACGGGACAGGTTACGGCGGACTGGCCGGTCGATTTGTCTATTTACTACATTCTAATTATGGGCTCATAGGTTTCTTATTTCTGGTAAGCAGTTTATATCGTTGGTGGTGGACACGGGTGTTGCATGCACCATTCATCAAGTTTATAACTGCCTATTCCCCCACGGTCTCTCCTCATCTTTGGCCCTGATGAAACTTTTTATTCACTGACACATGTCACATTTCACTTTTTTCACCTGTCATCACATTATGGACTTTTTGATTCATCAGTGTGTTTGTGGATTTCACTTTACTGGCTTTATTATCGGTTAATTACTCACATTGTAGCGCATTTGTTTTTCTATATTTTTTGTCTTTTTTATGTTATCACATAATCACAGGTGCTGCTTTCATTTTATTGGTGTAGATAGCGCAGTTTTTGCTTTCGTTTTTTTCCGATCATTAGCCTGCACCTGTGTGGAGTGCTCTTATATGAACCCTCCCCAAACACATCTTCACCACTATCCTGAGACACCATACAGCACCATGGTTCATGGATCGGTCCCTGCATTTTTGGGACTCCTGGGATTTGAGCATCAGGTCATTTTACCTTTATTTTCCCATTGTGATCCTTCCCCCACTGGGCATGAACATGTTTTGACATTTTTATTTTGTGCTATTTTTTAGATTGCCTTTGGCAGCCACCTTTGGTTCAATGTTTATTATAAACATCAACACTGCATGTTCCGGTGTCCCTGGGAGGGCTGCGATAGTACACCCCGCCTATGTGCGGCCATCTATCACCTCAGCTCCCATGACGGACCTATCTCTGGTCAGGGCTTCATATGCACCATACCCATTGTACCAGATTCCATGTAAGTACTCAAGATGGGCTCTTATGTTCCATCATCTAGTTCCTTTGACCAGCAACCAGATTTAGTTATTTACACTTCATTATATATTCTTTAGATGTCCTGAGCATTAGCCCCTGAAGAGTGTAACTTATACACGAAACGCGTCGGGCATCAGAAAACGCATCAACTCAGTTGACAACACTATCATTTACCTATGCTTTTACTGGTTTTATATGCTAATTTTTTCATGTTTTTAGCGCTTGTTGCCATGTGATATCTGTACATATGTAATTCACTGAATGTATTCCATTATCCATACGGATCACTATGTGGCGCCTGGTCACACACTGATGTACCTTGTTGCTTATATTGTGCATACCCCATACTTCTGTGTGTGTAGCTCTAGGGAATCGCATCAACCAGAATGTTTTTCCTCCCATGTGATTTCTGTTTGGAGATGTGCCATGCGTTTATTTTGAATAAACATGTATCTTTTTTACCTACACCATGTCTACAGTCTCACTCAAAGTCCCAAACTTCCATTTACTTTTTCGAATTAGGGATGGAGGTGCACCACATATGCGCCTCATTTAAAGTCCCAAACTCCCCCCCCCCTTTTGTTCATCTAAACAAATTGGAACGGAACAAATTAATAAAAAATAATAATAAAAAGTTTTTATTATTATTATTATTTTTATTTATAATTATTAATTCATTACGTTCAATTTGTTTAGATACGGCATTCGTTATCTTGGATTATTCGTAAAATTTGGATAAATTCGTATTTGTTACATTCACTAACAGACAAATTTAAAAGGAAATTTCAATGCCTACAATTTAATAGTTAGTTATTATTAGTTAGGTAGTTATTCTTTCAAATGTTCTGATTTTTTTTCTTATTTGGCTGTTAGTGAACGTGACGAATACGAATTTATCCAAAGTTACGAATTATCTGAAATAACGAATGCTGCCTCTCAACAAATGGAAAGGAACAAATTAATAATAAATAAAAATAATAATACGTTTTCATTATTATTATTGTTATTTATTATTATAATTTTTTTTACGCTACATTTTTTTAGATGCGGCATTCGTTATTTCGGATAATTCGTGACTTTGGATAAATTCATATTTGTTACGTTCACTAACAGCCAAATTTAAAAGGAAATTCCAATGCCTATAATTTAATAGTTAGTTATTATTAGTTAGGTACAATAGTTTTTCTTTCAAATGTTCTAATTTTCTTTCTTATTTGGCTGTTAGTGAACGTAACGAATACGAATTTATCCAAAGTTACGAATTATCCGGAATAACGAATGCCGCATCTAAACAAATGGAAAGGAACAAATTAATAATAAATAACAATAATAATAATAATAATAAAATGTTTTCATTATTATTATTGTTATTTATTATTATTAATTTGTTACGTTCCATTCATTTAGATATGGCATTCATTATTTCAGATAATTCGTAACTTCGGATAAATTCATATTTGTTACGTTCACTAACAGCCAAATTTGAAAGGAAATTCCAATACCTATAATTTAATAGTTAGTGATAGTTAAGTTTCTATTAGTTACCGGTAGTTATTATATCAGATTTTCGAATTTTCGGATTTCCCGAATTCCTGAATTTGCGAATTTACTAATTTTCGAATTTGCGAGTTCTCGAATTTACGAATTCACAAATTTTTGAATTTATGAATTTATGAATTTTCTAATTATCGAATATTCAAATTTACGAATATTTCGAAAAATTTGTTAAACGGGTTTTCGTTAATTCAGATATTTCCAAATGAACAAATTTGTCGAAATTTGTTAAAAAACTAATTCGGAACGAAACAAATTGCACACGTCTAATACTACTTGCTTACCTAAGGACAGCTTTGGCTTTGGACCCAAAAGTGACGCATTTAACCCGTCATAGTAGTTCTCCCTGGTGCCTGCGTGGGTTTCCTCCCACACTCCAAAGACATGCTGGTAGGTTATCCCAGCCTTTTTCAACCGGGGTCCAGCTGAGGATTCTTCAGGAGTGCCTTGGCAAAATGCCTAAAAATCGCCCAAAAATTCTATACAAGCCTGTGTGTGGATGAAGGCTGCCTTTTAGTTACACAAAGTCACAGGTTGTGCACCATTACAACCTTCTAGCTTCTGGCATTTTAACGACCAATGCCATCATCAGTTGATAAGGAGGATGTCAGTCACCTGCATAGCATCCTTGTTTGACCCTCCCATGCCCCTCTCCATCAGCGTTGGGGTCACATTAGCTGAGTGATGGAGAAGAACTGAGGGAGAATAGAACCATTGCAATTAGGGTTGTAGTGATACTGATACTAGTATTGGTATTGGTGCCGATACCGAGCATTTGCGTGAGAACTTGTACTCGCACAAATGCTCCTGATTCCTAATCTGATACTTGGGAATGGAGAGGCGGCGTTGCTCGCAACCGCAAGTCAATGGGCGGAAAGTGGTAAGCGGAGAGTGAGTCCTCAACAGGCAGGCAGCAACAGAGGGTAAGCTGGCCTGGGGCAGGTGTACAGGGCGCAGTCGCATGTTCCATCAGAATCAGTGACCGTGGCCGTCACATTTCGTAAGAGAAGGGGTGTTCCGTGTCTACGTCACAGGTTGAACATCCCGACGGCCAGCTTGGTACGCCCTGCACTCGGCCTCAGTAAGCCAGCAGTGGACATCTTGTTACAACCAACCCATAAAGTTTGGGTCGGGTGTAACAAGATGTCCGTTGCGGCCGAGTGCAAGGTGTACCAATATTTCCGTTGCAGCATAGAGTATTGCAAAATCCTTCCTTTCCTCTCATCATTCATTTAATTTATTATGCCAGGCCAGCATTTGCCAAACAGTGCTGAATTTCAGTGCCCATCAGTGCCTGCCCATCAGTGCCCATCAGTCAGTGTAATTATAAAGAAGATATCATTAGTCTGTATTGTGCTTTGAAAACTTTATTGGTATCGGCGAGTACTTAAAAAAAAGTATTGGTACCTGTACTCGGTCCTAAAAAAGTGTCATTGAAGCTTCAATGATGCTGATTTTTGGAATTATTTTCTGAGTTTTTTTCTCTTTGCTTCATTCCAGAATATATTTGTACTTTCTCCTACTAAGAGCCTCTGAAGAAAGGATTGGTATTCCTGAAACATGTTAGGCTAAAGGAGGAAAACTTTTCTAACTGGAAATCTGTACAAATGTTTCAATGTTTCAATTTATGATTTTACTATTCTATGTATACTGTGCAAATTATTATATGCTTGACATATTTCTATATTTTCATACAGCAAACCTTTTTTTTTTAAATAAACAATAAGATTTTTCATTATTAAATAATATTTGTTATATATCCTGTTGTTTTTTTTTTTGTTTGCCCTTAAAATCCCGCTGTACCGGGGGGGTACTTATGCCCTTTTAGGGTCTATTCCTACTATTTTAGGATGGTGGCAATGGTTGAAGGAAAACAATCATGTTTTGTTTTCTCTTCTTTGTGGTTCATTACTTATATAGTGTTAAACTTGAAACAGCTCTGAAATATCGAATCATTACTTACAGGTTTTTGTAAGTCAAGTCACAGTTCTTTTCTTCAGGATCTACAATTAAATACCCAGCAGCAGAAGATGGACAGCTTCCCGACTTGGTATGCATGAGGCTGGCTTTATAATAAAAAATATATTTCCTGACATGTAGTAGAAGGATGTCTACAAGGACAGATAATGCATTGGTAACTGCAGATCAGGTACTTCTTCCGCTCTACAGCATTCAATCAAAATGTGGATTTAATAGGTAACTTTGTGCCTCACAATTGCAACTTTACATGTGTAGTAATATACTATTTGTTATGTACTGTACATAACAAATTCTTATTGAGTAATGATTGCTGGATATTATATTTTATTGCAGGTATCATCTTCTCTTTGATATATGTAAACTATGATATAACCATGCATTGCCTTACTACAATAAATTCTGCATCAGCTGGGGACGACAGTCACAAAGATTATAGGTTTTAAGCAGCTCGGAGATTCCCTTTAATTAAAGCAGAAATAGAATAACAACATACAAGTGAATAGCTACAAAATAACACAACCAATATTCACCTTCAGTACTTTTGTCTACCAGTAGATGTCCTCGTGCTGATGATTGATCAGCATCATTTAACCCACTTCCCCTGAGCCTAGCTCATCCTGGACCACCCCAGGCTGTGACTGGACAGTGAAAAGAGAAGCATCACAGTAATAGACTAATTTCTCTGTCACTTTGTACTCTCCTTGTGTCAACATATTTCATATTAGCTAACAAGCTTGATAGGGCACCCCTCTAAGTGCCAATGCTTCTGGCTTTGCCGTTCCACTGTGTGTCGGTGTGGGTAAGCTCATCCAGGAAGTGCCGTGTATTTTGGTAGAGACCGCTGGACACTAGACATGTGCACTGCCGAACAATTTGCTCATTTTAGTTTTCGTTTCATTCGTATTTTTTTTTTTTTCGTTTTTTGGGTCATTCATTATGTTTGCAATTCGTAAATTCATGAATTCGTAAATTTGAAAATTCGTTAATTCGTAAATTTGTAATTTCGAAAATTCATAAATTCAATACATTTTTAAATTTAACATTTTTAAAATTCGTAAATTAGAAAGTTCGAAAATTTGAAAATTTGAAAATCCGAAAATAAGAAAGAAAATTAGAAAATTGAAAAGAATAACTAACTAACTAACTAATGTAGCGGGGTGTTCCCCTTTAATGCAGAGAGACAAGAAGTTCCAGGTGAGAGGTGAGTCGGGAGGAAGTAAAGAGACATTATGGAAGTGAAAGCAGAGGAGAGAGAGACTACATCTCCCAGTACATCTTGCAGCACCCAGGGTGCATTGCTCCAGAACAGAGACTGCTGGGGCAGACTTTATAAAGGGGAGGCGGAGTTTTGGTCGGCCTCTTTGGACACCCCTCTCCTAGCAAGAGGATGTCTGTGCTGAACTGCTGTGTGCACAAGGCCTGAAGCCTGGGCCGTGTGCTCCTTTCCAAAGAGCCCTCTGCCAGCCTAGCAGAGCCTTAGAGACATCTAATCCTCCTTGCTGCAGTACACCAGAAGGATTGAAGACTTGGATGTCGGTGGATTCCTGTTCCTAGACGAATCGATGGAGGAAACGGACTTTGACTTGCCCGGGTGGTGAGAGCTGTTTAAAGACAGATACTTTATCTTTACTATTCGTTGGGATTACAAAGTTGTTCTTCAAGTGCACCACCGAAAAGATTGCTAGCGAATATTGTTTCACTGAACTTCCATTTAGATCAGTCAGGCCTGACTGCATAGGTAGACATTGCTGGGTGTTAGTCTACCCATGAGGGGAAGTAGCTGTAAAAGGGCAGCGCTAGAGTTGCATAGCAATACTTTATTATTCTGATTACTCTGTTTATCTTTATTACTGTTTATTGCAGGGATCTGCAACTTGTTATACTGTTGTTTATTACTTGCCCATTAGCCTCAGTAAAATATCTGGGTAAAGTACATTTGGTGTCAGTTCCGCTTACTTTAATAGGAGTTTTAAAGTATATTCTGTGTATGTTTGTTATAGGACTGTGTCACCAACAGTTGCGGTCACGCGGTCCTATCCCTCTATCACCAGCTGTGCCACGGGAGGTTAGAGCCGATTGCCAGGGGTTGACAGCAGTGCACTACAGGGCCCAAATCAATATCAGCGGCTCTCTTAACTGGGGGTAGCGCTACACGTGGGGGCTCGAGTCCGGGATCCTTGTACGTTGCACGCTGCAATCAAGCCGGTCAGAAGTACCAGCATGGACCCGCTGGCAATGTCACAGTGGTGCGCAGCGATTGGCGCTGATCCAACCGCGGCGGTAGTCATTGTACTCCCGGGGGAAAGATGGAAGGAAGAGGAGATAAAACAGCTCGTATTGTTACTGTCTCCGAGCCACAAAGCATGGGTGATGGATTTTAGGCCAGATCCAGTGATCTCGTTTACATACGCACTGGTAGAATGGAAAAACGAAATCCCAGAGCATTTTAAAAGTCAGAGTATACAAGCCATAGATAATCAGATCTATCACTTGATACATACGCTGCCAGTGAAGGAAGAATGGTTTCAGACACCAAAGACATCACTCCCACAATTATCTCCACCACTATCCCCTAAAGCAGAAAAGCTTAAGGAACTATTAAGCCCGGGATCACCGCTGGCCGCTATAGGGCCTGAATTGTTGAATGCTCTAGGAGACCTTGTAATTAAGTGCCAGAAAAGCAGTACGGTGCATGTGGAGGCCGGTTACCGGAAGCTTAGCACCTTCTCAGGGAAGCTCCCCGTCCCTGCGGGGGAGGAAGATTTTGACACTTGGGTGGAACAGGCATTGCAGGCAGTAGAAGCATGGGAGGTGCCTGAGGCACAGAAGAGACAGCGAGTCTTAGAAAGTCTGAAAGGTGCCGCGGCAGAAGGGGAAGAGGATGACTCAGGGCCCAGGAGGCCTGGTGAGTCAGTTCAAGATCAGTGGAACCCAAGGTGTGAAGAGGCCTTTCATGCTCTGAAGAGGAGCTTAACCACTGCCCCAGTCCTGGCCTACGCCGACCCTACCAGACCTTATGAATTACATGTGGATGCCAGCCATGAGGGTCTAGGTGGTGTACTCTACCAAGAACATGAAGGACAACTACGACCAGTGGCCTATGTGAGCAGGAGCCTGACCCCCTCAGAAAAGAATTACCCCACTCATAAGCTGGAATTCCTGGCCCTCAAATGGGCGGTAGTAGACAAGCTAAAAGACTACTTGTATGGGGCAGAGTTTACTGTGAAGACAGACAACAACCCCCTGACCTACCTCTTCACCACCGCGAAACTAGATGCCACCGGACACAGGTGGTTGGCCGCATTGTCTGGATTCAACTTCAGTCTGAAGTACAGACCAGGAGCCGGAAATAGGGATGCAGATGCCCTGTCCCGGAGGTCTCATGCCACGACAAATGACTGGGAAGATTGGACCCAAGTGGCACCGGACGGGGTGCGGGCCCTTTGTCAAGGGGCTGAATTCCAAGCCAGAGGAGGCTCCAGAGCAGAAGAAATAGGGGTTACCATGGTAGGAGTCCCCAAACACTATTGTGGGGTAACTCAACTGGAGGAAGACAACCTACCGAGACTGTCCAAGAAGGAGTTGAGGTGTGACCAATTGGAAGACCCCATGGGGAGATTGGTCCTCGAAGCCCTGGAGAATCAGGATCCCAACAAATTCCTACATCACCCCTCAAAGGAGGCTCGCCTGTTGAGGAAGGAATTGGACAGGCTACAGGTACATCAGGGAGTGGTCTACCGAAGGGGCCCCTCTGATGACTCAGAAGATAAGTGGCAGTTATTTCTTCCAGAGAAGCACCGAGAGACTGTACTAATTGCCCTGCATGACCATCATGGTCACCTAGGGGCAGAAAGGACCTTCCAGCTCGTCAGAAATCGGTTCTATTGGCCCTGCATGAGGGCAGAAGTAGAGGAGTATTGCCATTCCTGTGCACGATGCATTCAGAGAAAGACCCTACCCCATCAAGCTGCCCCAATGGGCCACTTACAGAGTCAAGGCCCAATGGATCTGGTATGCATTGACTTTCTCTGCCTCGAACCCGACCTGAGTGGATTGGGGAATGTTCTGGTAATAACCGACCATTTCACCCGCTATGCTCAAGCTTTCCCAACCAAAGACCAGAAGGCATCCACCGTGGCCAAGATACTTATGGAGAAGTATTTTGTCCATTACGGACTACCACAGAGACTCCACTCAGATCAAGGAAGGGACTTTGAGAGTCGGTTGATCCGAAGACTTTTGGATTCATTAGGAATAAAGAAGACCAGAACCACGCCTTACCACCCACAAGGAGATGCTCAGCCGGAGAGATTTAACCGGACCCTGCTCAACATGTTGGGAACCTTAGAAACAGAGAAGAAGCAACACTGGAGTCAGCACATATCAGCCCTAGTACATGCCTATAACTGTACCACAAGTGACGCCACTGGCTACTCCCCTTATCGACTTATGTTTGGGAGAGAAGCAAGGCTACCTGTGGACCTGGCCTTTGGCACTTCTATAGACAATACCTCAGCTACATCCCACAAGGGATACGTGGACAGACTTAGATGTAGCTTGCAGGTGGCCTATGAACAAGCCCAGGCGGCTTCGGATCAAAGGGGGGCCCGCAACAAGAGAAATTTTGATCTGAAGGTTCGAGTGCAAGATATGCAGCCCGGGGACCGAGTACTGCTACGCAATCTGGGGGTCCCTGGAAAACACAAGCTTGCCGACAGGTGGAGATCTGAGCCCTATGTTGTCTGTAGGAAGTTGCCCGGTTTGCCTGTCTACAAACTAAAGCCAGAAGGAAAGGTGGGTCCACTGAAGACGTGGCATCGGAACCACCTGCTCCCACTTGCTGAGGCAGTCAGAATACCTCCCGTGAGAGACTCCCCTGAACCGGCCTCTATCCTGGATATTCCTAGGCCGAACACTCGGTCCCAGACCTCTCGAGCCAAAGATGGGGAGGCCTCCCAATTGAGTACAGAAGAAGGTGGAGAACTGGACTGGCTGTG
The DNA here is from genome assembly GCA_029206835.1 of Rana muscosa. Classification (NCBI taxonomy): domain Eukaryota; kingdom Metazoa; phylum Chordata; class Amphibia; order Anura; family Ranidae; genus Rana; species Rana muscosa. Next base: position 242,329,586 of record CM055126.1, read on the forward strand.
GCCTCCCTCGACTCTGGGAACGTCCGCCATAGATCTCCCAAATGGAGGGGATACCCCAGATGCAACGCTGAATCCGGAGGCTACTGAATTCATACCCTTCAGTCCCTCAGCTGATTACTGGGAAGATGTTCCTGACAATTGCGCAGAGGAGGACTCTAGAGATTCCATACGTCAGTCGACTTCTGAATCAGAGGTTCCAGAACCAGCAATGTTACCTGAACTTACTCCTGAAGAAGAGCCTGTGGTGCCAGAGTCAGAAGCACCAAGAGAGCAGAGGGCTCGCAGAGTCATCAGGCCTCCCAAGAAACTAACTTACCCCCAAATGGGGACGAGCTCAGAGGACTCTGTTGTAACGGCTAGGAGAAGTGTTGAACAACCTGATCCTTCCACCGTCCATTTGGTGGAGGGCAACCCCAGCTCACTCTCTGGCACAGTTAGGCAGGCCACTCATGGTAGTGTGACCTGTGGGCAAGAGAGTTCCATCCCAAAGTTTTGGTGGGAATTCCCTATGCCAACATCATGCTCGACATTGTCCAAAATGGTAAACAGTATTTGTTGAAGTTTATCTTTGGGGACCAAAGAGTTCAAGTGGGGGGAGTGTGTAGCGGGGTGTTCCCCTTTAATGCAGAGAGACAAGAAGTTCCAGGTGAGAGGTGAGTCGGGAGGAAGTAAAGAGACATTATGGAAGTGAAAGCAGAGGAGAGAGAGACTACATCTCCCAGTACATCTTGCAGCACCCAGGGTGCATTGCTCCAGAACAGAGACTGCTGGGGGAGACTTTATAAAGGGGAGGCGGAGTTTTGGTCGGTCTTTTTGGACACCCCTCTCCTAGCAAGAGGATGTCTGTGCTGAACTGCTGTGTGCACAAGGCCTGAAGCCCGGGCCGTGTGCTCCTTTCCAACGAGCCCTCTGCCAGCCTAGCAGAGCCTTAGAGACATCTAATCCTCCTTGCTGCAGTACACCAGAAGGATTGAAGACTTGGATGTCGGTGGATTCCTGTTCCTAGACGAATCGATGGAGGAAACGGACTTTGACTTGCCCGGGTGGTGAGAGCTGTTTAAAGACAGATACCTTTATCTTTACTATTCGTTGGGATTACAAAGTTGTTCTTCAAGTGCACCACCGAAAAGATTGCTAGCGAATATTGTTTCACTGAACTTCCATTTAGATCAGTCAGGCCTGACTGCATAGGTAGACATTGCTGGGTGTTAGTCTACCCATGAGGGGAAGTAGCTGTAAAAGGGCAGCGCTAGAGTTGCATAGCAATACTTTATTATTCTGATTACTCTGTTTATCTTTATTACTGTTTATTGCAGGGATCTGCAACTTGTTATACTGTTGTTTATTACTTGCCCATTAGCCTCAGTAAAATATCTAGGTAAAGTACATTTGGTGTCAGTTCCGCTTACTTTAATAGGAGTTTTAAAGTATATTCTGTGTATGTTTGTTATAGGACTGTGTCACCAACAGTTGCGGTCACGCGGTCCTATCCCTCTATCACCAGCTGTGCCACGGGAGGTTAGAGCCGATTGCCGGGGGTTGACAGCAGTGCACTACAGGGCCCAAATCAATATCAGCGGCTCTCTTAACTGGGGGTAGCGCTACACTAATAATAACCAACTTTTAAATTATAGATATTGTAATTTTCTTTCAAATTTGGCTGTTAGTGAACATAACAAATACGAATTTATCTGAAGGATAATGAATGTAATGAAATGAATTAATAATAATAATAATAAATAATAATAATAATAATAATAATAATAATAATAATGTAAAAGGTTTTATTATTATTATTGTTTTTTATTATTATTAATTAGTTCCGTTCCATTCGTTTAGATGCAGCATTCGTTATTTCAGATAATTCGTATTTGTTACATTCACTAACAGCAGAATTTGAAAGGAAATTCCAATAACTATAATCTAGTCAATATTTTAGATTTTCGAATTTTTGGGTTTTCAGATTTTCGAATTTACGAATTTACAAATTTGCGAATGTACAAATTTACGAATTTACGAATTTGTGAATTTACAAATTTACACATTTTCGAATATTTGGATTTAGGAATATTCGTAAAAAATTGTTAAATGGGTTTTCGCTAATTCAGATAATTTCACATTAACGAATTTGTCGAAATTCGTTAAAGAACGAATTAGGAACTAAACTAATTGCACATGTCTACAGCACACTGAGAAGCTCAAAGTACCTGAGAGGCCGCCTCTATGAGTAAGCCCCATAGGTGGGGTGAAACATGTCAGAGGGTGTGACCATTGGGAGGAGCTGGTTCTGAGACCGTTTCTTACATCTCAGGCATTTTAAACTGCTATGGGTGCAGAGGTTTCTATCAAAATGCTTCATGTTAGCATATAAACTGATTGGCTCTATGTGCTGCTTCTTCTTTTCACACTCCAGCCATGCTGTACAGTTACTTCAAGAGATTGATATCAGGTTACATTTAGGCACTTACACTGCTTGCATTTAAAAATACATTTAATTATGTTTTATTGAATACATAGTTGCACTGGTTTGTGTCTTCTTAATTTAGTGTTCTTTGTGTAGCGCCCTCCCCAATATTTGGGGGCGCTATGTTTGAAATTTAAGGGTGGTCTGAGCCAGTAGTTGGGCTCAGACATAATGATTGTTCTAAACTTCTGCTCTGGGTGTGATACTCCCTGGCATTAATGTTCCCTGTTCGCATGTAGGTGGCACTGTCACCACCGACCCAGGTTGAACTACAGGGGGTATCACAGCACCTTGGGTGTCCTTTCTCAGCAGCCGTGCAGTGGGCATGGTCTACCCGCTGTGTATGCTGGGAGAGGGTACATAAGGGGCAGACTCCATTAATTGTGGTTTGTTTTGTGCGCCTCGTGGCCCTCATGGCACGGGGTGCGTGTGTGTTTTGGCCCCGGGCACCTTCAGCCCGAGGCTACATCGCTACCTGTTAGGCCCAGCTCTGCTGGCTGGGGCCTACACTTTTGGAAAGGATCCCAGGCTACCCATCTGCGGGAAGCCCACACTTGGGAAAGGAGGCCAGGGGAGGATCTGCCCCGGAGGAGACTGGCGACGGTACTGCTGTCTCGGGAGGAGGCCTGGAGCTCACCTAAGGAGGGATACATCATCATCATTACAAGCCCTGCAATACGCCAATCCGGCATAAAGGTTCTCTCACTATTGCTTGGCTGGGAGGTTCGGGACAGTTTAATAATCCTGTGGCAGAAGATTCCTGATCGTATCCCTAGTTTCTAAAAGAAAGATTGATTCGTGCTTCATCCCGGCTGCTAGGACCACTAAACGGGACTATCCGGGTGAGCAATACCCACTCAGGCTTGAGTGGCGACGATTGCAACTTTAGTGCTGCGTACCTGAACCTTCCCCTGTTTTTCTCTCATATCTTACTTTCCTCTCAAGTTTCCCTCAGCAAAAGAAAATAAAGCCTGGCTGTTTGGGTTTTACATTTGTGTGGACATTGGCCATTGGCCTTTCTGGAGACTTTCTTTCTATACCCTGACAACGGAAGCCTAGGAGGTAGTTCGCAGACCGAACAAAACCAGCCGGTCCCTTAAATGGGGGTAAGTGCTACATTTGTATTTGTGTTTTTCTTATTTTTCATTTGATTGTTCTTGGCGTACTTTTACTTTCATTTTTAAATGCCCATGCATAAACCTTTCCAACAATCTACAGTCAGCTCCCTCTTGCTTCTCTGAACTTCTGGATCATGACCAGTTCCTCCTCTGCATCCTCTTCTAGTGGAACTCAATCACAGCTTCTCTTCCTCTACCAGATCCAGTGGGACTCTCAGTGGAACAAATGATGGAGTGGTTGCAGCCCATACAGCATAGTGTACTACAATGGGTAATGAGCAGTAGGGCTGAGGTGGGATGTGGGCACTGAGACATCTCTGGATCTCCTGTAAAGAGATGCAATTGTTCTTTTAAAGATGACGTTAACTTATAGCAATTTTTAGCTAGTTACATAATCATTGATCCAGCTTGGACCAACGTACTGTAAATATGCATGTGCCACACCTGTGGGATCCCTCTAGATCAGAATTTCTCAACCAGGGTTCCTTCAGTGGTTGCTAGGGGTTCCTTGAGCAATGAGCAATCTCTGCCTCTCAGATAAGTTCCCACTGACACCATTGATCTTTTTAGCTATCTGTAAGGGGGGAATTCTTCCCAATGACCACCAGTGTAAGGAGCATTCTTCCCACTGACCATCACACCAATGTGTCATGAGTTGTAGATATGGTCATTTTTAGCAGGGGTTTCCTGAGGGCGCAAAGTTATTTCAAGGGTTCCTCTGTGTTGAAAAGATTGAAAAAGACTGTTCTAGAAGCTCAAAATCACTTTAGTAGACATCGCTACTACACCACTACTACAGCAATCTTTGCTAACTTACGGGTGTGCCCTACTGCACTGTGAACCAGTGGCGGCGCGTCCATTAGGGGGCGCCCGGGCACCACCCCCTCTATCCTCACCACCCCCTATATGAATAATGGATAGATTCATGCATTGCACCCGAGTGTTACAACAGTGAATGAAAATTCGCTGTTGTAACACTGATCCTCAATCTGGCCAATCAGAAGCGATGTGAGACCCGTTTTCTGATTGGCCCAAAAAGAGAAGACTCCTGATTGGCCGCCGATAAGGAGGGAGGAAATGGAAGCCGCCGCCGCTGTGGAGGCCCATGTAGAGCAGGGGAACGGGAGGCTGCCATTGAGCATGGGAAGCCACGATGGGGTAAGTGCGGCCGACCGTCCCACTGACTGACCGGGGTGTCAGTGGCATACTGTTTGCCGCCCCCACAAAAAAAAATTCCACCGGTCGCCACTGCTGTGAACGCAGGAGGCTGTCTGCTCTGCACAATTGTCATTCAGAGAACATTTAGCATTTTCTCAAGAAGTGCAAAGGGCTCTGTGATTAGATGAAGTGGAGATCATGACATCACTGCCCTGCCTTTGCACCTCATCCATTCATTGAGAAAAGGCAAAGTGTTCCCTGAAAAGCACCCTAGCCAAGCGAGCGTCATCCTGTGTTTGTAATGCAGCAGGGTAGTCGCTTGGCACTGGACCCCTAAGCTAGTGGGGATCACTGTAGTAGAGATGTGCTAGTGGTGCCTACTACAGTGATTTTCAGCTTCCTATGGGGATCTCACAAGTATGGTATACATACCTACATTCAACCAAATTGGACCAATGTAACATTGCCACACCTGGAATTCAGCTTTAATTTTAATTTTAAACAAAAATTTATCTACAAGCTGTAGTGTAAAAACAAACAAACAAACAAAAAACCTTGCAAATGCATTTTATATTTACCGACTTGAGTTAATGATTTTTGGAATACTAAAGGCTAACAGAGCATTATTTTGATCCAGGAAATTGATCTGACTGTCCTCAGGCCGGTCAGAGTAGTTTTTTTTTGTTTTTCTTTTTAATTGGAAACATTTGCATATGGGGATTTCAGGTTACCTTTTTCTGGATCAAAAACTTCTCAATCTTTTCCAACATGGACAAAGCTTGAAATAATGTCCAAGTGCCTGGGAACATTTTTTTTTTATATCTTATTAATGCTTGTTCTATGCAACAAGACAATAATTACAAATCTAACAATAAAAATGGGCAGAAAGGAAATGCAGACAGAGAAAAATGTAGATGTTATTTTACATTAGTGGTCAGTAGAAAGAATGCTCCCTACATTGGTGATCAGTGGGAAGAATGTTCCTTACATTGGTGATCAGTGGGAAGAATGTTCCTTACATTGGTGATCAGTGGGAAGAATGTTCCTTACATTGGTGATCAGTGGGAAGAATGCTCCTTACATTGGTGATCAGTGGGAAGAATGTTCCTTACATTGGTGATCAGTGGGAAGAATGTTCCTTACATTGGTGATCAGTGAGAAGAATGTTCCTTACATTGGTGATCAGTGGGAAGAATGTTCCTTACATTGGTGATCAGTGGGAAGAATGTTCCTTACATTGGTGATCAATGGGAAGAATGTTCCTTACATTGGTGGTCAGTGGGAAGAATGTCCCATACATTGGTGATCAGTGGGAAGAATGTCCCTTACATTGGTGATCAGTGGGAAGAAAGTTTCTTACATTGGTGATCAGTGGGAAGAATGTCCCTTAGGCCTCGTACACACGGCCGAGATTCTCGTCGAAAAAAACATGTCGTTTTTTTCGACGAGATTCTTGGACAAGAAAATTGTCCCGGCCGAGTGTACACACGCTCGATTCAAAGAACCCGCGGTTCTTTGAATGGAGCGTACGCGGTGACGTCATCGACTACGACGAGCATGCGCTCGTCACATTCGATGCCGTCGCCGCCATCTTGGTATACCCTATCTATGCCTAGGAAGCTACCGCGCATGCATCGAATTCATTTCGAACATGCGCGGGCTTCCGGGAGGACAGGTAAGTGTACACACAATCACTTTTCTCGTCGAGAAACATGCCGACGAGAATCTCGACGAGAAAATAGAGAGCAGGTTCTCTATTTTCTCGTCGAGGTTACTTGTCGGTTTTCTCGACGAGGAACCATACACACAAATGAATTTCTCGGCAAGACATCTCTGCCAGCAAGTTTCTTGCTGGTTCTTGCCGAGAAACTCGGTCGTGTGTACGAGGCCTTACATTGGTGATCAGTGGGAAGAATGTTCCTTACATTGGTGATCAGTGGGAAGAATGTTCCTTACATTGGTGATCAGTGAGAAGAATGCTCCTTACATTGGTGATCAGTGAGAAGAATGTTCCTTACATTGGTGATCAGTGGGAAGAATGTTCCTTACATTGGTGATCAGTGGGAAGAATGTTCCTTACATTGGTGATCAGTGAGAAGAATGCTCCTTACATTGGTGATCAGTGAGAAGAATGTTCCTTACATTGGTGATCAGTGAGAAGAATGTCCCTTACATTGGTGATCAGTGGGAAGAATGTCCCTTACATTGGTGATCAGTGGGAAGAATGTTCCTTACATTGGTGATCAGTGGGAAGAATGTTCCTTACATTGGTGATCAGTGGGAAGAATGCTCCTTACATTGGTTATCAGTGGGAAGAATGTCCCTTACATTGGTGATCATCAGTGGGAAGAAAGTTTCTTACATTGGTGATCAGTGGGAAGAATGTTCCTTACATTGGTGATCAGTGGGAAGAATGTTCCTTACATTGGTGATCAGTGGGAAGAATGTCCCTTAGGCCTCGTACACACGGCCGAGATTCTCGTCGAAAAAAACATGTCGTTTTTTTCGACGAGATTCTTGGACAAGAAAATTGTCCCGGCCGAGTGTACACACGCTCGATTCAAAGAACCCGCGGTTCTTTGAATGGAGCGTACGCGGTGACGTCATCGACTACGACGAGCATGCGCTCGTCACATTCGATGCCGTCGCCGCCATCTTGGTATACCCTATGTATGCCTAGGAAGCTACCGCGCATGCGTCGAATTCATTTCGAACATGCGCGGGCTTCCGGGAGGACAGGTAAGTGTACACACACTCACTTTTCTCGTCGAGAAACATGCCGACGAGAATCTCGACGAGAAAATAGAGAGCAGGTTCTCTATTTTCTCGTCGAGGTTACTTGTCGGTTTTCTCGACGAGGAACCATACACACAAATGAATTTCTCGGCAAGACATCTCTGCCAGCAAGTTTCTTGCTGGTTCTTGCCGAGAAACTCGGTAGTGTGTACGAGACCTTACATTGGTGATCAGTGGGAAGAATGTTCCTTACATTGGTGATCAGTGGGAAGAATGTTCCTTACATTGGTGATCAGTGAGAAGAATGCTCCTTACATTGGTGATCAGTGGGAAGAATGTTCCTTACATTGGTGATCAGTGGGAAGAATGTTCCTTACATTGGTGATCAGTGGGAAGAATGCTCCTTACATTGGTTATCAGTGGGAAGAATGTCCCTTACATTGGTGATCATCAGTGGGAAGAAAGTTTCTTACATTGGTGATCAGTGGGAAGAATGTTCCTTACATTGGTGATCAGCGGGAAGAATGTTCCTTACATTGGTGATCAGTGGGAAGAATGTCCCTTACATTGGTGATCAGTGAGAAGAATGCTCCTTACATTGGTGATCAGTGGGAAGAATGTTCCTTACATTGGTGATCAGTGGGAAGAATGTCCCTTACATTGGTGATCAGTGAGAAGAATGTCCCTTACATTGGTGATCAGTGGGAAGAATGTCCCTTACATTGGTGATCAGTGGGAAGAATGTTCCTTACATTGGTGATCAGTGGGAAGAATGTTCCTTACATTGGTGATCAGTGGGAAGAAAGTTCCTTACATTGGTGATCAGTGGGAAGAATGTTCCTTACATTGGTGATCAGTGGGAAGAATGTTCCTTACATTGGTGATCAGTGGGAAGAATGTTCCTTACATTGGTGATCAGTGGGAAGAATGTCCCTTACATTGGTGATCAGTGAGAAGAATGCTCCTTACATTGGTGATCAGTGGGAAGAATGTTCCTTACATTGGTGATCAGTGAGAAGAATGTCCCTTACATTGGTGATCAGTGAGAAGAATGCTCCTTACATTGGTGATCAGTGGGAAGAATGTTCCTTACATTGGTGATCAGTGAGAAGAATGTTCCTTACATTGGTGGTCAGTGAGAAGAATGTTCCTTACATTGGTGATCAGTGCGAAGAATGTGCCTTACATTGGTGATCAGTGGGAAGAATGTTCCTTACATTGGTGATCAGTGCGAAGAATGTTCCTTACATTGGTGGTCAGTAGGGATGAGCCGAAAACCCCCCCGTTCGGTTCGCACCAGAACCTGCGAACAGACAGAATGTTCGCGCGAACTTTAGAACCCTATTAAATACAATGGACTCGAACGTTCGAAATCAAAAGTGCTAATTATCAAGGCTAATATGCAAGTTGAAATTAGGGGAAAATATTGCGCTAGTCTGTAAATGAAGAATCAAATGTAAAAAAGTGTAAAATAAAAACATAAAAAAATAACTAAATTTAGAAGACGTATAAGTGGAGATGTAGCGCTAAATAAGGAAGACCAAAAGAATTGGACCTCAAAATGAACATAAATGTGAATCCAAAACAATGAAGAAAGTCCACAAAGTGTCCATAAATCGGTGAGAAACTAAAAGGTGAAGAGAGGTAGAATACTCTTACCGGAAGAGATGGATCCGCGGGTTAGGCAGATCATATAGGCATAAAAGGTCTCAATGGCAGTTCTGCTTGTCTGAAGGTTGAATCAAACGAATCTCAGATAACGACTCTCCAGCGAGCTCCCCAACTTGAAAGGTGACTCTGGACTCGACAATGGTCCCCGTAATCCTCAGATAGGGGCAGAAGCAGAAAAACAGCCTCCACTCTGGAAGTTCTCACCGGAATGGAATTGCAGCATCGAGAACATCTCAATTCAATCGGCCGACCATGGAAAAAAGAATGAAGGGAATGCTCTGATGGTGCAGGTCAATGCGGTTTTTATTTAGAAAAACCAACAAGTAAAAGTGATCACATACAAATAAAAAACGTTTTAAAAAGGGCAGTGTGTGGAGCGGTGTAGCAAGCCCGGTTTAGCAAGCCCGACGCGTTTCGTACTAGGGTACTTCAACAGGGGCTCCACACACTGCCATTTTTAAAACGTTTTTTATTGTATGTGATCACTTTTACTTGTTGGTTTTTCCTTACATTGTTGAAGCATTCAAATTTCCGAACAAAGCAATTACGAATAAAAGCGAATCCGAAATAAATTATATCGCAAAAAGTTGCTAAATTCGTACGAGTTTCGATTAGTTACAAAACAAATTGCACAAGCCTAATCGTAATGTAATGCTGCATGTTCTACACATCTTTAAAATGCAAATAAAGACATTTATGATCATTCATACATTTGAAGTACACGTGTTTCCTATTTGACCGGTAAGTACTTTTAAGGTATGTATTTTCAATGTTGTAGTGCATTTTTTTTTTTTTTTTATATCAATACGTGTTTATTCATTTTATCATGGTATAAGAAAGGTACACAACATAAAGTATCTACAAAATAAATAAGTAATCAAGGAAGCAAGAGGAATGACAAAGGGTATTGGGCAATACATCATCATAGGGTTGCCTCACAGGGCAAATATTTATAGATACAAATACAGCAGCATCATTTTTATTTTTAACTGATAGTAATTACATATGTATTATTAAAGTGTCATTAAACCCAGACTACGAAAAACTATTATTACATGTGTGACAGCAGGAAGGTAAAGTCACCTGGTTGCATCCAGGGGGGTAGATATATTTCGCCCAGATTCAGGCTTTACGCTGACTTATACAACTAGGTGGAGAGTTGTATAAGCCCAGCTGAGGCTAGTGGGCTCATGGATGACTCATACCTCTAGGGAGAGTGTGGGGCGTCGTGCAGACAGGGAGTTGATGAGACCAGCTGAAGCTTGTCAGCTCATTTAGGCCTCTATAAAAACTCCCAGCTTCATTAGGTGTTTGCTCATGCCTGGAACCAGACCTGTGTGGACTGTCTAGGGAGAGTGAACCCCTGTGCGGTGAGACAAAGCCTGTGTGGCTATTTGCTTGGACATTTAAAACCAGGGACTTAGGGACTAGGACAGCACTAGGCTGATCCCAGTTGTTAGTTAGGAAACCTGTATGTTTAGTCAGAGGTCAAGTTGACCAGGATTTATTTTATTTATGTTTCTTTTGCTTTGCTGTGTTTTGTCACTGTAAATAGAAAATAAACCGCACCTTTTTGATTTTGAAAACCACAACCTCCGTTTGCTGGGCCTGTTTTTGTGTGGGGAGCCCATCCCGGGGGTCACACACACCCGCTGCCGAGAAAACCCCCTCACAGTTGGTGGAGAACCAGTGGCAGTTTTTTTTTAAGCCAGCATGGAGGAGATACTGAAGCAGCTGGCTCTAGCAAATGCCAATCAACAGCAGACAAATGCAGGTTTGCAAAAGAGCCTTGCAGCTCATCAACAGAGCCTTGCAGCTCAACAACAGAACTTCACAGCCCAGCAGCAAGCTCATCAACAGAGCCTTGCAGCCCAGCAGCAGACAAACGCAACTTTGCAACAGAGTCTGGAGGCTCAGCAACAAGCCCAGCAGCAATCTGAGGCCCGCTTCATAGACCTGTTGCAGAAGCAAGAGCAGAGACTACAACAACAGATGGAAGCAGTAATGCAGCAACGTCCGCAGACCAGTGAGGAAAGCCGTCCCACTAATACCGCGTCCTTTGGGGTGAGTCGTTTATTGACAAAAATGACTGGAGAGGATGATCCAGAGGTATTTTTGACCACATTTGAAAGGACCGCTGAAAGAGAAAAGTGGCCTGAGGAGCAGTGGGCTGGACTGGTGGCTCCTCTGTTAACTGGTGAATCGCAGAAAGCTTACTATGACCTAGAGCCTAACCAAGCAAAAGACTATGTGATGCTAAAAGCTGAAATTTTGGCAAGGCTGGGTGTCACCCAGGCTGTCCGGGCTCAGCGTGTGCATAAATGGACTTTCCAGCTTGGAAAACCCCCCAGGTCTCAAATGTATGATCTCATTCACCTGAGCAGAAAGTGGCTACAGCCAGAGACTTTGTCCGCACCAAAGATTGTGGAACGTGTTGTAATGGATCGGTTTTTGAGAGCTCTTCCTACTGCCATCCAAAAGTGGGTAAGCCATGGAGACCCAGAGACGGCCGATGGTCTTGTGGATCGTGTGGAGAAATACTTGGCTACAGAGAACCTGACGGCCTCTTCCAGAGACACTCGGACTTTCCACCCTAAGACCAGACCATCCCCAGGGGCGGATAAGAGGATTCCAAGGGGTGAGGGTGGAGAGAGTGAGAGGGTGGGAGCTCTACCCCAAGTTTGGCGAGAACAGCCTGGGAAATCAGCGGCTCAAGAGGCGGCAAGAAGGATCGTTTGCTACCGCTGCCGGCAAGCGGGACATATTGCAGCCAATTGCCCGGTTGTGGAGGAACCCATGCAGTGTGACTTTCTGACGGGCAGACGTCAGTCGCTGTGTGCGACAGTCGCATGCACTGCCATTCGAGGAACTGAGAAACATTTATGCAAAATGTGTGTTAATGGTAGAAATGTTGTGGTATTGCTGGATTCAGGTAGCCTTGTGACCCTGATAAAGGCTGAGTTAGTTAAAACAGAGGTCTTTGGGAATAGCAAGGTAGCTGTTATTTGTGTGCATGGGGACACCCGAGAGTATCCAGTGACTACAGTGTGTTTCGAGACCCCCAAAGGTACCCTCTCTCATCCAGTGGGCTTAGTATCTCAGTTACCGCATGACGCCATTGTGGGAAGGGATTTTCCGAAGTTCTGGGAACTGTGGGATGATCCTGAGCCCCCCACTGGTGCCCCTATGTACCAGGAATGTGATAGCCAGAACTCCCCTGAGAGTGGTGAGGACTCTCCGGAATTTCCCTTATCAGTATTGGCAGGGGAGACTCAAGAAACTGGAGAGGAGCCCACCTCCTCAGACGAAAACCTACCGTCTGTGGAGTTTTCTGATCTTGAGGTTCACAGGGAAAACTTTGCCACAGAACAGTTGAAAGACCCCGCCCTAATAAAGGCACGGGAAAACGTAGTGAAAATAGATGGCGAGTTAGTGAACCCAGATAATACCTGCACTTACCCATACTTCAGCGTAGAGAAGGACCTACTGTATCGGGTGGCAAAAAGGGCAGAAGAAACCGTTGAGCAGCTTGTGGTGCCCAAACCTTACAGGAAGTTGGTGTTGGAGTTGGCCCATGGGCACATTCTTGGAGGTCATCTGGGGACAGAGAAAACCAGAGAGAGGGTATTACAGAGATTCTATTGGCCGGGGGTGATGAAGGACATAGAAAATTATTGTTCCTCCTGCCCTGTGTGTCAGAGGTCGGCCCCGATGCCACATTTCCGTAGCCCGCTGGTCCCTCTACCCATCATTGAGGTCCTGTTTGAGAGGATCGCCATGGATTTGGTAGGGCCTATAATCAAGTCCGCTAGGGGGCACCAGTACATATTAGTTATAATGGACTATGCCACCCGTTATCCAGAAGCGATCCCTCTCCGAAATACCTCGGCCAAAACCATAGCCAAAGAGCTATCTCTTGTGTTTAGCCGGGTGGGTATTTGTAAAGAACTGCTTACGGACCAAGGTACACCCTTTATGTCCCGGGTTATGAAGGAGCTGTGTAAATTGTTCAAAGTGACACAATTACGTACATCTGTGTATCACCCCCAAACCGATGGGCTGGTTGAAAGATTCAACAAAACCCTAAAACAAATGTTGAAGAAAGTGGTGGATAGAGATGGAAAGGATTGGGACTGTCTACTTCCTTATCTGATGTTTGCTATTAGGGAGGTGCCCCAATCCTCTACGGGATTCTCCCCCTTTGAGTTACTGTATGGGAGACACCCAAGAGGGCTGTTGGATATTGCCAAGGAAACTTGGGAAAGTGAGAGTTCTCCCCACAGGAGTGTGATTGAGCATGTCGCCCTGATGCAAGACCGAATTGCACAGGTAATGCCCATCGTGAAGGAACATTTGGCCCAAGCGCAGTTAGCACAGCAGAGAGTGTACAACCGTGGAGCCAAGACCCGTACCTTTTCCCCGGGGGATAGGATACTGGTACTTGTCCCTACGGTTGAAAGTAAATTCCTTGCCAAATGGCAAGGCCCCTATGAGATAATGGAAAAAGTGAGCGAAGTGAATTACAAGGTCAGACAACCAGGAAGGCGAAAGCCCGAACAGATCTATCACGTTAATCTGTTGAAAGCCTGGAGGGATAGAGAGTCCCTAGTCGCAGACACTTGGTCACCAGCTCAAACTGGTTGCGTGATTCCTGAGGTTGGAATAGCAGCCACCTTGTCACAACCCCAACAACAGGAGGTTAAGGAGTTTGTGCTTCGCAACAAGGAGGTATTCTCTGAGCTGCCGGGGCAAACATCTGGGGTAGAGCATGACATCATTACCCCGCCCGGTGAAAGGGTGAAGTTAAAACCCTATCGGATCCCAGAGGCCCGACGGGAGGCAATACGGGAGGAAGTACAGAAAATGCTGAACTTAGGGGTGATAGAGGAGTCCCAAAGTGATTGGTCTAGTCCCATTGTGTTGGTGCCTAAACCGGATGGGAGCTGGCGATTTTGTAACGATTTTCGTCAGTTGAACAAAGTTATAAAATTTGACACCTACCCCATGCCACGTATAGATGAGTTGATCGACCGGCTGGGAACAGCCCGATACATGACGACTCTTGACCTCACAAAAGGGTATTGGCAAATCCCCCTGGCCAAGTCGGCCAAAGAGAAAACCGCATTTGTAACCCCAGACGGGGCGTTCCAATATAAAAGAATGCCGTTCGGGTTACAGAATGCGCCGGCCACATTCCAGCGGAAAATGGACCAGATGCTGAGGCCCCATCGGAAGTATGCTGCGGCTTACCTGGATGACGTAATTGTCCATAGCACAGATTGGGCCTCACATCTGCCAAAAGTGCAAGCAGTCCTGGACTCTGTTCGGGAAGCGGGGTTTACGGCTAACCCCAAGAAGTGTACCATTGGGCAGGAGGAGGCCAAATATCTTGGGTACACCATTGGGAGGGGAGTAATAAAACCCCAACTCAACAAAGTCGAGGCCATCCAGAGTTGGCCACGTCCCAACAGCAAGAAGCAGGTACGAGCCTTTCTGGGAATCGCTGGGTATTATCGGCGATTCATTCCCCACTTTGCTTCTAAGGCTGTGCCCCTAACCAACCTGATGAAGGGGAAAGGGTCGGTCATGATTAAATGGACCCCCGAGGCTGAGGCAGCATTCCAATTCTTGAAACAAGCCTTATGTAGCCAGCCAGTGTTGTACTCACCCGACTTCTCTAAAGACTTTGTCGTACAAAGTGATGCGTCAGATGTGGGGTTAGGAGCAGTATTGTCCCAGGTCTGGAACGGGGAAGAGCACCCAGTCATTTACCTCAGCAGGAAGTTGAAGTCCCATGAGGTAAATTACGCCACCGTTGAAAAGGAGTGTTTAGCGGTGAAGTGGGCTCTAGATTCCCTTCGGTACTACCTGCTAGGTAGGCACTTTGACATGGTTACGGATCACGCTCCGTTAAAGTGGATGGCTCAAAACAAGGAAACAAATAGAAGAGTCAATAGGTGGTTCCTGGCCCTCCAGGAATTCAACTTCACAGTAAAGCATCGCCCTGGCGTTCAAATGGGGAATGTGGATGCTTTGTCTCGAGTACATGAATGCCTGATTGCTGGTGTTCCAACCCCGAGGTTAAAACAAGAGGGGGGGGTATGTGACAGCAGGAAGGTAAAGTCACCTGGTTGCATCCAGGGGGGTAGATATATTTCGCCCAGATTCAGGCTTTACGCCGACTTATACAACTAGGTGGAGAGTTGTATAAGCCCAGCTGAGGCTAGTGGGCTCATGGATGACTCATACCTCTAGGGAGAGTGTGGGGCGTCGTGCAGACAGGGAGTTGATGAGACCAGCTGAAGCTTGTCAGCTCATTTAGGCCTCTATAAAAACTCCCAGCTTCATTAGGTGTTTGCTCATGCCTGGAACCAGACCTGTGTGGACTGTCTAGGGAGAGTGAACCCCTGTGCGGTGAGACAAAGCCTGTGTGGCTATTTGCTTGGACATTTAAAACCAGGGACTTAGGGACTAGGACAGCACTAGGCTGATCCCAGTTGTTAGTTAGGAAACCTGTATGTTTAGTCAGAGGTCAAGTTGACCAGGATTTATTTTATTTATGTTTCTTTTGCTTTGCTGTGTTTTGTCACTGTAAATAGAAAATAAACCGCACCTTTTTGATTTTGAAAACCACAACCTCCGTTTGCTGGGCCTGTTTTTGTGTGGGGAGCCCATCCCGGGGGTCACACACACCCGCTGCCGAGCAAACCCCCTCACACATGCTATAACAAAGTGTGCATACTCACAAAGCCACTAAAGCATTTTTTTTTTTGTGTAGAGCAAAATTTACTTGGTTGAAATTGCCTTCAGCTGTCCCTCCAATCTTCTCTGTTTCCCCATTGGAGTCTGAGATTGTGTAGACCAGCTGTTGTTACCTACTGAGCATGCTGCAGGTTCAGTTCCCTTCAAAACTCTTTGTTTCCTCCTTTTTCTTACCTGTGCAGCCCACATTAGTATAGAGCCACACATGTGGGTGTGTACACAGTGTTCTTCTTCAGTGTCCTGAGCTTAAAGCGTAACTCCACTTTTGTTGAGAAAAAAAAACATTCCCTCCTGGGTGATCTATGTATATTGCAAGAATTATAACAACCTTTGTTACAGATTTCTACCTTTTGTTATTCTGAAGAAATCCCTGTGTGTTTGTCTGTGCCTCTGTTCTGGGTGGGTCTAATGGGAGTGGTTTCATAATTAACTGTCAGGTGTGCAGCTGCAGAGCACTAATGGGGAAATCTGCTGGGCCTGCATCCCTTTGGATGTGTTCCTATTGAAAGTATCTCTCCAAAAAAAAAATAAAAAAAAATTGCAGGGGATGCCTGAAATCTGACTTGTATATTAGGCAGACTTCTGGGAAAATTGGTGAGCCAATCACACAAGCAGGAAATTATGTTTCTGGGGAGTGGCCAGTACACATTCTTTGTACAGAACAACTCCAGGTAGCCACATTGCAATGCATTCTCAGAAAATTACATTGAAAAGGAAAGGTAATTTTTACTAACATTCAATAACAATATGATTAGTGTCACAATTATATGTGCTATATTATTTTTTTCTTTATTTGCTTTTTTTTCTTTCACGAAAGTAGAGTTACCCTTTAACTAAACCCTCTACCACAGCCACATATGAATATGTACATATAACATATAAATTCAGTTCAACAATACATAATCTGTGAAAGGCAAAGTAAAAATTAAAAAAAATAGTCCACATGTCAAAAAGTCCTCTTGTCACGAATCAATAATAAAGCGTCAGCGTCAGAGCTGGTTCTCCACCAGCACTAATAAATTGAGAAAATCCGTGCAAAGGCCACCACTTCAATGGTATAAATACAGGCTTACCAGCTATATATGACTAAAAGGTCACAAAGGGCCCAATAAAATTGCATTGGGGTCACCACACTTCCTTTGGCATAATCCTCAAGATGATCAGGATCCTTACAATGATGGTCCCTACCAGCAGTATGAGTACACAGTATTAAATGGCATTCCTGTCAGGAACTAGACATGTGCGCTGCAATAAATTTGTTTTGTTTCGTTCCGTTCGGTATTAGACGAAAATTCGTATTTCGTAATTCGTGTCCGAAATTCAATTTGGATTCGTTTCGTACGAAATACGAATTTTCGTTAGATTTGTTAACTTTTCGTAACAATTACAAACATTCGTTATGAGGCGTTCCCACCATCCCTGTGCTGTGCTGACTTTCTCCTGGGGCTGTACCCCTTCTGTGCTCATTATGAGGGGCTCCCACCATCCCTGTGCTGTGCTCATTATGAGGGGCTCCCACCATCCCTGTGCTGTGCTGACTTCCTCCTGGGGCTGTACCCTTGCTGTGCTCATTATGAGGGGCTCCCACCATCCCTGTGCTGTGCTCATTAGGAGGGGCTCCCACCATCCCTGTGCTGTGCTGACTTCCTCCTGGGGCTGTACCCCTGCTGTGCTCATTATGAGGGACTCCCACCATCCCTGTGCTGTGCTCATTAGGAGGGACTCCCACCATCCCTGTGCTGTTCTGTGCTGACTTCCTGGGTTTGTAGTAGCCCGTTAATTCGTATTTCGGAATTTGTTTCCGAAATTCTATTTGGATTTGTACGAAATACGAAAGTTCATTAGGTTTGTTAACTTTTCTTAACAATTACGAATATTTGTTATGAGGTGCTCCCACCATCCCTGTGCTGTGCTGACTTCCTCCTGGGGCTGTACCCCTGCTGTGCTCATTATGGGGGGATCCCATCATCCCTGTGCTGTGCTGACTTCCTGGGTTTCTAACTTCATCATAACGAATAATCGTAATTATTATGACAATAATAAAACAATATTAATGAACATTCTTATTTTGTCCAATTCTGAATCTCCCATCGACTACCAGTACCGGTCTGAGCCGTCTCTCCCACTCCCGAAACGAAATTCATCAACAAAATTTCGTATTTCTTATAAAATTTGTGTAGCGGGGTCTCTAAATTTAGGTGGGACACTCAGGTGTGTAAGTACAGGAATAGTGGACCACTTGTGTTCGTGGGGGATTGGATGGTGTAATAATCTCCTTGGCCTCTGGGTGGCGGGGTACCTGGAGGCTCAAGGTAGATTTGCCATTTCAGTGCTAGTCTTTTTGTCCCTTTCCGGAGATGGTACGGCGAGGGCGGAGAACCTGCCGTGGTGTCGATGGGAGGAGATAAAAGGGGGAGACGCCCTAACCATGAGGTCTTCTGCAGGAAGTTCTTCACGCGCCCAGGCACCTTAGGCCTGGGTGCGGGCGGTTCCGGATTCCGGCCCAGGCGCCCTAGGCCTGACCGGAATGGAGTTGGAGTCCATCCCAGGCACCTTCAGCCTGGGGTGAGGTACTAAACTAGGAGGCCTGGGGTCCAGTGACTTCGACTGGATCCCGCGAGGGTGGAGACGTCCGAGGGTCCCTGAGGTGGACGGGGCCCATGTCTGAGGTGAGGAGGCCGGGGAGGTTACCCATTCGGAGAGTCTGGAGCAGCATCAACCCAGTGACGGATGGGCCTCTGGTAACTCCCTTGGAGGGACATCTTCCCCTGATAGGGGCCGCAGCGCAGCGAAGGTACTCCTATCTACGTTCTCTTATGTCGCTGGTAGAGACTCTCAAGTTCTAAGTCCTTTCTAGCTAATGCTATAGCAACCGCTGGCGAGATCGCAGTGGTTTAGTTGAATAACCAGGATAGTGCCTCGACCTGCTCATTCCCCGTATCACAATGTTATCAAGTCGCAACCAGATGGCTACTGAAGCACTGTTTATTGTGAGATGTACAATAAAGCAAGAGTTGGACTGTGATCGGTGTGTGGAACTCTGGTTAATGGGAGCAAAGGTAAGTGTTGACACAGCGGGACTTGATTCTAGACAAAAGCACATAGGCCCGAGGAAATATCTGGTACTGGCCTTCACCTCACCCACAGCTATGGGGAGGACATAGGCCGTAGCTAGGGATGAGCTTCGTGTTCGAGTCGAACATACGTTCGACTCGAACATCGGCTGTTCGATCGTTCAACGAAGATCGAACGATTTGGGCCGTTCGCGCCAAATTCGAGTGACGCGAACGGCCCACAATGCACTACGCCATCGCAGTGTCATCCAGGCGCTGTGATTGGCCAAGCATGCACTGTGACCCCGCATGCTTGGCCAATTACAGCGCCGGCAGCGAGGAGAGCAATGATTGGCCACAGGCAGGATGCCTGTGGCCAATTATTGCTGAGGGGGTTTAGTACACGCCCCACACTATAAAAGGCCGCCAGCGCGGCGGCCTTGTGTAGTGTGTTCCGGAGCAGGGAAAGAGAAGCATAGGCAGGGACAGTGTCATTATTTTTCCTTTACTAATCCTGGATTCCTTGTGTTTAGTGACAGATAAGGATAGGTAGGGAGAGTGTCAGTGACAGTGTGTTATTCTGTGCTAAACCTTGTTTGTAGGGACAGAGAGGTACAGTGAGGGAAAGTGTCAGTGTGCTATTCTGTTCTAAAACTATTTTGCTGAACCATATTTTCAATCCTTGAGTTTAGGGACAGAGAGGTACAGTGAGTGAAACTGACAGTGTGCTATTCTGTTCTAAACCTATTTTGCTGTTCCATATTTTCAATCCTTGAGTTGAGGGACAGAGAGGTACAGTGAGGGAAAGTGTCAGTGTGCTATTCTGTTCTAAACCTATTTTGCTGTTCCATATTTTCAATCCTTGAGTTGAGGGACAGAGAGGTACAGTGAGTGAAAGTGACAGTGTGCTATTCTGTTCTAAACCAATCTTGCTGTTCCATATTTTCAATCCTTGAGTTTAGGGACAGAGAAGGACACTCGTAGAAATTATCAGTGTGCTATTCTGTGCTAAATCTTGTTTGTAGGGAAGGACAGAGTAGGACAGTGAGGGAAAGTGTCAGTGTGCTATTCTGTTCTAAAACTATTTTGCTGAACCATATTTTCAATCCTTGATTTGAGGGACAGAGAGGTACAGTGAGTGAAACTGACAGTGTGCTATTCTGTTCTAAACCTATTTTGCTGTTCCATATTTTCAATCCTTGAGTTTAGGGACAGAGAAGGACACTCGTAGAAATTATCAGTGTGCTATTCTGTGCTAAATCTTGTTTGTAGGGAGGGACAGAGTAGGACAGTGAGGGAAAGTGTCAGTGTGCTATTCTGTTCTAAAACTATTTTGCTGAACCATATTTTCAATCCTTGATTTGAGGGACAGAGAGGTACAGTGAGTGAAACTGACAGTGTGCTATTCTGTTCTAAACCAATTTTGCTGTTCCATATTTTCAATCCTTGAGTTTAGGGACAGAGAAGGACACTCGTAGAAATTATCAGTGTGCTATTCTGTGCTAAATCTTGTTTGTAGGGAGGGACAGAGTAGGACAGTGAGGGAAAGTGTCAGTGTGCTATTCTGTTCTAAAACTATTTTGCTGAACCATATTTTCAATCCTTGAGTTGAGGGACAGAGAGGTACAGTGAGTGAAACTGACAGTGTGCTATTCTGTTCTAAACCAATTTTGCTGTTCCATATTTTCAATCCTTGAGTTTAGGGACAGAGAAGGACACTCGTAGAAATTATCAGTGTGTTATTCTGTGCTAAATCTTGTTTGTAGGGAGGGACAGAGTAGGACAGTGAGGGAAAGTGTCAGTGTGCTATTCTGTTCTAAAACTATTTTGCTGAACCATATTTTCAATCCTTGATTTGAGGGACAGAGAGGTACAGTGAGTGAAACTGACAGTGTGCTATTCTGTTCTAAACCAATTTTGCTGTTCCATATTTTCAATCCTTGAGTTGAGGGACAGAGAGGTACAGTGAGTGAAACTGACAGTGTGCTGTTCTGTTCTAAACCAAATTTGCTGTTCCATATTTTCAATCCTTGAGTTGAGGGACAGAGAGGTACAGTGAGGGAAAGTGTCAGTGTGCTATTCTGTTCTAAAACTATCTTGCTGTTCCATATTTTCAATCCTTGAGTTGAGGGACAGAGAGGTACAGTGAGTGAAACTGACAGTGTGCTATTCTGTTCTAAACCAATTTTGCTGTTCTATATTTTCAATCCTTGAGTTGAGGGACAGAGAGGTACAGTGAGTGAAACTGACAGTGTGCTATTCTGTTCTAAACCAATTTTGCTGTTCCATATTTTAAATCCTTGAGTTGAGGGACAGAGAGGTACAGTGAGTGAAACTGACAGTGTGCTGTTCTGTTCTAAACCAAATTTGCTGTTCCATATTTTCAATCCTTGAGTTGAGGGACAGAGAGGTACAGTGAGGGAAAGTGTCAGTGTGCTATTCTGTTCTAAAACTATTTTGCTGAACCATATTTTCAATCCTTGAGTTGAGGGACAGAGAGGTACAGTGAGTGAAACTGACAGTGTGCTATTCTGTTCTAAACCAATTTTGCTCTTCCATATTTTCAATCCTTGAGTTGAGGGACAGAAAGGTACAGTGAGTGAAACTGACAGTGTGCTATTCTGTTCTAAACCAATTTTGCTGTTCCATATTTTCAATCCTTGAGTTTAGGGACAGAGAAGAACACTCGTAGAAATTATCAGTGTGCTATTCTGTGCTAAATCTTGTTTGTAGGGAGGGACAGAGTAGGACAGTGAGGGAAAGTGTCAGTGTGCTATTCTGTTCTAAAACTATTTTGCTGAACCATATTTTCAATCCTTGAGTTGAGGGACAGAGAGGTACAGTGAGTGAAACTGACAGTGTGCTATTCTGTTCTAAACCAATTTTGCTGTTCCATATTTTCAATCCTTGAGTTTAGGGACAGAGAAGGACACTCGTAGAAATTATCAGTGTGCTATTCTGTGCTAAATCTTGTTTGTAGGGAGGGACAGAGTAGGACAGTGAGGGAAAGTGTCAGTGTGCTATTCTGTTCTAAAACTATTTTGATGTTCCATATTTTCAATCCTTGAGTTGAGGGACAGAGAGGTACAGTGAGTGAAACTGACAGTGTGCTATTCTGTTCTAAACCAATTTTGCTGTTCCATATTTTCAATCCTTGAGTTTAGGGACAGAGAAGGACACTCATAGAAATTATCAGTGTGCAATTCTGTGCTAAATCTTGTTTGTAGGGAGGGACAGAGTAGGACAGTGAGGGAAAGTGTCAGTGTGCTATTCTGTTCTAAAACTATTTTGCTGAACCATATTTTCAATCCTTGAGTTGAGGGACAGAGAGGTACAGTGAGTGAAACTGACAGTGTGCTATTCTGTTCTAAACCTATTTTGCTGTTCCATATTTTCAATCCTTGAGTTGAGGGACAGAGAGGTACAGTGAGTGAAACTGACAGTGTGCTATTCTGTTCTAAACCAATTTTGCTGTTCCATATTTTCAATCCTTGAGTTTAGGGACAGAGAAGGACACTCGTAGAAATTATCAGTGTGCTATTCTGTGCTAAATCTTGTTTGTAGGGAGGGACAGAGTAGGACAGTGAGGGAAAGTGTCAGTGTGCTATTCTGTTCTAAAACTTTTTTGCTGAACCATATTTTCAATCCTTGTGTTTAGGGACAGAGAAGGATAGGCAGGGGACAGTGTCAGTGTCATTGTTGCTAAGCCTCCTGCACAGTATACACCTGAAGGTAGCCCTTATTGCTGTTTTTCCCATCTCCCTGCAGGCCATCCATTAAAATGTCTGGAAGGCAACCAAGGAGAGGCAGACAGTCAGGAGGCAAAAAAAGAGGGCAAGCAGGCTCTGTGTCTGGGGGCAACAGTGCTGATCGTGTACGCGGTGCATTGTCATCAGCACATGGCCATGGGACACGCTTGTCCTTGTTTTCGGCAGCTGGACATGTTGAGCCACATCATGCCGAAGACTTGGTAGAGTGGATGACCAAGCCCACCTCATCCTCCTCATCCTCTCTCACCCAGGCTCAGGGTACTGGCAAAGCAGCTGCCAAAGCGTCCTCTTCTCTGGTATCATTATCTTCATTAGTCAATCCTTCCCTAGACCCACCATGCCCTCCTCCTGAGGAGTCCCCCGAACTGTTTGAGCACAGTGTTGGGTACATGCTCCAGGAGGATGCCCAGCGTTTGGAAGGATCTGATGATGATACCCAGCTAGAGGAAGGCAGCAGCGTGAGAGCAGAGAGAGGGGATGCTCAAGAAGGACACCAATCTGGCAGTCATGCTCCAGCAGCTGCAGCATACTGCCAGATTGGCTCCAGTGATGAGGAGGGAGGGGATGATGAGGTCACTGACTCCACGTGGGTGCCTAATAGGAGAGAGGAGGAGGAGGAGGATGAGGAGGAGGCACATCTCCAACGAGGCAGGATGCCCTTGAGTGGCCAGCGTATGGGCAGCACACCGACGGAATCACACCGCAGAGCTCCGCCTGTGCAGGGCGCTGCCTCTGCCCGTCATTCAAAAAGTTCTTTGGTGTGGGCCTTTTTTGAGGCGAGTGCATCAGATCGCACAGCTGCTGTTTGCAACATATGTCTCAAGCGTATATCGCGTGGCCAAAACATCAGCCGCTTGGGCACCACATGCTTGATCAAACATATGTTGACCTGCCATGCAGCTCGTTGGCAAGCCTACCTTAAAGACCCACACCAAAGAATAAAGCTGACCTCTTCTTGCACCGCATCAGCTGGGATCTCCAACCCCACTATACCTTCACTCCTCTCTGAAACCTGCTCTGAGAGGAATGAAGGTGTAGAATTAGGTGTGTCACAGGCAAGTACTTGCGGGCACTCTGCTAGCAGTACACCAACGTCCGATTCTAGCAGGCAAATTTCCCTGCCCCAGCTGCTGGACCGTCGAAAGAAGTTCACTCCCAGCCATCCACATGCGCAGCGGTTGAATGCTAGCTTGGCTAAATTGCTAGCGCTTCAACTGCTGCCTTTTCAGTTGGTAGACTCGGCCCCCTTCCGTGAGTTTGTGCAATGTGCGGTTCCTCAGTGGCAGGTTCCCAAACGACACTTTTTCGCACGGAAGGCTATTCCGGCTCTCTACAGGCATGTGGAAGGCAATGTCTTGGCCTCGCTGGACAGGGCGGTCAGCGGTAAGGTGCATATTACCGCTGACTCATGGTCCAGCAGGCATGGACAGGGACGTTACCTTTCTTTCACGGCCCATTGGGTCACTCTTTTGGCAGCTGGGAAGGATGCAGGACAAGGTGCAGTAGTGTTGGAGGTTGTTCCACCGCCACGCCTCCAAAATGCTACTACTGGTTGTGACACACCTCTCTCCTCCACCCCCTCCTCTTCTTCTTCCTCCATGGCCTCTTCCTGTGGTTTGTCCTCGGAACCAGCGGTGCTCCGTAGGCGTTCAAGGGGCTACGCAAGTACGCAGGCAAAAAGATGCCATGCCGTGCTTGCGCTGGTGTGTTTGGGGGACAGGAGCCACACTGGGGCAGAGGTCCTGTCTGCTCTGCAGGGGCAGGCCGAGAGGTGGTTGACGCCATGCCAGCTTAAGCCAGGAATGGTGGTTTGCGACAATGGCACCAACCTCCTCTCCGCCCTCCGACAGGGACAACTGACCCATGTGCCCTGTATGGCTCACGTCCTTTACCTGGTGGTGCAGCGGTTCTTGGGCAGGTACCCGGGCTTACAGGATGTCCTGAGGCAGGCCAGGAAAGTCTGTGTGCATTTCCGCAGATCTTATAATGCCAGTGCTCGCCTGGCTGAGCTTCAAAAGGAGTTGAACCTGCCCAAGAACCGCCTTATATGTGACATGCCCACCAGGTGGAACTCAACGTTGGCCATGCTGCAGCGGCTGCACACGCAGCAGAGGGCCATCAATGAGTACCTGTGCGACTACGGCACCAGGACAGGGTCAGGGGAGCTCGGGTTTTTTTCACCACGCCAGTGGGGCATGATCAGGGATGCATGCACTGTCCTGGCACCATTTGAGGAGGGCACGAGGATGGTGAGCAGTGACAGTGCATGCATCAGTGACACTGTACCTCTTGTCCACCTGTTGGAGCACACGCTGCGTGGAATAATGGACAGGGCACTTGAGGCAGAACAGAGGCAGGAAGAGGAGGACTTCCTTGCCTCTCAAGGCCCCCTTTACCCAGACAGTGTTCCTTCTGTCCCACCCATCGCACAGGAAGAGGAAGAGGAGGAGGAGGAGGAGGATTGTGTCAGCATGGAGGTGGAGGCTGGCACTCAGCATCATCAGCAGCAGTCTTT
The DNA here is from genome assembly GCA_029206835.1 of Rana muscosa. NCBI lineage: Eukaryota > Metazoa > Chordata > Amphibia > Anura > Ranidae > Rana > Rana muscosa. Next base: position 242,354,833 of record CM055126.1, read on the forward strand.
TAGGGATGATTTACAGTCCCAAGAAACCAGTGGACTTGTACGTGGCTGGGAGGAGGTGGCTGCGGATCATGTCGTCCTTAGTGACCCAGAGGACTCCGGACTGAATGCCTCAGCTAACCTACGCTGCATGGCCTCCCTGATCCTGTAAAGTCTGCGGAAGGATCCTCGTATTCTTCGGATCAAGGAGAGGGACCATTACTGGCTGGCCACTCTCCTTGATCCACGGTACAAGGGTAAGGTTGCGGACCTTATCGTACCGTCGCAGAGGGAGCAGAGGATGAGACAACTCCGGGAGGCCTTGCAGAAAGGTCTGTGCAACGCGTTCCCAGAGACTGGGAGGTTACAAACTCCTGGTCCTGGACAACGAGTTGCTGAGGCTTCGGGCAGTCAAAGAAGGAGCGGTGGGGAAGGTGGCCGTCTGACCGATGCGTTCAGACAATTCTTTAGTCCGCAGCCCCAAAGTATGATCGGTTCCAGCAACCATCGCCAGCGTCTGATATACATGGTGCAGGAATACCTAGGGGCAAGGTCAGACTTGGACACCTTCCCCACCGAAAATCCTCTGGCTTACTGGGTCTTGAGGATGGATCACTGGCCAGAGCTTGCACAGTATGCAATTGAGCTACTGGCCTGTCCTGCATCCAGCGTTCTTTCAGAACGCACATTCAATGCTGCTGGAGGATTTGTCACGGATCACAGGGTGCGCTTGTCCACCGACTCGGTTGATCGACTGACTTTCATCAAGATGAACCAGTCTTGGATCACCACCAGCTACCACACACCAGATGCTGATATAACAGACTAATTGCTTTTAAAATGTCACATCCCTTCAAGACTGATGCTGATGCTGAGTGCCTGTGCTGTTATGTTGACTGGCTATCCTCCTCCTCCTCCTCAATGATACGATTAACGATGATAGCTTGGAAGATCATTTTGGTTTATGGGTGACGCCACCAGTGGCTAAGGCCCAATTTTTCAGCCCCTGTTTAACAGGGGCGTGTAATTAAAATTTTTGATGCAATACTTTGCAACAGGCCTCATTGCTGTGCTCCAAGTACAGTATCTGTGAGGGGTTGCAGTGTTGTGCCACCAGTGCCTAAGGCCCAATTTTTCAGCCCCTGTTCAACAGGGGCATGCAATTATAATTATTGATCTAATAATTCACAGCAGGGCCCATTGCTGCGCCCACCAAGAGTAACTGTCAGGCCTTACAGTGTTGTGGCACCAGCACCACCATCACCACCACCACCACCACCAAAGGCCCAATTTTTCAGCCCCTGTTCAACAGGGGCATGCAATTATAATTATTGATCTAATAATTCACAGCAGGGAGCATTGCTGCGCCCACCAAGAGTAACTGTCAGGCCTTACAGTGTTGTGGCACCAGCACCACCATCACCACCACCACCACCACCAAAGGCCCAATTTTTCAGCCCTTGTTCAACAGGGGCATGCAATTATAATTATTGATCTAATAATTCACAGCAGGGAGCATTGCTGCGCCCACCAAGAGTAACTGTCAGGCCTTACAGTGTTGTGGCACCAGCACCACCATCACCACCACCACCACCACCAAAGGCCCAATTTTTCAGCCCCTGTTCAACAGGGGCATGCAATTATAATTATTGATCTAATAATTCACAGCAGGGACCATTGCTGCGCCCACCAAGAGTAACTGTCAGGCCTTACAGTGTTGTGGCACCAGCACCACCATCAAAGGCCCAATTTTTACTACCACTGATCAACAATTATATGTTATTAAAATTCCTGATATTATACTTGACAGCAGGGCGTTCCAGCACCCACCAAGAATAACTGTGAGTGCTTTCAGTGTTGTGCCAACACCAACACCTAAGGGGCCAGCTTTTGCAGAGTATATACGGAAGGTCCCTACTTTCAAACATCCAACTTACAAACTACTACTACTTGCAAACGGAAGAAGACAACAGGAAGTGAGATTAAATCTACCCCTTGGAAGGAAAATTCTCTCCTGTAAGAATTAATATGGGAGAAAGGTGTCTCCTCTGTACTGATGCTTTATCACCAATCCTTGTTTCAATAAAAACACCACATTTCAAAAACAGTTGTCATTGGGACGCAAAGTGAGGTGAAATGTTCTGAACAGGGGCACAGACAGCAAAAAAAATGTGACAGGGGTGATAACCGTTCCCTATGTTTTACAAAAAGCTAAAAAAAAGGAATTTGCCATGGAGCTCCACTTAAACAATGCAGCTGTTCAAAATTATAAACAGATTCTACATAAGAACAAACCTACAGTCCCTGTCTTGTATGCACCGCCTGTATACGGCTGTTCAGAGTATATAGGTCCTTTTTTATTTTGTGTGCGGGGTTCCCCTTAATATCCATACAAGACCCAAAGGGGCTGGTAATGGGCTGGGGTAGGGGGGGGGGGGGTTGATGGGGTAGCTATGCCATTTTTCCTAAAGATTTTCATCCATATTACCGGGACCAGACATTGCATTAAAGCCGCAAGCAGTTTTAAATGACTTTTTTCCCTTTAGAAATGTTATTTTGTGCAGGGACAGTTCTAAACATGGGAAACACGTGGCACTTCACAGGCATACTTTAGACACCCCCCAGGTACAATATTTAAAGGAATATTTGACTTTTTTTTTTTCACTTTATGCATCATTAAAATGACTGCTCCCGGAAAACGTCCGTTTTTAAAACTTCTTTTTGCATTGATACATGTCCCCTGGTGCAGAACCCGGGTTCCCAAACTCTGTTTCGGACAATAACATGGATAATAGTCGTTATAATTAGCACTTTAGAATCCGAACGTTCGCATCCATTGTATTTAATAGGGTTCTAATGTTCGTGCGAACTTTCGGTCCGTTCGCGGGTTCTGGTGCGAACCGAACCCGGGGGTGTTCGGCTCATCACTAGCCGTAGCGCATCTCACCCTGTCGTGTGACATACCCCTAGACAAAGGAGATGGGGTGAGGTCGCTACATTTGTAAGAATAGAAATTCGTATTTCGGATGGTTCCGAATGTATGAATATTCGAAAATTCCTACGAATTTTCGATTTGTACGAAACGAATCGTACATGTCTATCAGGAACCATAAATCAGATGGAGACCAAATGTGCAGTTAAAATCACACCTTTAATGGCATGGCAAAAATAACACAGTTCAGGAATGTAGTCAAAAAACAGAAGTCAGGGTTTGGATGCCAGAGGGGGCAATCAGATGAAAAGCAGAAGTCAGCGTAGTCAGGAGCAAAAGTCAGGAACAGGAATCAGAAGGGAAGTGAAAATAAAGAAGAAAACAAGGTTCCTCTCCAGTAGTATTTTAGTCTGTGTTATACGAGGTGTCTGGATTTTGGGCTGGGGGTTTCTACACATGAAAGGATCCCTGCAGTTTCTTTGGTTTGTGATGCAACTAAATCAATTTGAATTGGAAGCACCATACCATGAGTCTAAAGTCAAGGGACAAGTTTATTTCAATGCAAAAATAATTAGATGGTTATGCAAAAGAACCAAGTCATCTCAGGGGCCAGAATGCACCTCCTCAGGGCTTAGGGACAGAAAACTGTGTAAATAGATTTGACTGTGTCCTATCCCTAAAATATAAATGAAGGGAAAATGTTTTCTCTTGGATAGAGTAGAGAGGGATTAGAATCCCTGTGTCGGGAACCAAAACCAGACAGAGACAGAAAGTGCAGTTAAAAAATCACACCTTTAATAAAATGACAAAAATAACAGTTTAGGAACGTAGTTGAAAAACAGAAGACAGGGTTTGGATGCCAGAGAGTGTAATCAGACGAGCCGGGGTCAGGAAACCAGAGGTCAGGAGCAAAAATCAGGAACAGGAAGAGAAGTCTGCCAGGCCAAGTCATACACAGGAACACAGGAAGGAATGCACTTAGAGATCATAGACCATGCAAGGGCAAGGAGGAAATTAGCTAAGCTTCTTAAATAGCAAAAAGAGGCTGGCTGTAGGCTGAACTAAGGCAGGTTAATGGGAACCAGGTGAGTCACTGTGTTAATAATGAGTGGCTGGTAATTAACCAACAGCTGAGCAGCTTTTGAGCACAGAAAGAAAAGAGCTGCTCGTTAAGTAGCAGAAGCCCAACCCTGACAACTCCCCACCCCCTCTCTCCCTCCTCCTCCATGTCCTCCTATTAATAAACACTTGGGGGTGGAATATAGTATGCTGATGGATTACATTCACTAAGAAACTCAGAAAAAGTGTAGTTTTAATATAAATCAGTATTAAATATACCAAATGTAATTGCTAATATTTGTAAAATTAAAAAAAAAGATCCTTGGATGTGGATGCTGTCTGACCCACACTGTAGTAATAAAAGTTCCTCCACCCTAGGATCTTTCCCTGTAGATGCCAAAGAACGGGAAAGATCACGTGGCCACAAAACAGTGCTGCAGGAAGGTACTTATAGGATTAAAAAAAAATACAGTGGCATGATACACTATACTGTCAAAAGTATTGGGACGCGTGCCTTTAAACGCGCAAAAACTTTAATGGCAGTCTTAGTCCGTAGGGTTCAATATTGAGTTGGCCCACCCTTTGCAGCTATAACAGCTTCAACTCTTCTGGGAAGGCTGTCCACAAGGTTTAGGAGTGTGTCTATGGGAATGTTTGATCATTCTTCCAGAAGCGTATTTGTGAGGTCAGGTACTGATGTTGGATGAGAAGGCCTGGTTCGCAGTCTCCGCTCTAATTTATCCTAAAGGTTTCCTATCGGGTTGAGGTCAGGACTCTGTGCAGGCCAGTCAAGTTCCTCCACCCCAAACTCGCTCATCCATGTCTTTATGAACCTTGCTTTGTGCACTGGTCCAAACCATTTGGTGGAGGGGGGGGGATTATGGTGTGGGGTTGTTTTCCAGGGGTTGGGCTTGGCCTCTTAGTTCCAGTGAAGGGAACTCTTAAGGCGTCAGCATACCAAGACATTTTGGACAATTTCATGCTCCCAACTTTGTGGAAACAGTTTGGGGATGGCCCCTTCCTGTTCCAACATGAACACCGGTGCACAAAGTAAGGTCCATAAAGACATGAATGAGCGAGTTTGAGGTGGAGGAACTTTACTGGGCTGCACAGAGTCCTAACCTCAACCCCATACAACACCTTTGGGATGAATTAGAGCAGAGCCTGCAAGCCAGGCCTTCTCATCTGCAAAGGGTGGGCCAACTCAATATTGAACCCTACTGACTAAGGCTGAGATGCCATTAAAGTCCATGTGCGTGTAAAGGCAGGTGTTCCAATACTTTTGACAATATAGTGTATATATAATTTATATGAATGAATTATGGCAATTACCACTTCTCTCTTTGGTATCACTTTAACTTAATGTCCATTTCCTGTGCATCCGGTGTTGTGCATTGCATTGGTTCTCTCTCTCCCTATACTCCTTAGAGTTGTCTTCCATGTGGGTCATGACACCGGACGTCAGGCCTTAATCCGATCCATTTATTCAAACTAGTTTGACTCCAGCTTTTCTTCTCCCTTCAGTCCACACAGTCCTAATTTAAGTCTGGCTGTCTCCCTGCAGCTATTTCCTTCCTTCTTGTGCTGCGTCGACATTTGCAGCCAATTTTGTCTCATCAGCAAATGTAATAAGCTTTCCAGCTACAGTGGATTTAACATCATTAATGCACAGTATTGAAAAGCGCAGACCCCTAGGGAGGCTATTAACGACCTTCCATTGCTCAGAGCACCAAGTGCTTCTTTTCTCCTTTTTTTTTTTCATACACAGATAACTATCTGTCTCTTATCAATCTCCCGGGGCATACATCAATAGTATACACCAACGTTTCATGAGCTTTCCTGGGGGATCTTGTAAAAGCAAGGATAAAATGAGAATGTCCACTACATTTGCCTCTTCCAGACACTTACTCTATTCCCAAATCAGGTAAAGACTAAGGAATTTTGCCTTACAAGAATGTGAATAATTAGAAAAAGCCTCACACACATATAACTACCATGGGCAGCAAAATCATGGGAAATAAAATAATATTCCCATGCAATACTATTATGTAATATTACCAGAGGTTGTGCTATATATATATATATATATATATATATATATATATATATATATATATACAGTGGAACCTCGGATTACCAGCATAATTCGTTCCAGGAGAATGCTGGTAATCCAAAGTACTTGCATATCAAAGCGAGTTTCCCCATTGAAGTCAATGGAAATAAAAATTATTCGTTCCCCATTGACTTCAATCGCATGCAATACCGTATGCGGCCAGAGGCGGGGCGCCAGAGAGCCTTGGAAACGGCCCGAAACGGCCCGAGGACACCTCGGCTGTCCTCGGCAAACCTCGGAAAGACTTTGTTCCTGAGATTTGCCGAGGTCAGCCGAGCTGTCCTCGGGCCTTTCCTTGCATTTCCGAATGGCGCTGATCGGCTGCGATCGGCAACGTTCGGCTCTGCTCAGCTCCGTTGCCCCCAGACCTCAGGCCAAACGCAGTACTGCAAACCGCTTTGGCCTGAACTGTGCTTGTTTTGCGCGACAACACTCGCAAACCTACTTACGATTTTTAAAAATACAGTGCTCGTATTGCGAAACGCTCGTTAACCGCGTTACTCGCAATCTGAGGTTCCACTGTATATAAATACAGTGATCAGTATAAATGAGTACAGCTCAACAGATTTGTCAGAAAACCGTTACTTTACTTTCAGAATCACCATTTTCTATGGGACACTATACTAGAAAATATTCCCACAATACAGTGTTTGTAGCTGCTGACTTTAAAAAAAAAGAATTTGCGGGTAAAATCCCCCTTTAAGAGGGGGAAGTGTGGTTGCATAAGTGTGCACTCCCTCTTATAACTGGGGATGTAGCTGTTTTCAGAATTAAGCAATCACATTCAAACTCATGTTAAATAGGAGTCAGTACACACCTGCTATCGTTTATAGTGCCTCTGATCAACTCCAAATAAAGTTCAGCTGTTCTAGTAGGTCTTTCCTGACATTTTCTTAGTCGCATCCTACAGCAAAAGCCATGGTCTGCAGAGAGCTTCCAAAGCATCAGAGGGATCTCATTGTTAAAAGGTATCAGTCAGGAGAAGGGTACAAAATAATTTCCAAGGCATTAGATATACCATGGAACATAAATGTTTGCTTGTCAGATTGCTTTAAAGGGGTTGTAAAGGAAAACATTTTTTCACCTTAATGACCTACATGCATTACACCTCCTGCAACAGGGCCAGATCTAGCCTGTCTAATGTGGGGGTGCAGTAAAAAATGTTAGGGGGCAGAGGATGGGAGGTCAGCAGGGCAGAGGAAAGGGGTCAGTAGTAGACATGTGCACTGCCAAAAAATTTGTTAGTTTTCGTTTTCGTTTCATTCGTTCTTTGTTTTTTTCGTTTTTCGGGTCATTCGTTATGATCGCAATTCGTAAATTCGTACATTCGTAAATTTATACATTCGTAAATTCGTACATTCGTAAATTTATACATTCGTAAATTCGTACATTCGTAAATTTATACATTCGTAAATTCGTACATTCGTAAATTTATACATTCGTAAATTCGTACATTCGTAAATTTATACATTCCTAAATTCATAAATATGTAAATTCGTACATTCGGAAATTTGGAAATTGGAAATTCGAAAATCCAAAAACCCGAAAATTCTAAAATCTGAAAAAAAACCTATTTAATTATAGGTATTGTAATTTCCTTTCAAATTTGGCTGTTAGCGAATGTAACGAATACAAATTTATCCGAAGTTACGCATAACCTGAAATAACGAATGCCACATCTAAACAAATGGAATGGAACAAATTATTAATTAATAATAATAATAAAACGTTTTTATTATTATTATTGTTATTTATTATTATTATTAAATAGAAAAGGTTGAATTCGCGCTGTGGGCTAACATACAAGTAGTGATAAGTACAAACTAAAATATGTGAAAAAGGTAGAATATAATAATATAACACATATATGTGAATAAATATCAATATATATTGCACTCCAATGCTAAAGTGCTAGTGCAAAAGAAAAAAAGAAAAAATGACATAGCTGCATTCCATCCAAATAAATGTGGCACTGAGTCCTATGCCAATATGGTCCAATGAACCAAAATAACTATGCAGTCAAAGAGTGGCAAAAATTAGTGTTGAAATAATAATGTAGTTAACCACTTCCCGCCCAGTCAATAGCAGATTGACGTCTGGGAAGTGGTTCTGTTATCCACCCTGGACGTCATATGACGTCCTGCGGGATAACAGCCGCCGCGCGCCCGGGGGGGCGCGCATCGCGGCGATCGTGGAGCGGTGGGTCAGTCTGACCCACCGCTACACTGATCTCGGTAAGAAGCCTCCGTCGGAGGCTTTTTACCACGTGATCAGCCGTGTCGAATCACGGCTGATCACAATGTAAACAGGAAGAGCCGTTGATCGGCTCTTCCTCACTCGCATCTGACAGACCCGAGTAGAGGAGAGCCGATCGGCGGCTCTCCTGACAGGGGGGGGGTTCGTGCTGATTGTTTATCAGCGCAGCCCCCCCTCGGATACCCACACTAGACCACCAGGGAAGCCCCAATCATGTGGATGGCCCCCATGGCCATCCACATGTAGTAAAAAGAAATAAATAAAATGAAAACATTAAAAAAGTATGCCAATCAGTGCCCACAAATGGGCACTGACTGGCACTTTCACAATTTGTTGTGGCTGGCATTGCTGGGCACCAGTGCCACCAATGCCACCTACTAGTGTCCATCAGTGCCACCTATCAGAGCCCATCCGTGCCCATCCGTGCCAATCTGTGCCCACCTATTAGTGCCCGTCCATGCCACCTATCAGTGCCACCCATAAGTGCCCATCAGTGCCGCCCATGAGTGCCCATCAGTGCCGCCTATGAGTGCCAATCAGTGCCGCCTATGAGTGCCAATCAGTGCCACCTATGAGTGCCAATCAATGCCACCTATGAGTGCCCATCAGTGCCGCATACCAGTGCCACATATCAGTGCCCATCAGTGTCGCCTATCAGTGCCCATCATCAGTGCCCATCAGTGCCACCTCATCAGTGCCCATCAGTGCCACCTCATTGGTGCCACCTCATCGGTGCCCATCAGTGTCGCCTTATCAGTGCCCTTCAGTGCCACCTTATCAGTGCCCGTCATTGAAGTAGAAAAGGTACTTATTTACAAAAAAAATTAACAGAAACAAAGAAAAACTTAGTTTTTAAAAAAAAAATCGCTCTTTTTTTATTTGTTGTGCAAAAAATAAAAATCGCAGAGGCGATCAAATACCACCGAAAGAAATCTCTATTTGTGGGAACAAAATGATAAAAAATTTGTTTGGGTACAGTGTAGCATGACCGCGCAATTGTCATTCAAATTGTGACAGTGCTGAAAGCTCAAAATAGCTTGGGCAGGAAGCTGTATAAGTGCATGGTATTGAAGTGGTTAAATAGTATTAGTGCAACAATAAGTGAAGTCCATACACTGGAGTGATGAATAAAATTTATGAGTCTCTGTGTAAATAAATAAATAACTTGTAGGACTCTTTTTTCTATGCTGTGGTGAACTGTCCTGCAAATAGTCCAATCTCCTTATTGAGATGTCTCCCAAATCTACAGTTTCGATGGACTCTTACCTCCAGATGGATAATTATAAGCAGAGTCCGTAGAATCTTTCTCCTCTGATAGATCCTCTCCAATTTATATTGATATGTTGAAGGAGCTCTCCCTCTTTCCTCCACTAGCGTGATTGGCGCTATACTTCTATTGAAATAGGGAAAAGACCAGGGGGAGGGGGAGGGGATGTGTCCCGATTCCAACAACGGCTCCGAGGGAGAGATAATGAGGGAAGGGGAGAAAAGGAATCTCCAATGGTGAAGTAAATATGGATAACACCAATTTATTAAAATGATAATGCTCTTACATAGGTAAAGATAAAACATGCAGTGATTCGAGAGTGGCACAATCGCCGTCTTACTCTATGTCCGGGTACTTCCGGTTTGCGGTACCTCTCGATCTCCCTACGGCATTACGTCACGCACCTCGTGACTTCTTCAGGGGAACCTGATTGGCTAATGAGGTAATGTTTATATATGTATGTCCCGGAAGTTGTTAATCGGCCATTTTCTTATAGCCTGTGTGACAGCAGGAAGGTAAAGTCACCTGGTTGCATCCAGGGGGGTAGATATATTTCGCCCAGATTCAGGCTTTACGCCGACTTATACAACTAGGGAGAGAGTTGATGAAGCCCAGCTGAGGCTAGTGGGCTCATGGATGATTCATACCTCTAGGGAGAGTGCTGGGCGTCGTGCAGGCAGGGAGTTGATGAGACCAGCTGAAGCTTGTCAGCTCGTTTAAGGCCTCTATAAAAACTCCCAGCTTCATTAGATGTTAGCTCATGCCTGGAACCAGACCTGTGTGGACTGTCTAGGGAGAGTGAACCCCTGTGCGGTGAGACAAAGCCTGTGTGGCTATTTGCTTGGACATTTAAAACCAGGGACTTAGGGACTAGGACAGCACTAGGCTGATCCCAGTTGTTAGTTAGGAAACCTGTATGTTTAGTCAGAGGTCAAGTTGACCAGGATTTATTTTGTTTATGTTTCTTTTGCTTTGCTGTGTTTTGTCACTGTAAATAGAAAATAAACCGCACCTTTTTGATTTTGAAAACCACAACCTCCGTTTGCTGGGCCTGTTTTTGTGTGGGGAGCCCATCCCGGGAGTCACACACACCCGCTGCCGAGCTAACCCCCTCACAGTTGGTGGAGAATGCAGGTAGTTTTTTTTTAAGCCAGCATGGAGGAGATACTGAAGCAGCTGGCTCTAGCAAATGCCAATCAACAGCAGACAAATGCAGGTTTACAAAAGAGCCTTGCAGCTCATCAACAGAGCTTTGCAGCCCAGCAGCAAGCTCATCAACAGAGCCTTGCAGCTCAACAACAGAACTTCGCAGCCCAGCAGCAAGCTCATCAACAGAGCCTTGCAGCCCAGCAGCAGACAAACGCAACTTTGCAACAGAGTCTGGAGGCTCAGCAACAAGCCCAGCAGCAATCTGAGGCCCGCTTCATAGACCTGTTGCAGAAGCAAGAGCAGAGACTACAACAACAGATGGAAGCAGTAATGCAGCAACGTCCGCAGACCAGTGAGGAAAGCCGTCCCACTAATACCGCGTCCTTTGGGGTGAGTCGTTTATTGACAAAAATGACTGGAGAGGATGATCCAGAGGTATTTTTGACCACATTTGAAAGGACCGATGAAAGAGAAAAGTGGCCTGAGGAGCAGTGGGCTGGACTGGTGGCTCCTCTGTTAACTGGTGAATCGCAGAAGGCTTACTATGACCTAGAGCCTAACCAAGCAAAAGACTATGTGATGCTAAAAGCTGAAATATTGGCAAGGCTGGGTGTCACCCAGGCTGTCCGGGCTCAGCGTTTGCATAACTGGACTTTCCAGCTTGGAAAACCCCCCAGGTCTCAAATGTATGATCTCATTCACCTGAGCAGAAAGTGGCTACAGCCAGAGACTTTGTCCGCACCAAAGATTGTGGAACGTGTTGTAATGGATCGGTTTTTGAGAGCTCTTCCTACTGCCATCCAAAAGTGGGTAAGCCATGGAGACCCAGAGACGGCCGATGGTCTTGTGGATCGTGTGGAGAAATACTTGGCTACAGAGAACCTGACGGCCTCTTCCAGAGACACTCGGACTTTCCACCCTAAGACCAGACCATCCCCAGGGGCGGATAAGAGGATTCCAAGGGGTGAGGGTGGAGAGAGTGAGAGGGTGGGAGCTCTACCCCAAGTTTGGCGAGAACAGCCTGGGAAATCAGCGGCTCAAGAGGCGGCAAGAAGGATCGTTTGCTACCGCTGCCGGCAAGCGGGACATATTGCAGCCAATTGCCCGGTTGTGGAGGAACCCATGCAGTGTGACTTTCTGACGGGCAGACGTCAGTCGCTGTGTGCGACAGTCGCATGCACTGCCATTCGAGGAACTGAGAAACATTTATGCAAAATGTGTGTTAATGGTAGAAATGTTGTGGTATTGCTGGATTCAGGTAGCCTTGTGACCCTGATAAAGGCTGAGTTAGTTAAAACAGAGGTCTTTGGGAATAGCAAGGTAGCTGTTATTTGTGTGCATGGGGACACCCGAGAGTATCCAGTGACTACAGTGTGTTTCGAGACCCCCAAAGGTACCCTCTCTCATCCAGTGGGCTTAGTATCTCAGTTACCGCATGACGCCATTGTGGGAAGGGATTTTCCGAAGTTCTGGGAACTGTGGGATGATCCTGAGCCCCCCACTGGTGCCCCTATGTACCAGGAATGTGATAGCCAGAACTCCCCTGAGAGTGGTGAGGACTCTCCGGAATTTCTCTTATCAGTATTGGCAGGGGAGACTCAAGAAACTGGAGAGGAGCCCACCTCCTCAGACGAAAACCTACCGTCTGTGGAGTTTTCTGATCTTGAGGTTCACAGGGAAAACTTTGCCACAGAACAGTTGAAAGACCCTGCCCTAATAAAGGCACGGGAAAACGTAGTGAAAATAGATGGCGAGTTAGTGAACCCAGATAATACCTGCACTTACCCATACTTCAGCGTAGAGAAGGACCTACTGTATCGGGTGGCAAAAAGGGCAGAAGAAACCGTTGAGCAGCTTGTGGTGCCCAAACCTTACAGGAAGTTGGTGTTGGAGTTGGCCCATGGGCACATTCTTGGAGGTCATCTGGGGACAGAGAAAACCCGAGAGAGGGTATTACAGAGATTCTATTGGCCGGGGGTGATGAAGGACATAGAAAATTATTGTTCCTCCTGCCCTGTGTGTCAGAGGTCGGCCCCGATGCCACATTTCCGTAGCCCGCTGGTCCCTCTACCCATCATTGAGGTCCCGTTTGAGAGGATCGCCATGGATTTGGTAGGGCCTATAATCAAGTCCGCTAGGGGGCACCAGTACATATTAGTTATAATGGACTATGCCACCCGTTATCCAGAAGCGATCCCTCTCCGAAATACCTCGGCCAAAACCATAGCCAAAGAGCTATCTCTTGTGTTTAGCCGGGTGGGTATTTGTAAAGAACTGCTTACGGACCAAGGTACACCCTTTATGTCCCGGGTTATGAAGGAGCTGTGTAAATTGTTCAAAGTGACGCAATTACGTACATCTGTGTATCACCCCCAAACCGATGGGCTGGTTGAAAGATTCAACAAAACCCTAAAACAAATGTTGAAGAAAGTGGTGGATAGAGATGGAAAGGATTGGGACTGTCTACTTCCTTATCTGATGTTTGCTATTAGGGAGGTGCCCCAATCCTCTACGGGATTCTCCCCCTTTGAGTTACTGTATGGGAGACACCCAAGAGGGCTGTTGGATATTGCCAAGGAAACTTGGGAAAGTGAGAGTTCTCCCCACAGGAGTGTGATTGAGCATGTCGCCCTGATGCAAGACCGAATTGCACAGGTAATGCCCATCGTGAAGGAACATTTGGCCCAAGCGCAGTTAGCACAGCAGAGAGTGTACAACCGTGGAGCCAAGACCCGTACCTTTTCCCCGGGGGATAGGATACTGGTACTTGTCCCTACGGTTGAAAGTAAATTCCTTGCCAAATGGCAAGGCCCCTATGAGATAATGGAAAAAGTGAGCGAAGTGAATTACAAGGTCAGACAACCAGGAAGGCGAAAGCCCGAACAGATCTATCACGTTAATCTGTTGAAAGCCTGGAGGGATAGAGAGTCCCTAGTCGCAGACACTTGGTCACCAGCTCAAACTGGTTGCGTGATTCCTGAGGTTGGAATAGCAGCCACCTTGTCACAACCCCAACAACAGGAGGTTAAGGAGTTTGTGCTTCGCAACAAGGAGGTATTCTCTGAGCTGCCGGGACAAACATCTGGGGTAGAGCATGACATCATTACCCCGCCCGGTGAAAGGGTGAAGTTAAAACCCTATCGGATCCCAGAGGCCCGACGGGAGGCAATACGGGAGGAAGTACAGAAAATGCTGAACTTAGGGGTGATAGAGGAGTCCCAAAGTGATTGGTCTAGTCCCATTGTGTTGGTGCCTAAACCGGATGGGAGCTGGCGATTTTGTAACGATTTTCGTCAGTTGAACAAAGTTACAAAATTTGACACCTACCCCATGCCACGTATAGATGAGTTGATCGACCGGCTGGGAACAGCCCGATACATGACGACTCTTGACCTCACAAAAGGGTATTGGCAAATCCCCCTGGCCAAGTCGGCCAAAGAGAAAACCGCATTTGTAACCCCAGACGGGGCGTTCCAATATAAAAGAATGCCGTTCGGGTTACAGAATGCGCCGGCCACATTCCAGCGGAAAATGGACCAGATGCTGAGGCCCCATCGGAAGTATGCTGCGGCTTACCTGGATGACGTAATTGTCCATAGCACAGATTGGGCCTCACATCTGCCAAAAGTGCAAGCAGTCCTGGACTCTGTTCGGGAAGCGGGGTTTACGGCTAACCCCAAGAAGTGTACCATTGGGCAGGAGGAGGCCAAATATCTTGGGTACACCATTGGGAGGGGAGTAATAAAACCCCAACTCAACAAAGTCGAGGCCATCCAGAGTTGGCCACGTCCCAACAGCAAGAAGCAGGTACGAGCCTTTCTGGGAATCGCTGGGTATTATCGGCGATTCATTCCCCACTTTGCTTCTAAGGCTGTGCCCCTAACCAACCTGACGAAGGGGAAAGGGTCGGTCATGATTAAATGGACCCCCGAGGCTGAGGCAGCATTCCAATTCTTGAAACAAGCCTTATGTAGCCAGCCAGTGTTGTACTCACCCGACTTCTCTAAAGACTTTGTCGTACAAAGTGATGCGTCAGATGTGGGGTTAGGAGCAGTATTGTCCCAGGTCTGGAACGGGGAAGAGCACCCAGTCATTTACCTCAGCAGGAAGTTGAAGTCCCATGAGGTAAATTACGCCACCGTTGAAAAGGAGTGTTTAGCGGTGAAGTGGGCTCTAGATTCCCTTCGGTACTACCTGCTAGGTAGGCACTTTGACATGGTTACGGATCACGCTCCGTTAAAGTGGATGGCTCAAAACAAGGAAACAAATAGAAGAGTGAATAGGTGGTTCCTGGCCCTCCAGGAATTCAACTTCACAGTAAAGCATCGCCCTGGCGTTCAAATGGGGAATGTGGATGCTTTGTCTCGAGTACATGAATGCCTGATTGCTGGTGTTCCAACCCCGAGGTTAAAACAAGAGGGGGGGGGTATGTGACAGCAGGAAGGTAAAGTCACCTGGTTGCATCCAGGGGGGTAGATATATTTCGCCCAGATTCAGGCTTTACGCCGACTAATACAACTAGGGAGAGAGTTGATGAAGCCCAGCTGAGGCTAGTGGGCTCATGGATGATTCATACCTCTAGGGAGAGTGCTGGGCGTCGTGCAGGCAGGGAGTTGATGAGACCAGCTGAAGCTTGTCAGCTCGTTTAAGGCCTCTATAAAAACTCCCAGCTTCATTAGATGTTAGCTCATGCCTGGAACCAGACCTGTGTGGACTGTCTAGGGAGAGTGAACCCCTGTGCGGTGAGACAAAGCCTGTGTGGCTATTTGCTTGGACATTTAAAACCAGGGACTTAGGGACTAGGACAGCACTAGGCTGATCCCAGTTGTTAGTTAGGAAACCTGTATGTTTAGTCAGAGGTCAAGTTGACCAGGATTTATTTTGTTTATGTTTCTTTTGCTTTGTTTTGTCACTGTAAATAGAAAATAAACCGCACCTTTTTGATTTTGAAAACCACAACCTCCGTTTGCTGGGCCTGTTTTTGTGTGGGGAGCCCATCCCGGGGGTCACACACACCCGCTGCCGAGCTAACCCCCTCACACCTGGTATATGTATATGGACGCCGCCATATTACCAGTGCCATACAACGGTGAATACAGCGATATACATATGTACATATACATATACCAGGCTATAAGAAAATGGCCGATTAACAACTTCCGGGACATACATATATGTAGCGGGGTGTTCCCCTTTAATGCAGAGAGATAAGAAGTTCCAGGTGAGAGGTGAGTCGGGAGGAAGTAAAGAGACATTACTGGAAGTGAAAGCAGAGGAGAGAAAGAGACTACATCTCCCAGTACATCTTGCAGCACCCAGGGTGCATTGCTCCAGAACAGAGACTGCTGGGGCAGACTTTATAAAGGGGAGGCGGAGTTTTGGTCGCTCTCTTTGGACCCCCCTCTCCTAGCAAGAGGATGTCTGTGCTGAACTGCTGTGTGCACAAGGCCTGAAGCCCGGGCCGTGTGCTCCTTTCCAAAGAGCCCTCTGCCAGCCTAGCAGAGCCTTAGAGACATCTAATCCTCCTTGCTGCAGTACACCAGAAGGATTGAAGACTTGGATGTCGGTGGATTCCTGTTCCTAAACGAATCGATGGAGGAAAGGGACTTGGACTTGTCCAGGTGGTGAGAGCTGTTTAAAGACAGATACTTTATCTTTACTATTCGTTGGGATTACAAAGTTGTTCTTCAAGTGCACCACCGAGAGATTGCTAGCGAATATTGTTTCACTGAACTTCCATTTAGATCAGTCAGGCCTGACTGCATAGGTAGACATTGCTGGGTGTTAGTCTACCCATGAGGGGAAGTAGCTGTAAAAGGGCAGCGCTAGAGTTGCATAGCAATACTTTATTATTCTGATTACTCTGTTTATCTTTATTACTGTTTATTGCAGGGATCTGCAACTTGTTATACTGTTGTTTATTACTTGCCCATTAGCCTCAGTAAAATATCTGGGTAAAGTACATTTGGTGTCAGTTCCGCTTACTTTAATAGGAGTTTTAAAGTATATTCTGTGTATGTTTGTTATAGGACTGTGTCACCAACAGTTGCGATCACGCGGTCCTATCTCTCTATCACCAGCTGTGCCACGGGAGGTTAGAGCCGATTGCCGGGGGTTGACAGCGGTGCACTGCAGGGCCCAAATCAATATCAGCGGCTCTCTTAACTGGGGGTAGCGCTTCACGTGGGGGCTCGAGTCCGGGATCCTTGTACGTTGCACGCTGCAATCAAGCCGGTCAGAAGTACCAGCATGGACCCGCTGGCAATGTCACAGTGGTGCGCAGCGATTGGCGCCGATCCAACCGCGGCGGTAGTCATTGTACTCCCGGGGGAAAGATGGAAGGAAGAGGAGATAAAACAGCTCGTATTGTTACTGTCTCCGAGCCACAAAGCATGGGTGATGGATTTTAGGCCAGATCCTGTGATCTCGTTTACATACGCACTGGTAGAATGGAAAAACGAAATCCCAGAGCATTTTAAAAGTCAGAGTATACAAGCCATAGATAATCAGATCTATCACTTGATACATACGCTGCCAGTGAAGGAAGAATGGTTTCAGACACCAAAGCCATCACTCCCACAATTATCTCCACCACTATCCCCTAAAGCAGAAAAGCTTAAGGAACTATTAAGCCCGGGATCACCGCTGGCCGCTATAGGGCCTGAATTGTTGAATGCTCTAGGAGACCTTGTAATTAAGTGCCAGAAAAGCAGTACGGTGCATGTGGAGGCCGGTTACCGGAAGCTTAGCACCTTCTCAGGGAAGCTCCCCGTCCCTGTGGGGGAGGAAGATTTTGACACTTGGGTGGAACAGGCATTGCAGGCAGTAGAAGCATGGGAGGTGCCTGAGGCACAGAAGAGACAGCAAGTCTTAGAAAGTCTGAAAGGTGCCGCGGCAGAAGCGGTGAAGAGCTTCCGGTTTGGAAATGAAAACTGTACAGCACAAGATTGCCTGGCCATGCTGCAGGAAGAGTTTGGTCAGCTGGAGAAGGTGTCAGAGATGATTTATCAAATTGAACACACTCTCCAGCAGCCGAATGAGAAACTGTCAGAATATGTTAGAAGGCTGAACAGGCAGTTATGCAAGATTGTACTGAAGAAGGGAATGCTGCCCAAAGATGCAGATGAAGCACGCATGAAGCAGATCATGAGGGGAGCGCGGCGCTCAGACCCGGTCTGGCTGCACCTGAAAACCTCAGGAGGAGGAATGTCACTAACCTACTCTGATCTAATAAAAATTATTAGGGCAGCAAGCTCCCCAGCCATGAAAATGTAGCCTATATAAGTGTTATCCCGAAACCAGGAAAGGACCATACAGACTGTTCCAATTACCGCCCAATTTCTCTGATCAATACGGATCTTAAGATTCTAACCAAAATACTGGCCCAGAGACTTAATACTTTTCTTCAGTGTTATATCCATCCTGACCAAGCAGGTTTTGTCCCGACAAGACAGGCATCAGACCAAACCCGCCGGATAATTAACCTTATCTCGGCAGTTCGGTCTGATTGGGATGGAAAGGGGACTAGGAGGGGAATGTTACTTTCATTGGATATCCAGAGGGCATTCGATTCTATCTCCTGGGACTATCTTTTTGATGTTCTCACACGCTTTGGATTTGGGAGACGCTTTCTGGATCTCCTTCACATATTATATGATTCCCCCAGTGCCTCGCTAATGCTCAGAGGATATACATCCCAAACATTTCCTATCAGGAGAGGAACTAGACAGGGCTGCCCGTTGTCGCCACTATTATTCGCCCTGGCGATTGAACCACTAGCGCTCAAAATTCGCGCCTGCAGAGATATACAGGGCATTTATTGCGGAGACTATGAACACAAATGTTTACTCTTTGCGGACGACTTGTTGCTGACCTTGACCTCACCGATCACATCCCTACCTAATTTATATGCTATTTTGCAGCCTTTTTCTAACATTTCCGGGTTGGCAATTAATCATAGTAAGTCAAGAGCACTGAACTTATTTTTGCTAAGCTCCACTCAGGCTACGCTTGAAAAATCATTTCAATTCCGATGGGAATCCACAGCTCTCCCTTATTTAGGCATACAGCTGACCTCATCTATTGGTGAGTTGTACAAAGAGAATTATCCAGCCCTTTTCAAACGGCTAACAGCTGACATGGCTAAGTGGCAGGTTCACCCGCCATCGTGGTTTGGCAGACTTCACTCAATTAAAATGAATGTTCTACCTCGATTATTGTATTTCTTCCGTACCTTGCCAGTTTCATTGGCCCGTGATGACCTTAAACCAGGGGTCTCAAACTAGCGGCCCTCCAGCTGTTGCCAAACTACAAGTCCCATCATGCCTCTACCTGTGGGAGTCATGCTTGTAACTGTCAGCCTTGCAATGCCTCATGGGATTTGTAGTTTCGCAACAGCTGGAGGGCCGCTGGTTTGAGACCCCTGCCTTAAACGATTCCAGAATAAAGTAATACAGTTTATTTGGGGTGATAAGAGACCCAGGGTGAATAGGAGCACTCTATACACGTTGAAGTGGAGAGGAGGACTTGGTCTTCCAGACTTATTAAAATATTTTTATGCTGCCCAGATAGCACAACTTACAAGGTTTCACTCCCAACAGGCACAGGCCATTTGGATGGCTATGGAATCTTATTCCTGCCATCCCAAACCTATTTCTTATATTTTATGGCTCCCTATCAAGGAGCGACCTCCTATACTTTGCCCTACTTTATCCATGTCACTGGAACTATGGGACAGACTCTCCAGATCTCACAAATTCAAATCTCCTCATTCTCCATTGACACCTCTGCTTCAAAATAAAGCATTCACCCCGGGTCTCACCCCACTAGCGTTCGAATGGTGGACTAATAAGGGTTTTAAGTGTATTGCTGACTTGTGCGATCATAGAGGTATGCTGACCGAACGGACTATGGCTGACAGGCATCAAATGCCTCCAGCGGAGGGTTATAGGTTCGCCCAAATCTCACATTATGTACAAACCCTGGCTCGCAAGAGCGACCTAGCAACCCAAACTCCCATGGAACATCTATGCAAAAATTATGATAAAATTAAAGGACATTTATCTGCTATATATTCGATATTGCTGAGTGCATCGACAAAGCTGAATTATATGGTCCAATGGGAGACCGACTTGCAGGAAACCCTGGATCTGGACGAATGGCATAGGATAGCCGAGACAGCATCTCGTTCGCTCGTCAATACTTCGATAATTGAGGCCAATTATAAGGTTCTGCTGAGGTGGTACATGGTGCCGGTCAGACTGGCAACTTTTGTTTCAGGAGCTACCCCGTTGTGCTTTAGAGGATGTGGCCAGGTGGGCACCACCTATCATATTTGGTGGACATGCCCAAAGGTCCGGAGGTTTTGGATCAGGGTGTATAATTTAGTTTACTCCCTTACCCAACTAAACCTAACTAAATCAGCTAAGCAAGCACTACTGGGGGGAGGAGATGTGGAAGCCTCCAAGTCCTGCAAGAGGCTCTTGACATTTATATTTATCTCAGCCAAAATCACCATTGCTAGGAACTGGAAATCGGCAGCTCTACCATTCGATCAGCTTAAAGGCAAGTTGTCTTGGTTGATGCTAAACGAACGCTTGACCGCTCTGGCCCAAGATAAAATGAAACTGTTTCATAAAGTGTGGGACCCATGGCTTCGTTACCTAACTAATGACCCGGGGATGTTTACAGCATAGCCTAAGGGGTTAGGTTGGGATGTCTGGGTGCTGAATCGGGGCTCCTCCCCCCCCCTCCCTCCCCCCATTCCCCCTCCTCAACTGTCTTTTCCTTACTCTGTTTCCTCCCTTCTATTCTCTGTCACTGTCCTCTTTCCTCTCTTTTGAAATTTACTTATTGTTTATTTTTGGAGTCAGATCCAGACCTTAGAGGTTTGTGCTGCTCCCTGTTTTCTCAGCTCCTACGGGACCATTGTCAGTCTGATCGGACCTCTGGGCTGCCCACACAGCCGGCTGAGTTGCGCCCCCCCCCGATAGATGGATGGGGGGGCGGCTCATCTGGGTGGACGGTTCAGATATGATCTGCGATGCTAATAGGGGTTAACGGCTCTACGGAGCTTCGGACTTATGTGAGCTATTAAGTAGTGATAATCGTTATTTCTACTTATTTATTTATTTTTATTTTTTTTGTTTACTACTCCAAGGACCCCTACACTTAGTGATCTTCATTGTGTTACCCCAAATGTTGATTGTGACTGTACAATGTTATGTTGCGACTTTTATACATTTTGTATGACAAAACTTGAATAAAAATATTGAAACACAAAAATTATTAGGGACGAAGAGGCGCTGCAGGAAGATCAGCAGGTGGCCAAGGCGAATGTCACACCTGTACCAGTGTTGGTCCATTCGGTCAAGAGCCCAGAAAGAGATGCGGAGGTTGACACTCTGAAATCGCAAATGGCCCAAGTGTTGGAGATGCTGACCTCTTTGATGGAGAAAGATCAGAGAAGACGAGAGAAACCAAGCCCAAGAAAGGAGTTGTTCCCGAACACCTCAGCACCGACCTCCCTACAGGACCGAGAAGAGGTGATTTGCTATAACTGCGGAGGGAGTGGCCACTTTGCTAACGTATGCTCCAGCCCAAAGAAGAAGAGAACAGATAATTGCAAGCCGGCGGGAAACTCCAAAGGGCCCCGGTGAAGGAGTCAACCGGGTGCCCATCATCTTCAGTGCGCTCCAAACTAAAAAAAAAGGCCAAGAATGGAGGAGACAAAACTCCTAGGAGGAGGTATAGTACACCCCCACCAAGATGTACCCCAGAGGGAGGGGGCAAGACCCCTCAGTGGAAGTACAGCACCCCAAAGAAGGAACATCCACCTAAAAGGAACAATAACATCCCTCAGCGGGTTTGTGCCCCCATTGAGAGGGAGAAAGTCAATGCATGCCAGGCTCAGGAAAAATTAAAGTCCAAAAGGAGCAGAGCAAGGGTCGAAAGCCAAAAAAAAGAGGTGACCCCAGTCCGGCCATACCCAAAGGAACTGGTGGGCCCGTCTCCTACTGTGCCCATTCAAGTGGAAGGAGTCTATACTAAAGCTCTTTTGGACACCGGAGCACAGGTGACTTTACTATACCGGGACTTCTATGATAGGCACTTGAGTCATCTGCCTATCCAGAAGATAGAAGAGCTGGAGATATGGGGACTTGGAACCCAGAGTTTCCCTTATGATGGGTACCTGCCCATAACGATGACTTTCGACCCATCCGTGGCTGGGAAGGCTGAAGTGTTTGACACCCTGGCAGTTGTGTGTCCCCGGCCGCCTGGAGCCAGCAAGATTTCCCTGATCATTGGGACAAACACGGATCTAGTCAGGAGACTCCTGACCCCTCTAGTGAAAGAGAGAAACCATTCAGCCACCAAAATCCATCCCATGCTAAAGACGGCCTACCAACGACTGGTCTTAGAGCAGAAGACCCCGGGAGAGGGGATAGGGAAGGTGTGGAGACTTGGCAGAGAAGGAGTAGTGCTACAGCCCGGAGAAGTAACCTGTCTTAGGGCCACTGTGAAGCTTTCGTGGGAACAACCTGGCCCCTTTGTCATGCTGGAATCAGACCCAAGGGAAGAGTCCTCAGGCCTGGAAGTGATACCAGAAGTGATTCCGTTCAAGGCCCTGAAGAAGGCCCATGGCAGAGTTCCGGTGAGTGTTAGGAACACTACGGGAGGACCCATGGAGATCCCTGCCAGAGTGTTGCTTGGTCAGGTGAGCCCTGCTGCCCCGGTCACTTGGTCCGAAGTCAAGGGGACGGGTGACGGAGGAGATGTTTGGGAGAAACTGTCCGTGGAAAACCCGAACCTACCCAGGGCTTGGAAAGAAAGAGCCAAGGCCCAGCTGACCAGGTGGGAGAAGATCTTTTCCGAAGATGAATTCGATGTGGGGTGTGCAAGAAGTGCCACCCATCGGATCCACCTCCAAGAAGATAAGCCCTTCCGAGAGAGGGTCAGGCGGGTCCCCCTGGCAGATCTGGAGGATCTGAGGGAACAACTTGTAGAACTAAAGAAGACTGGTGTGATCCGGGAGTCTAGAAGTCCCTATGCCTCCCCAATCGTGGTGGTCAGAAAGAAGAATGGGTCGTTGAGGCTTTGTATCAATTACAGGACTCTCAACAGGAGAACCATCCCTGACCAATACACCACGCCAAGGATAGAAGATGCCCTACAAAGTTTGTCTGGAGCCAAATGGTTCAGTGTGATGGACCTCAAGAGTGGGTACTATCAAATCCCTATGCACCCAGAAGACAGGGAGAAGACAGCCTTCATAACCCCGGTGGGATTCTTCGAATTCAATAGGATGCCTCAGGGTCTGTCTGGAGCTCCTGCTACCTTTCAACGCCTTATGGAGAAGACTGTTGGAGACATGAATCTTATAGAAGTCCTTGTGTACTTGGACGATGTCATTGTCTTTGGAAGAACCTTGGAAGAACATGAAGCCAGGTTGGAGAAAGTATTGAGAAGACTCAGCGAAGAGGGACTTAAGCTTTCCCCCGAGAAGTGTCGGTTCTACCAGTCTTCTGTGAACTATCTGGGGCACATAGTGTCTGAAGAAGGGGTGGCCACAGATCCTGAGAAGTTGGAAGCAGTCACTTCCTGGCCACGACCCACCACAGTAACAGAGCTCAGATCCTTCCTGGGGTTCTGCTCCTATTATAGGAGGTTTGTGGAGGGGTTTGCTCGGATTGCCCGTCCGTTGAATGAATTGCTAAAGGCAGAAGGGGAAGAGGATGACTCAGGGCCCAGGAGGCCTGGTGAGTCAGTTCAAGATCAGTGGAACCCAAGGTGTGAAGAGGCCTTTCATGCTCTGAAGAGGAGCTTAACCACTGCCCCAGTCCTGGCCTACGCCGACCCTACCAGACCTTATGAATTACATGTGGATGCCAGCCATGAGGGTCTAGGTGGTGTACTCTACCAAGAACATGAAGGACAACTGCGACCAGTGGCCTATGTGAGCAGGAGCCTGACCCCCTCAGAAAAGAATTACCCCACTCATAAGCTGGAATTCCTGGCCCTCAAATGGGCGGTAGTAGACAAGCTAAAAGACTACTTGTATGGGGCAGAGTTTACTGTGAAGACAGACAACAACCCCCTGACCTACCTCTTCACCACCGCGAAACTAGATGCCACCGGACACAGGTGGTTGGCCGCATTGTCTGGATTCAACTTCAGTCTGAAGTACAGACCAGGAGCCGGAAATAGGGATGCAGATGCCCTGTCCCGGAGGTCTCATGCCACGACAAATGACTGGGAAGATTGGACCCAAGTGGCACCGGACGGGGTGCGGGCCCTTTGTCAAGGGGCTGAATTCCAAGCCAGAGGAGGCTCCAGAGCAGAAGAAATAGGGGTTACCATGGTAGGAGTCCCCAAACACTATTGTGGGGTAACTCAACTGGAGGAAGACAACCTACCGAGACTTTCCAAGAAGGAGTTGAGGTGTGACCAATTGGAAGACCCCATGGGGAGATTGGTCCTCGAAGCCCTGGAGAATCAGGATCCCAACAAATTCCTACATCACCCCTCAAAGGAGGCTCGCCTGTTGAGGAAGGAATTGGACAGGCTACAGGTACATCAGGGAGTGGTCTACCGAAGGGGCCCCTCTGATGACTCAGAAGATAAGTGGCAGTTATTTCTTCCAGAGAAGCACCGAGAGACTGTACTAATTGCCCTGCATGACCATCATGGTCACCTAGGGGCAGAAAGGACCTTCCAGCTTGTCAGAAATCGGTTCTATTGGCCCTGCATGAGGGCAGAAGTAGAGGAGTATTGCCATTCCTGTGCACGATGCATTCAGAGAAAGACCCTACCCCATCAAGCTGCCCCAATGGGCCACTTACAGAGTCAAGGCCCAATGGATCTGGTATGCATTGACTTTCTCTGCCTCGAACCCGACCTGAGTGGATTGGGGAATGTTCTGGTAATAACCGACCATTTCACCCGCTATGCTCAAGCTTTCCCAACCAAAGACCAGAAGGCATCCACCGTGGCCAAGATACTTATGGAGAAGTATTTTGTCCATTACGGACTACCACAGAGACTCCACTCAGATCAAGGAAGGGACTTTGAGAGTCGGTTGATCCGAAGACTTTTGGATTCATTAGGAATAAAGAAGACCAGAACCACACCTTACCACCCACAAGGAGATGCTCAGCCGGAGAGATTTAACCGGACCCTGCTCAACATGTTGGGAACCTTAGAAACAGAGGAGAAGCAACACTGGAGTCAGCACATATCAGCCCTAGTACATGCCTATAACTGTACCACAAGTGACGCCACTGGCTACTCCCCTTATCGACTTATGTTTGGGAGAGAAGCAAGGCTACCTGTGGACCTGGCCTTTGGCACTTCTATAGACAATACCTCAGCTACATCCCACAAGGGATACATGGACAGACTTAGACGTAGCTTGCAGGTGGCCTATGAACAAGCCCAGGCGGCTTCAGGTCAAAGGGGGGCCCGCAACAAGAGAAATTTTGATCTGAAGGTTCGAGTGCAAGATCTGCAGCCCGGGGACCGAGTACTGCTACGCAATCTGGGGGTCCCTGGAAAACACAAGCTTGCCGACAGGTGGAGATCTGAGCCCTATGTTGTCTGTAGGAAGTTGCCCGGTTTGCCTGTCTACAAACTAAAGCCAGAAGGAAAGGTGGGTCCACTGAAGACGTGGCATCGGAACCACCTGCTCCCACTTGCTGAGGCAGTCAGAATACCTCCCGTGAGAGACTCCCCTGAACCGGCCTCTATCCTGGATATTCCTAGGCCGAACACTCGGTCCCAGACCTCTCGAGCCAAAGATGGGGAGGCCTCCCAATTGAGTACAGAAGAAGGTGGAGAACTGGACTGGCTGTGGCCTCCCTCGACTCTGGGAACGTCCGCCATAGATCTCCCAAATGGAGGGGATACCCCAGATGCAACGTTGAATCCGGAGGCTACTGAATTCATACCCTTCAGTCCTTCAGCTGATTACTGGGAAGATGTTCCTGACACTTGCGCAGAGGAGGACTCTAGAGATTCCATACGTCAGTCGACTTCTGAATCAGAGGTTCCAGAACCAGCAATGTTACCTGAACTTACTCCTGAAGAAGAGCCTGTGGTGCCAGAGTCAGAAGCACCAAGAGAGCAGAGGGCTCGCAGAGTCATCAGGCCTCCCAAGAAACTAACTTACCCCCAAATGGGGACGAGCTCAGAGGACTCTGTTGTAACGGCTAGGAGAAGTGTTGAACAACCTGATCCTTCCACCGTCCATTTGGTGGAGGGCAACCCCAGCTCACTCTCTGGCACAGTTAGGCAGGCCACTCATGGTAGTGTGACCTGTGGGCAAGAGAGTTCCATCCCAAAGTTTTGGTGGGAATTCCCTATGCCAACATCATGCTCGACATTGTCCAAAATGGTAAACAGTATTTGTTGAAGTTTATCTTTGGGGACCAAAGAGTTCAAGTGGGGGGAGTGTGTAGCGGGGTGTTCCCCTTTAATGCAGAGAGATAAGAAGTTCCAGGTGAGAGGTGAGTCGGGAGGAAGTAAAGAGACATTACTGGAAGTGAAAGCAGAGGAGAGAAAGAGACTACATCTCCCAGTACATCTTGCAGCACCCAGGGTGCATTGCTCCAGAACAGAGACTGCTGGGGCAGACTTTATAAAGGGGAGGCGGAGTTTTGGTCGCTCTCTTTGGACCCCCCTCTCCTAGCAAGAGGATGTCTGTGCTGAACTGCTGTGTGCACAAGGCCTGAAGCCCGGGCCGTGTGCTCCTTTCCAAAGAGCCCTCTGCCAGCCTAGCAGAGCCTTAGAGACATCTAATCCTCCTTGCTGCAGTACACCAGAAGGATTGAAGACTTGGATGTCGGTGGATTCCTGTTCCTAGACGAATCGATGGAGGAAAGGGACTTGGACTTGTCCAGGTGGTGAGAGCTGTTTAAAGACAGATACTTTATCTTTACTATTCGTTGGGATTACAAAGTTGTTCTTCAAGTGCACCACCGAGAGATTGCTAGCGAATATTGTTTCACTGAACTTCCATTTAGATCAGTCAGGCCTGACTGCATAGGTAGACATTGCTGGGTGTTAGTCTACCCATGAGGGGAAGTAGCTGTAAAAGGGCAGCGCTAGAGTTGCATAGCAATACTTTATTATTCTGATTACTCTGTTTATCTTTATTACTGTTTATTGCAGGGATCTGCAACTTGTTATACTGTTGTTTATTACTTGCCCATTAGCCTCAGTAAAATATCTGGGTAAAGTACATTTGGTGTCAGTTCCGCTTACTTTAATAGGAGTTTTAAAGTATATTCTGTGTATGTTTGTTATAGGACTGCGTCACCAACAGTTGCGATCACGCGGTCCTATCTCTCTATCACCAGCTGTGCCACGGGAGGTTAGAGCCGATTGCCGGGGGTTGACAGCGGTGCACTGCAGGGCCCAAATCAATATCAGCGGCTCTCTTAACTGGGGGTAGCGCTTCATATAATTTAATAGTTAGTAATAGTTAAGTTATTATTAGTTAATTATTATTTCAGATTTATGAATTTAATAATTTACTAATTTCCGAATGTACGAATTTACTAATTTCCGAATGTACAAATTTCCGAATGTACGAATTTATGAATGTACAAATTTCCGAATGTACAAATTTCCAAATGTACAAATTTCCGAATGTATGAATTTACGAATGTACGAATTTTCGGATATTCAAATTTACGAATATTCTTTAAAATTCGTTAAATGAGTTTTCGTTAATTCGGATATTTCCGAATTAACAAATTTGTCGAAATTCATTAAAAAACGAATTCAGAACGAAACAAATTGCACATGTCTAGTCAGTAGTGAGTGACACGGAGTTCAGTCATCATCAAGTGGTGAAAATATGGCACAACCGTGACATTACCAAGAACTGGGCGTCCCTCCAAAATTGATGAAAAGACAAGAAGAAAACTGGTCAGGGAGGCTGCCAAGAGGCCTACAGCAACATTAAAGGAGCTGCAGGAATATCTGGCAAGTACTGGCTGTGTGGTACATGTGACAACAATCTCCCGTATTCTTCATATATCTGTGCTATCGGGTAGAGTGACAAGAAGCCTTTTCTTACAAAGAAAAACATCCAAGCCCGGCAAAATTTTCAAAAACACACCTGTGTTCTGGTCTGATGAAACCAAAGTTGAACTTTTTGGCCATAATTCAAAAAGATATGTTTGACGCAAAAACAACACTGCACATGACCAAAAGAACACCATACCCACCGTGAAGCATGGTGGTGGCAGCATCATGCTTTGGGGCTGTTTTTCTTCAGATGAAACAGGGGCCTTAGTCAAGGTAGAGGGAATTATGAACAGTTCCAAATACAAGTCAATATTGGTACAAAACCTTCAGGCTTCTGCTAGACAGCTGATCATGAAGAGGAACTTCATCTTTCAGCATGACAACGACCCAAAGCCATACATCCAAATCAACAAAGTAATGACTTCACCAGAAGAAGATTAAAGTTTTGGAATGGCCCAGCCAGAGCCCAGACCTGAATCCCATTGAAAATCTGTGGGGTGATCTGAAGAGGGCTGTGCACAGGAGACACCCTCCCAATCTGACCGATGATTTGAAAAGAAGAGTGGGCAAATATTGCCAAGTCAAGATGTACCATTCCCAAAATACCCAAAAAGACTGAGTGCTGTAATAAAATCAAAAGGTGCTACAACAAAGTATTAGTGTAGGCGCCATGTACACAGAAGCTCAAAAACGGTCGTTTTGAACGCCATATTTCTGGCAGAAAAAGCTGCTTTAAAATATAGCTTTTATCAGCGTTTTTTATTAGCGTTTATTAGCATTTTTCAGTGTAGCGTTTTTTAGCTTTTTTTTTTTTCAATGGATCAAAAAACGCTAAAAAACGCTAGCGCCCAGCGTTTTTGAGCGTTTTTGAGTGTTTATTAGCGTTTTTCAGCGTTTTGCGTTTTTTCCCGCCGAAAAACTGCAGTTTGAACACAAATTTCTTGCGTTCAGAAAAAAGCCCATTAACTCCACTGCTCATTAACACTAAAAAACGCTATGTGTACATGAACACATAGGCTAACATAGAGGGCAGTTAATGGGCTTTTTTTTAAAAAACGCCAAAACGCCAATAAACTGCAGTTTATCAGCTTCAGTGTACATGGAGCCTAAGGGTGTGCACACTTATGCAACCATATTATTTTATTTATTTTATTTTTACTTCCCTCCACCTAAAATATTTCAGTTTGTTGTTAAACTGAGTTGTACAGTTTATAGGTCACATTAAAGGTGGAAAAAGTTCTGAAATTATTTATCTTTGTCTCATTTTTTAACATCACAGAACCCTGACATTTTAACAGGGGTGTGTAGAATTTTTATATCCACTGTATATTTAGCAGGAATCAGCAGGTACGCACTTTCCGCACCTCTGACACTTCCGGCACTGAATATATGTACTGAAAAGGGGGTCCAGAGGGTCTATTGATTCTGGTTTCTAGGGGACTGAGGGATCTATTGCTGTTGCAGAAAGAGGGCCATTGTTGCTGGAGGGTGTCGATTATTGTAGCTGGGGGATCTCTTGCAGAGGGGGGGGGGGGTCTCATGTTGCTGAGGTTGATCTACAGAGGAATGGGGGGAATCTTTTGTTGCTGGGGGGCATTTTGTTCCTGGGGTCTGTTGTTTCTGGAGGGGTCTAGTGTTGCTTTTCAGAGGGGGGGGCAAGTGTTGCTGGATAAGTAGGTCTACTGTTGCTAAGGAGGTCAATTATTGTTGGTAGGGGATCGATTGTTGGTGGGGGATCTTATTTTGCTGAGGTGGATCTACTGTTGAGGAAAAGGGGGGTGTCTATTGTTGCTGGTTTCTGGTGGTTTTATTGTTGCTGGGATGGATCTATTGTTGCTTGGGGGGTATTATGTTGCTGGGGCGTATTTTGTTCCTGGGGGGGGGTGTATTGTTGCTGGGGTGGTTTATTGTTGCTGGAGAGAGCGATTGTCGCTGGAGGGTCTAGTGTTGCTGGAGAGATCTATTGTTGCTTCAGGGGTCTGTTGTTGCTGGATGTAGGGGATCTGCCTTTCTTGTAAACATTAACAAATTCCATACAGCCAAATGATACTTGGTTTTTCATTTCTTAAAAGGGGAGGTACTGGAAGCTGGGCAGCTGCAAGAGTCAGTACTTGGGGGTGTGATGGGTGCAGAGGCAAGGGGTGACTCAGGGGAGGGGGGAATACCTGCATCTATTCTCTGGGAAAAACATATATATATATGTAGCGGGTATACACTTTTCTGTGTATTTAAAACTGGCAGAGACACCAGTGATGTGCAGTTCCCTGCAGCCCCGCGGGTGGCGCTGTTGCCTTGGGCTGGGGTTGAATCATTGCTGTGTGCTGTGCTCCCTTTTTGTCCTCCCTCGGCAGCGGTATGGTGGGGCGGGGAACCCGTCGTGCTTGCTGGGGGAGGGTATAAAGGGGCCGGCCATCTTTGTCACGGGGTCGAGTCCCAGGCACCTTCAGCCTGTGGGCGGTGGTTCGTGTCGGTCTTCTAGGCGAGCCTAGGCCTAGAGGACGTTTGGAGGTCGTGTTCCATCTCAGGCACCTTTACCCTGGGGTGAGGTACTCAGATGGAGGTCTGGAGCTCAGTGCCCAACACTAAGTTCCGCGAGGGAAGGAGATCCTAGGGGACCCCGGGAGTGGGTACCCGAATCCGGAGGGCGTAATGGACCGGTGGGAGACACTTGCTTGAAGACCCGGTGCAGCATATTGCCAGTAACAGGTGAGCCTCTCATCGGAGACCGCCCAGAAGGAAATCCCCCTTCGCTGGGAGACCGCAACCCACTTTCAGGAAGGAAAGTGGGGAGTTCATTGTGTCTGGGCCTACTCGCATCCACACCTCCTTGTCTGTTCTGTTCTCTAAGGGGTCCAACTTATTGTGTTCACTTTTGCATTGAGAAGAATAAAGGAGTGTTGGACTTTAATGGTGTGGGGCTCGTTTTCTGGCAGACATCGTTCAAGGTAACTCTCTTTGGAGGTTCCAGGTGCAGAACACCGACCCGAAGGTAAAATAAGAACTTTGCTTACACCACACAGACATCTGTGGTGAAGGCTTGGCATGGTGACCCCGCACTCTCTCCTCTAAGGTACACCTAGACAAGAGACAGACGAGCTGATGAGAAAGAGGTGAGAGTGGAGGCCGCTACACGTATATATATATATATATATATATATATACACACACACACACACAGTATACTGTATACAGGGCCGGTACAAGGCAGGGGCGGAAGGGGAAAGTGCCCTGGGTGGTACCATTTGCTATAGGAGGGGGGGGGGGTGCAGCCTGCAGGTGAAGTTCTGCTACGGCCGCCAGTGTGCACAAGTACACCTGTGTCATAGGCAGCGCCGCGGCACTGTAAAAATTTTGTGTGTCGAGTGCGCTCCTGCATCCGTCACCTCCCTTCCCTGTCAGCTTCACTGTTTACTCCCCCTACGGAGGAGTCTCGTAGTCCCTGCCAGCGGCGTGACGTCACTCACGGCCGGAGGCGAGGTGGCAGGACTCAGAGGAGCGCAGGGAGCTGTGTCTGCGCTGTGACCTAGAGGAGCTGAGGAGCTTGGCTCTAGCTGGAAGCTAGAAAATGTGGAAACTGGGAGAATCGGGACTGGAGGCAGAGCACACTGCAGGAAGGTGAGCTGAGCTGTTCTGGGTGAAGTCTGGGGAGATAAGCTGCAAAGTTTCTGCTAGAAGGGTTTGTTTTGCAGTGAAGGGTCCTACTCCTAGGTGAGGGGAGGGGGGTTGGAGATTAGAGCCAGCAGCAACCCCCCAGAGCTAACAGACATTTCCCAAACTGACATGCAGCTCTCTCTATATAAACAACCCCCAATTGCTCTTTCCAGCTAATGTGAACTTAATTTATGACCATCCTATTTAACCCTGTGTTATCCAAAATCAGTACAACCCAAAACTCACCACCTATCTAAACCACTCTATAAATAAAATAATAGTCCATAGCCACTTTACGCTGGCTGTAAATGCAAAATTTCTGTACTGAGAATGTGCGCCCTTTACGCTTCCAGCATGATTACCAGCGAGAGCCAGAACAGTCCCAATTAGGGTTGCCACCTGTCCGGTTTAGACCCGGACAGTCCAGGTTTTGACACATGTGCCCGGGTTTCAACCCGCCTGAAACCCGGACACATATAGCAACAGTTCAACTGTCCTGTGGCCCCGGCCGCAACATCTAGAGCAGCGCATCGATTCCCGAGCCCGCCGCCATCAATATACACTTTTACATACACTGCCTGTGCGAGAGCCTGGCAGTGGGTAGCGGCGCGGGCGTGCTGTGACTGGCTGAATAAATCATGTGCGTGCCGCACTCCGGTCTGTGATTGGCCCGGTGGAGCTGGTAAATGGTCACATGTGGAGGCAGGGCTGGGCTGTGGGTGATCGCAGCCGCTCGGAGTCCCGCCTCCCTGCCTGGTGCGCGGTTTCTCCTGACTGAGGTGAGGTCTCTCTGCCATCCGCTCTTCCACCCACCCGTCTGTCAGCCTGCCCCTCTCTATAAGCCACCCCCCTCTGTCAGCCTGCCCTTCTCTGTCAGCCCGCCCTTCTCTTTAAGCCACCCCCCCTGTCAGCCCCCCTCTCTATCAGCAACCCCCCTGTCAGCTCCCCTCTCTGTCAGCAACTCCCCTTCTA
This sequence comes from Rana muscosa, assembly GCA_029206835.1. NCBI lineage: Eukaryota > Metazoa > Chordata > Amphibia > Anura > Ranidae > Rana > Rana muscosa. The sequence continues at coordinate 242,387,239 of CM055126.1, forward strand.
TCAGCAGCCCCCCTGTCAGCCCCCCTCTCTGTCAGCAACTCCCCCCTCTCTGTCAGCAACCCCCCTTCTATCAGCAGCCCCCCTGTCATCAACCCCCCATCAGCCCCCCTCTCTGTCAGCAACTTCCCCCTGTCAGCCCCCCTCTCTGTCAGCAACCTCCCCTGTCAGCATCCCTCTATATTAGCAACCCCCTGTCAGCCCCCCTCTCTATCAGCAACCCCCCCTGTCAGCCCCCCTCTCTATCAGCAACCCCCCCTGTCAGTCCCCTTCTCTGTCAGCAACTCCCCCCTCTCTGTCAGCAAACCCCCTTCTATCTCCAACCCCCCCTGTCAGCCCCCCTCTCTGTCAGCAACCCCCGTCAGCCCCCCTCTGTCAGCAACCTACTTCTATCAGCAGCCCCCCCTTTCAGCAACCCCCCTGTCAGCCCCCCTCTCTGTCAGCAACTCCCCTTCTGTCAGCCCCCCGTCAGCAACCTCCCCCTGTCAGCAACCCCCCTCCTCTGTCAGCCCGCACCTCTCTGTAAGCCACCCCCTCCTCTGTCAGCTACCCCCCCTCTGTCAGCTACCCCCCCCAAACAGCATGCAAACCCCCCTTTCTTCCCCCGCTCCAGCATGGCTAATGTCCTGCAGCCAGGCCACGCTGCACTGTTTGTCTGTGTGCTCTCTCACCCCAACCCAGCCGCCGGCGCCAATGCCACCAGAGACAGTGACTGGAGGGCCACTGGACTGGTGTCCTAGCAACCATGAATGCTTTTGCAGGAGAAAGCATGATATTACAGACTCCGCCCCCTAACAGGTTCACACACACATCTTTACAGCGGCTCCTGGAAGGTAAGGTTTTTTTTTGTCTCGCTGTAATGGAGGTCTCTATTGGGGAGGCACAATATTTGTGCCTCCCCAATAAATGATATTTAATCAGTTATTTTCTTCTCTATTTGTGGGTGCCTGTGGATTGCTCTTGAAATTTTTGGGCTTTTTTTGTAATTAAAAGGTGCTTGAAAGGGTTGTAGATTGTACAGTGCCACTTTGTGAACAGTTTGTATGGGGTTGGGTTCAGTAGAGCTGATTCAGGTTTTTGGATGGAGGTACGTTGTTCTACTGACGCCGTCCACTGTTCTACTGACGCCGTCCACTGTTCTACTGACGCCGTCCACTGTTCTACTGACGCCGTCCACTGCCCTACTGACGCCGTCCACTGCCCTACCGATGCCGTCCTCTGCCCTACTGACGCCGTCCTCTGCCCTACTGGCTGACAGTGTCCACTTTTAAAGGTAGGCTAGTTTCATATTTTAACTGGCAATTCTTTTATTAATTTAATTAAATTTTATGGGTACACGAATGCTTTCGTTTTATTTAACTAAGCCCCTTTAAGTCCCCCCATTTTTAATGCACTTTGGCCACAGCCACTGTTCACTGAAGAACACCTCATTACTACTCTCTTTGGGTAACCCAAAAGGTGTCCCAGGTATTTTAGAATCCTATAGCGTGTACTACAAAAAAATTGCCGTGCGCCGCAAAAGTGTTCGGGTTTGGCTTGATGAAAAGGTGGCAACCCTAGTCCCAATGCGTTCCCTAACTTCCCATCACCCCTCCCTATTCACCCTTCAGACACTGCCACTTAGACCACTTTCACGCTGAGGCATTTTACAGGTGTTTTTGCACTAAAAATAGAGCCTGAAAAGCGCCTGTAAACTGCCTCTTCTGCAGCCCCAGTGTGAAAGTCGGAGTGCTCTCACACTAGGGCAGTGCGTTTGCAGTACAGGAAAAAAGTCCTGCAAGGAGCATCTTTGGAGTGGTTTAGGAGCGGTGAATACACATCTCCCAAAATGCCCCTGCCAGTGAAATCAATAGCCAGCACTGCCTAAGCACCTGCAAAGCGCTTCAGGGGCGGCGCTTTGCGGGCACTTTTTTAACCCTTTTCCGGACGCTAGTGGGGGTTAAAAGCGCCCCGCTAGTGGCCAAAAAGCGCAGCTAAAACTAGCGGCCAGCACCTCAGTGTGATAGTGGCCTAAAAGAAATATCTCCCCAACTAAGACATGCCCCCCACAACTGCCTTCATACCATCTGCACTTCCCTTCTGCATGCAGTCACCCCCTCCGCAAATGACATTGATTGTTTTTTTAAAAACAGGGGGGGGGGCGCAGTTTGCCATCTTCGCCCTGGGCACCAAATGGCCTTGTCCCAGCACTGACTGTATATATATATATATATATTTTAGTGTCTTTTTTCCACAACTCATACAACTCTTCATAGTTGAGAAGTGGGAGGTTGCTGAAAGGTACAGTACTTAGCAATTTTTAGGAGAGGTGAGCATCACATTAGCAAGCAAATTTAAAGTGTAGTTTTATTTTGCACAGGGCAGTCATAGTTTTTTTAACAGCCTGACTGCCAATCAACATTTGTGTGCTTCCGCCAAGTGATAAAGTTCTGTGTAAGCTCCAAGTGGCCCTGGTCAGATTATATTTAAGGTTAAAGTCCAAATCAAATATGAAGGACTCAAATTGATACTTATGCTCTGTATTCATTTGACAGTATTCTGTTACATGCAGGTAGTGTACCTGAATTTGACGTGGTATCAACCTCTTATGGTCTCTGTACAGTAAGGTCTGATTGGACAATGAATGAGCAGCATAATACAACTGAAGTCTTCCCTGGAAGAGATTCCCAACAATCACAGTGTTCATGTTCTTTAGGCTGGCCAGTTAGGGAAGAGAATTCCCAGGGATGTATTTTCATTGTATTTTCAATGTAACCCTACATTGGACCAGTTGTAGCACCTTATCAGGTGCACAAGATACTTTGCCATTTTGGGGGTCTTTTTAAGGGGGCAATTTATTTCTAACAGTATACAGTACACTATTCTGCCACTATGGAAAATACTTTTCTTTTTGTTATGATAAGATAAATACCTTTGCCGCCTCGCTTTGACTCCCACTCTTGCCGCCCGGGAGATCCAGTACATACCACTGACAGTGCTGTACCTTCTATTGTTTGTGGTTGGACCCATAAAGCTTGGTGTAACTTTTAGGATGCTAATCTGGTACTATTCTAAATTGCATGTGTTGTTTTCTACTGTAAAATGATATGTTTTACCTCTTAGCTCCCCCTCACCTCCTGAAGAAGCAGGGTACTCCCGGGAAACACGTAAGCATTGAGTAAGACTGCCTACCCACAGAAGATACTACTTTTTATTAGGGCTGTTACTGATTTAAATTTTCGTGTTCGATTAATCGATTTTTTTAAAATCGATTAATCGACTAATTTCGATTAATTATAACGCACATACAGATCCAACTACTTTTAGCTGATCTCCTTGCAGGCCGATTCCCAGTGCAGCTCCCAACCACTGGAAAAATGGATAGCAGGATACAAAAAACACACAAAGGCAGCGCTCGATGGGAATAGCATTAAAACTTTTATAGTCTTCAAGTAGATAACAAAATAAATATTGCACTGGAGATAAAATCAATGTAGCTACATAAACTGTAAAAATGGTGCGAGTAATACCAAACGGTAGCAAAAGCAGTCATAAAAACATGTAGCTAAGTATGATACCGGTATAAAAATGTGTACAGCGATACCACTGCTGAATCCAGATGAGGAGAGGTTAACATCAGTCCGTCGGCATGTAGATGTCCCGTGAAGGGAACTATCACAACTCCCAGTGGATGGCTGTAGAATCCCAGGTTGATAGAGGGAAGTGATAGAGGGAAGTGTAACAGCCCTTGCGTGTGGCAGATAGTAAGGTCCCGCCGGCATGCAGATATGAAGGCACAGCAAAGGAGCCCTTCAGATGGACACGGCAAGCCCCGCCGGTGTCCGTGAGATCACCGGATCATCCTGAAGACCCGGAAGCCGGAGGAGAGGTGAGTACCGATCAAAAGAATTTTGATCGATCAAAACAATTAATCGATTAATCGAGGAATTAATAGTTAATTTCCACAGCCCTACTTTTTATGTTTGGTGACTGCGAATCTGTGGGAGGTTTCTTAATGAGGAGCATTTTATTGATCTTGTTTTTTTATGAACAAATGCTTTTATCTATTTGGTTACAATAAAATATGTTAATTTTACTTCTGAGTCTTTGTTGGCACCTTAAAAGTCCATCTTGTATCTTATTCTCCTTGCTATGGTAATATAGAACATACAGTTTAAGAAAAAATAGGGGAGTTATAGTGCTGGTGGTGAGGAGGAGGTGGTGAGGAGGAGGGTTGTTGTGCTGCCAGTGAGGAGGAAACATAGGTTTGCTTCAAGAGTGATATTCCACCCCTCCCTGATCCAAGGAGTAAGCCATTCAAAGGGGGAACACTCAGCAAAGAAGGGCATAGGTGAAGGGGGACACCTAATGGGAAAAGGCTTACTCCAGGGCACCCTCTATTTCATGTTCAACCCAAACCAGAAGCTCACCCCTAGTTTATCTACAGTTTTTATTATGTATTTAAAGAAAAAATAAATAATACAATTGTAATTCATTCCATACGCAGGCTTTGCTTTGTGTTTAGTATTGTTGCACAGTGACTTGGCTTTGCTGTTGCATGTCCTATACTGACCTCCCCCCACCCACTTTGGTGTCCCCTTTAACCTCCCTGGCGGTATTCCCGAGTCTGGCTCGGGGTGATTTTTTTATGCTAAAATCGGTAACCCCGAGCCAGACTCGGGCTGCTTCGCAGTATCCAGGGGAAGTAACTTACCTTGTTCCCTAGATCCTGCGATGTCCCCCCCACAGTGTGTGCGAGCTGTGTCTCGCTCGATCCTCACTGCCGAGTGCCGAGCTCCGTTCCCTGCAATGTTGCGGCGCACAGGGACGGAGTTCGGCGCCAAATTCAAAAAGTTAAACACATAGTATACATACAGTATACTGTAATCTTACTGATTACAGTACTGTATGTAATAATTACACATCCCCTTTGTCCCTAGTCAGGGCCGTTTAAAGTAATTTGGGGCCCCAAGCAAATGGACATGGAGGCCCCCCCCCCAAAGTTGGGACGCCGCCGATCGCGCGCAGGGGGGGGGTGCTCCCGCGGGACAGCTATTACAGCTATTTTTTTGGTGGAGATCAAAGTTGGGAGGCCGCCGATCGCGGGTGTGGATATCGTCTTACCTCCTCTTCCCGTGCTACCTCCACTGGCTCCTCTTCCTCCTCTTCCTGCTGTGCAGGAAAACATAAACTCTCGCGGGACTGTGGGAAACTCAGTGTGTGCACTTCCTGTCAGTCCGGCCGGGAACAGGAAACTGAATTTGCTGTACCGCGTGGTACCCGGCCGGACTGGGGCCCCAGGCCAGCTCGGGGCCCCAAGCAATTGTTTGGTTTGCCTGTCCTGTTGCAACGGGTCTGTCCCTAGTGGTCTGTCCAGTGTCCTGCATGCACTTTTATATAATAAAAACTGTTCTTTCTGCCTGGAAACTGGAGATCGTCCATAGCAACCAAAAAGTGTCCCTTTATGTCAAAAGTGGTTTTAGACCAGCTAAAAAACAGCGATAATAAATTACAATCACTCGCAGAATTGAGCGATAGCGATTTGTGGGGAAATTCATCATCAAACAAAAAATCTAATGACAGCGACAATTCTGCAACTGAGCAAATTTCAGTGTTTTTGATTTGATTACATTATTGAATCATTTTTATTATAATTACATTACTATTTGTTATAATTATTTATAGTTATTTATTATATTAAAATTTATGATTTTGTGTTTCAAACTTTATCATACCCGGGATGTCTACTAGACTCTTGTTTGGTCAGGTTTAAGTAAGTAATTACTAAGAATTGCAGGCCTACAATACATAACACCAAATTTCCATGCAAAATAATTGTACCGCTTTTGGTACATAATTCCAGACAGAATCATACCGCCAGGGAGGTTAAAAGTTCAAAACATTACAGTGCACACATCCAAAAATGTCATTTAAAATCCTACAAGGCTATTTAAAGCACCTGAACGTAATAAGCAAATATGGGGATTTGGTCACACTATATGGCCATACAGTGCTTAAGCCCGCTACTGCATCAAAGTACCCCATTATCAGTGGGTCCTACACTAAGCCATAGAATGAAAGATCCCACGTCTCAACCATGGGAGAAATACACTCCTCTTTATGGGAGAACTAAAAGGACTCCTCCTGTCAGGTGGACACTGTGATGCATAGTTAGGGTGTCCCCCCCCCCCCGAGTCTTTGTTTTTCTGTTATATGGGTCTGACTCCCGACCAGACCCCTTGGGATGGAGCATCCCATCATCACCCACCAGTACTTCTAATCAGTGTCCATCTGAGTTATAGGAGGAGTCCTTTTAGTTTTCCCATAAAGAGGAGTGTATTTCTCCCATGGTCCTGAAGTGGGATCTTTCATTCTATGGTTAGTGTAGGGCCCACTGAAAATGGGATACTTTGAAGCAATCGTGGGCTCAAGCACTGTATGGCTACATGGTGTGACCAAATGCCCATATTTGCCTAGTATGTTCAGGTGCTTTAAATAGCCTTGTAGGATTTTAAATGAAATTTTTGGATGTGTGCACTGTAATCTTTTGAACTTTTAAAGGGGACACCAAGGTGGGTGAGAGGGGGGGTCAGTATAGGACATGCAACAGCAAAGCCATACTTTGACGCAGTAGTGGGCTTAAGCACTGTATGGCCACATGGTGGGACCAAATGCCCATATTTGCTTATTATGTTCAGGTGCTTTAAATAGCCTTTTGTTCTGATTGTATGGTCTTACAGCAGCACCATCTTTAATGGAGTGCATAGTTAGGGTGTGCCCCCCAAGTCTTTGTTTGCCCTTTAAAAGTTCCTCATGCCCGGGGGGGGGGGGGGCGGTTCAGGATCGTGATCATGTGACCACTGTGACTGGCTGTCACAACGATCACATTATCGGAAGCTGGTCCTGTTGGCTACTGATGTCTTCTCGGGACCAAGAGCCATTTTCGTCAGTTCGGTCTTTGTGCTGGGAGCGTGTTCTCAGAACATAAACATTACCCGCTCAGTAACGCATATTTGCTGCGTGTGGGTGTTAAGCCCAAATTTTTACCGCCGCACTCATGGGTTGGTGTGGCGTAAAAGGCTTAAAATAAATATTTACATAACAGGTATTCAGCAAGGAGGCAAAGTGAAATGTAAAAAACACAAATAAACACGGGGGGGGGGGGGTTATAATTCTACATATTTAATGATATCATGAAAATATGAAAAAGCAACAGTTTAAAATATCTAAGGCACTAGAAAATGTGTTTCTGGCATTATATTATTGTTTGTCATTAAGAAATATGTATTTTGCTGTAAATATGGTCATCTAGTTTTTCTAAATAATTCTCCTCCTCTCAGTGGATTAAAGCCAGACTATTATAATTGCTATCAGTCCACTCCTCTAAATTATGGATGCCAGGTTCCTCCTGTGTATTAGGATGCTTAGCCTGCACAATTTAGCCAATTTTTTGCTGTGCAAGCTATAAAATATGTACAAATATCTATAAATGATGTATGGTGATTTTGAGTTACTTTATTTTTACTTTTTAATTCAATACTCTTAGATAATGCCAATATAAGTATGTACCTTAGTATTAAAAGAAAAATACAAACTGCCTATACTAACTAGGTACAAAAGACAAATGGATGCTGGTAGTATAATAAGTCGAACTGGCTCTACTTTCCAGAAGCCTGTGGTCAATGAGCATGCAAAGTGGGTTTTTATTTTCTATTTTAGGTACCGCCCCATATTAGAATATACATTGCCCTAATATGGGGGGTATCACCAACCAAAGGCGCCTCAGATATTACAAGGTGATTCCACTTGTCATCACCAAAGATATTGGCTAAGTCACTAACCCCCATTTGCAGTATTTGGAAGGTAATTTTTGCAATTTAAGAAGGTTTCGTAGGTATGTATTAATTAGGATAATGTTGTATTTTTATAAAAGGAACGATAAACCAGACGGAGACAGAAATTTAAAATCACGCCTTTAATGAAATGGTAAAAATAACACAGTTCAGGTACGAAGTCAAAAACAGAAGCCAGGGTTTGGATGCCAGAGCGGGTAATCAGACGAGCTGGGGGTCAGGAAACCAGAAGTCAGCATAGTGAGGAACAAAAATCAGGAACAGGAATCAAAGGGATGTCAGCCAGGCTAAGTCATACACAGGAGCACAGGAAGAAAGCACTTAGAGATAATCGACCACGCAAGGGCAAGGAGGAAATGAGCTAGCTGTTTTAAATAGCAAAAAGGGGCTTGTTTTAGGCTGGACTAATGAGGCAGGTTAATGGTAACCAGGTGAGTCACCATGGTAACAATGAGTGGCTGGTAACTAACCGACAGCTGAGCAGCTTCTGAGCACTGAAAGAAAAGAGCTGCTCGTTAAGTAGCAGGAGCCAGCCCTGACATTTTATAAGGAGTGAACATTTTTTATTTATTAATGCCATTATATTGTAGCCTATCTCTACCCTCCTATCATTTACCCGGTGAAGACTGGATCATTGTGGAGGCCTCTCTTGTACCTGCCCAACGCTCTTGAAGGTTGAGACAGAGTGTGAGGGCATGGAGTGGCACGAGTGCCGGAGAAGTTAGCGGGTGGTGTCCACTCCTAAGGTGGGTAGCGCTAGAAGTTGCAGTCCTCAGGACAGGATGCTGAAGCAGCTTGGCACCAGAGCAGAAGAAGGTAGCAGGCGGCAACCAGTGACAGCTTGGAAGTAAGGGACTGAATAGGCAGGCAGAGGAAGTCCAGGCCAAGTTCAGTAACAGCCGAGCAAAGCAGTTCAGAAGTAGAAGGTAGAGACAAGTCTAGTAACCAGGCCAAAGCCAGAGTAACCAGATGAGCAAGGTTGATGCAAAGAGCAAAAACAAAGTCCAGGGAGAATCTAGGTCATACACAAGTAGGCAGTTACAACGGATCAGGTCTCAGGACACCCGGAACAAGCTGAAGACCATTCAGCAACTTCTCCAAGTGACACATCGTTTTAATGGGTGTCATGGATATGCAGTAGTGTTTGTCTGTCAGCTTACCTTCCTTCCCATGTGTTCATCTTAGAGGCCTGAGCCCTTTCACCTGGCTTCCTTTATAATCTCCTCCCAGCCAGACTCCACCCCAGGCCCTATCACAGAACACTATATTAACCTGTGCACTGCAAGCCTGCTTTGCTGATCAACGTGTTTGTTAGGCATTGTGTGTTTGGGTTCCTGCCTGCCGTGTGCTACGTCTGTCTCTCTGTTACGTTATTGGCTTGTCCCCGACTATCCCTGTCTGCTCGTGACCCTTGACCTTCGGCTCGTTCTTCGTTATCCTTGTCTGCTTGTGGCCCCTGACCTTCAGCTTGTTATTCGGTTCTCTCTATCGTGTGCTGCTGCTTCCCCTCTTTTCCCCTTATCCTACGGGGCGTGAGCTAGGAAACTCCAGGGGCCGCGACCTGGTCCCAGCCTGCAGCGTAACATCCTCACCACTAGAGGCCCTGGAGAAGACCAGCTGGGTCTTAGACTCCGCGCCCTGGGGAATCTTGGCTCTCGCTTCCGTTGGGATCCCGGTTGTGCTCCTCTGGTCCCGCTTTCCACAACCACCCAGTTTCCTATCCGCATAAGCCAGCCATAGGGTTCACTACCTCGCGGTGCACTCCTGTCCCCCTACGGTGTGCATCTGTCACCTGGCCACAGGTGATCCTGACAGTTTGATCAGCCATGAACCCGGCTGACATCCCGTTACCCGTGGATGATCCGTTGCAGGGCATAGTTTGCAGACTTGAAACCCAGGAATCGAATCAGACTCAGGTGATGCGATTCCTCCAGGATCTGGCTTCTCGCTTTGAGCAGCTTTAGGCCTCCTTGGGAACCCTGAATCCGCAACCTCAAATACAACCAGCGGCTGCACCTATTGCACCAGTCGCAGCCACACACTCGCTACAACTGCCAGCTCCGTCCCGTTTCTCTGGGGACTCCAAGGCTTGCAGGGGGTTCCTTAGCCAATGCACAATTCATTTTGAGCTCCAGCCCCAAAACTTCCTGTCTGATCGGGCTAAGGTAGCCTATATCATTTCCCTCCTCTCTGGTGAAGCTTTAGCCTGGGCAGCCCCTCTGTGGGAACTGAATGATCCAGTGGTTTCTAGCCTGTCTGGCTTCTTGAAACTTTTTCGGAATATCTTTGAAGAACCGGCTCGTGTCTCTTCAGCGGCCAGCGCCCTTTTACGTCTCCGCCAAGAGTCTGCTTCTGTGGGACAGTATGCCCTTCATTTCCGCATACTGTCGGCTGAGTTGAGCTGGAACAATGAGGCCTTAGTCGCAACCTTTTTGCATGGCCTGTCTGATAGAGTGAAGGATGAATTAGCAGGAAGAACCATCCCCACTGATCTGGCCGGCGTTATCTCCTTGTGTAACCAGATCGATATTCGCTTTCAGGAGAGGACCTTAGAAAAGCAACGCCAGCACTCCTTGGTTCTTAGTCAGCCTGAGCTCCCCTCTCTTTGACCCGTAGAGCATCTCCTACCAGCTGAGGAACCCATGCAGCTGGGTCGGACCAGGCTATCCCCCGAGGAACGTGCTAGGCGCATAATTCTTGGTCTGTGTCTTTACTGTGGGGGCAAAGGTCATTTTCGTGACACTTGCTCTCTTTGTCCAGAAAAACGTTTGGGTCCACTTCATCTGGAAAGTGGAGTATTGGACCCAGAAATATCACCTTCCCCTTCTCGTCTTCTGCTTTCTGTGTTCCTTCATGTTGGTGCTTCTTCTCATTCGGTCTCAGCATATCTGGATTCCGGAGCCGCTGGTAATTTTATGGACTGGGAAATCGCATCGTCCATGAGACTTACTCTTTTGCCCCTCACCACACCATTGGTGGTCTTGGCGATTGATGGTACTGTTCTCCCAGGGGGACCTATCCGCTTCCAGACCCTCCATGTTAAGATGTCGGTAGGGACACTCCACCAGGAGTGGATATCCTTCCTTATCTTACCCAAGGCCTCAACGCCTATAATTTTGGGTCTCCCATGGTTACAGCTCCATTCTCTTTATGTAGACTGGACTACTGGACAGATCGTGGCTTGGGGTCCCTCCTGTTCCTCGTCCTGCCTACCCAAGGTTGCCCCCCGTGAATCTGAGCCGGTCATTCATTCCAGGTTGCATAACCATTTACATTTCTCTGTCCCTAACCACCCTTGGACGCACAGCCAGGCTAGCTTGTCTACAAGTCCTGCAGTCGCTACGTCTTGCGATGCGATTCAGGTAGTCGCTACACCTGACTCAGCTATTCACTCTGCCTCTGTACTAGTTATGCCAGTCCAGCCCATGCCCAGTGAGCCTCCTACTTTTTCTTGTTCGGGACATTCTGCTTGTCCTTCAGCTATTCAGTTTGACTCCGGCGACATGTCACCTTCTAACCAACCTGACTTCAGGGTTCCACTGACATCTGCCCAGTCTGATGGTCCTGTGCAAGATGACCAGTTCCCCTTTAAGGGTCTAGGGGACCCTCCTTAGATTCCTGTTGATCCTCTCATGCCCTTGCTTATTCCTAGAGAGCCTTTGGTCCTCAATAGATCTTCTTGTCATCTCCCTACCTCGTTTTCGGTCTCTGAGGATAATCTTAAGTACGAGGTTAGACAAGTTCTGGATTCTCGGCTCTGCAGAGGCATTCTTCAGTACCTTGTGCATTGGAGAGGTTTTGGTCCTGAGGAGGCGTCTTGGATCGCTGCATCTGATGTCGCTGCACCTCATCTGTTGAGGAGGTTTCATCAGAGATTTCCCTTTAAGCCTGGGCCCAGGCGGGGGAGGGCCCATAAGAGGGAGGGTACTGTCATGGATATGCAGTAGTGTTTGTCTGTCAGCTTACCTTTCTTCCCATGTGTTCATCTTAGAGGCCTGAGCCCTTTCACCTGGCTTCCTTTATAATCTCCTCCCAGCCAGACTCCACCCCAGGCCCTATCACAGAACACTATATTAACCTGTGCACTGCAAGCCTGCTTTGCTGATCAACGTGTTTGTTAGGCATTGTGTGTTTGGGTTCCTGCCTGCCGTGTGCTACGTCTGTCTCTCTGTTACGTTATTGGCTTGTCCCCGACTATCCCTGTCTGCTCGTGACCCTTGACCTTCGGCTCGTTCTTCGTTATCCTTGTCTGCTTGTGGCCCCTGACCTTCAGCTTGTTATTCGGTTCTCTCTATCGTGTGCTGCTGCTTCCCCTCTTTTCCCCTTATCCTACGGGGCGTGAGCTAGGAAACTCCAGGGGCCGCGACCTGGTCCCAGCCTGCAGCGTAACATCCTCACCACTAGAGGCCCTGGAGAAGACCAGCTGGGTCTTAGACTCCGCGCCCTGGGGAATCTTGGCTCTCGCTTCCGTTGGGATCCCGGTTGTGCTCCTCTGGTCCCGCTTTCCACAACCACCCAGTTTCCTATCCGCAGAAGCCAGCCATAGGGTTCACTACCTGACGGTGCACTCCTGTCCCCCTACGGTGTGCATGTGTCACCTGGCCACAGGTGATCCTGACAATGGGCTGCTTGGTGCCAAGTGTGCACGCCAATTGTGACGTGCACAAGCGAATGTACAGCCATCCCAGCATATCTGGTATTGCCCTTTCAACCCAGGAGTATAAGCAACAGTACAATCCCTATTGGTCTGCTGCTCCTGAGATTCCGGTTTACCTAAACAACTCCTGAGGAAGCCAGACTGTGAAACGCGTCAAGAAAGGACTACTTCCCTCTTCAGCAAGCAACTTGATGACCACACTATTGTAAAGGCTAAAAAATGGGCATAAAAAATCATGTAATGTGTACCTTGTAATAATTAGAATAGTAGAGAAGATTAATTTGCACAATGTTTAATTAAACATGTACAGATAGTGTCCATCTGTTGGAAAATAATTTTACTATATGAATTTGGTTTATTTTAATCTTTGGTTTATAATAAAATTAGATTTATTCCATTTTAACTTGAAAAAGTGTAACAGTCTAATCAATGTGACTGGTCACAAGGCCATTGCAGCAGCCGGTTGTGAGGGAATTAAGAAAAATTAAAAATAAATAAAAAAAAACTTAGTTACAATTTTAAATGTGTTTAGAAATTAGCTAACTATTGAAAGTTAAACCATCAGTCAAATGTGCTGTGATTAGTCACAGCACAAGCCGATCAGTGGGCGCCGGCCAATGGATGACCATCGCAGTCCCGCTATAAGTCGCTGATTTCAACCATTACTAGTATAGAACGTAAATAAAAAAAAATTCCAGTATATAGACCATAGTTTATAAGAGAGAAAAGCCGGCAAATCCAAAGTCCTTAATGCAAAAATTTATTGGCTACATTCGAGCATTAAAAAGCAAACAGCTGACACATTTTGGCATTGCGAAACTACAAGTCCCATCATGCCTCTGCCTGTAGAAGTCATGTTTGTAACTGTTGACCTTGCAATGCCTCATGGGACTTGTAGTTTCTCAAACAGCTAGAGAGACACCAGTTTGAGACCCCTGCACTATACAGTTTGCGTAAACCAATCAATATACACTTATTGGGATTTTGTTTTACCTAAAATATGAAGAAGAATACGAATTGCCCTAAATTGATGAAGAAATTAGATTTTTTGCATTTTTTATTAGATATGTTTTATAGCAGAAAGTAAAAACTTTTTTTTTTTTTTTTATTGATTTCTTTTGTTTATAGCACTAAAAATAAAAAAATAAAAACCCAGAGGGGATCAAATACCACCAAAAAAAAACTCTATTTGTGGGAAAAATTATATAAATTGCGTTTGGGTACAGCGTCGCATGACCGCGCAATTGTCAGTTAACTGCTTGCCGATCAGCCTCCTCAGTTGTACTGCGGCAGAATGGCTCGGCTGCGCAAATCGCTTTAATGGTACGGTGGTCCCTTTAAAGGCTATATATAGCAGGCATGCGCGCGCTGCCGGAGACGATGCGTGTGGCTGTTGGCCGCGATGTCAGCCGGCCACCCGCGATCGTTCCACATAGAGCCAGAACGGGGATCTGTCAATGTAAACAGACAGATCCCCTTTCTGACATGGAAGGAGAGAGAGAGATCTGCTGTTCCTAGTGATCAGGAACAGCGATGTCTCTCTATTCCCTGTCAGTACCCTCCCCCCACAGTTAGAAACACCTCCCAGGGAACACATTTAACCCCTTTGATCGCCCCCTAGTGTTAACCCCTTCCCTGCCAGTGACATTTATACAGTGATCAGTGGCTTTTTTTTAGCTCTGATCGCTGTATAAATGTCAATGGTCCCAAAAAAGAGTAAAAAGTTTCCGATCTGTCCGCCGCAATGTCGCAGTCCCGCAAAAAATTGCAGATCACCGCCATAACTAGTAAAAAAATAATAATAATAAAAATGCCATAAAACTATCCCCTATATTGTAGACGCTATAACTTTTGCACAAACCAATCAATAAACGCTTATTGCGATTTTTTTATCCAAAAATATGTAGAAGAATATATATTGGCCTAGACTGATGAAGAATTTTTTATTTTGTTTACCAAATATATGTAGAAGAATACATATCAGCCTAAACTTAGGAATTTTTTTTTTTTTTAACATTTTTGAAGAAGTTCAATTTTTTACATTTTTTATTGGATATTTTTTATAGCAAAAAATACAAAATATTTTTCATTATTTTTTTCAAAATTGTCGCTGTTTTTATGTCTATAGCCCAATAAATTAAAACCTCAGAGGTGATCAAATGCCACCAAATGAAATCTCTATTTGTGGGGGAAAAAAAAGGACCTCAATTTTATTTGGGTGCAGCGTCGCACGACCGCGCAATTGTTAGTTAAAGCGACGCAGTGCCGTATAGCAAAAAATGGCCCGGTCATTAAGGGGGTAAATTCTTTTGGAGCTGAAGTGGTTAAGGTGGTGTTTTGGTGGTTTTTAAACAAAAAAAAAAAGAGAATGAAGCAAAAATGAAGGTACCGTATATACTCGAGTATAAGCCGAGTTTTTCAGCACATTTTTTTGTGCTGAAAAGGCCCCCCTCGGCTTATACTCGAGTCACCTTTTTGCGCCTGATCTCCCAGACTTTGGGGACCCGGTACTGGCCGGCCGTACACACATATAGCCCCACTCTTCCTCTACAAGTGTGCAAAGTTTATTGTCCGGAGGACCTACGACCAGGGAGCACCGATTTTTCAAAACCGGGCACCCCTTCCATAGACTCCCATGTTAAACGTCAGTCTAGTCATGGACACAGTGAGGCACAGTGAGGCATGCACATGGACACAGTGAGGTACAGTGAGGCATGCACATGGACACAGTGAGGCATGGACACAGTGAGGCACAGTGAGGCATGGACATGGACACAGTGAGGCACAGTGAGGCATGGACATGGACACAGTGAGGCAAAGTGAGGCACAGTGAGGCATGCAGATGGACATCCTAGGCTTATGCGGCGTACACACGATCGTTTTTCATGCCATTTTTTAAACCGATGTTTTTCTCGTCGTTTTTTTTCATGTTTCTCCTCAAGCCTATCTTGCGTACACACGATCATTTTAAAAAACGTTCAAGCAAAGCGCAGTGACGTACAACACGTACGACGGCACTATAAAGGGGAAGTTCCGTTCGGATGGCGCCACCCTTCATGTTAGTAAAGTTTGTTGAGCGACGATTCGCGCTTTTCAGCCTCGTGCTTTTCAGTCCGTTACAGCGTGACAAATGTGCTATCTCCATTACGAACGCTAGTTTTACCAGAACGAGCGCTCCCGTCTCATACTTGATTCTGAGCATGCGCGGTTTTTTTTTTCACCTCGTAAAAGCATACACACTATCGTTTTTCACGTAGTTGAAAAAAAACGACATGAAAAACGACGTGAAAAACGACGTGAAAAAATAGAGCATGTTCGAAATTTTTAATGGCCGTTTTTCACGTCGTTAAAAATGCTCTGGAGCCTACACACGATCGGTTTTAATGCCCATTTTTAAAAATGGCATTTTTAACGGCATAAAAAACGATCGTTTGTATGGGGCATTATGCTCGAGTCAATACGTTTTCCCATTTTTTGTGGTAAAATTAGGTGCCTCGGCTTATATTCAGGTCGGCTTATACTCGAGTATATACGGTAAAACCCATACGTGCAAGTTGTCTACCTAATCTGTTTTCATTATTATTATTTTTTGTTTTTTAGACCAGTTGGAAGAAAAAAAAATATATATATATATATATATATATATATATATATATCTTCACCAAATCATCTTGGGTCATGTTAGTTATCCTTCTTGAACATCTGAGCCCAAATGTGCTTAAATTTGTGCATAAAAGACTAATCAATCACTCGTTAATGACCTCCTCTCCCTTTACTTGATCGCTTGGCTCAGGAAAGCTGCAGCCGTAGCATTTTAGCTCTGCTGTCTCGGTGACAATCCGGCTTTTAGCATCCATCACACTGCCGATGCAGCAGAAAAACATTTTCGCACAGTTTGGCCATTTCCTCCCCTAGCGCTGTCTACGTGCCTACCTTTCACGATTCATTACCTGGACGCCAGCCTAAAAGGCTCGGTCCAGCCTCAGACAAAAAAAATAATAATAATATTTTCTTTTTCCTTTCGGTTCTAACGGCCTCTCTTGAATTTCGAAATCCTCCAGCCAGTAAATTACCGATGGGGGTTATTTGGATTCTGTAGCCGGCTGTGACAAGGCCATATTGTGTGTTTGTGAGCTTGTCAAACCCCCAAATTGGCCCACTACAAGTCCCAGCTGCCCCATAGATTCCATCTATCCCAAGAGTTATGCCGCGTACACACAACCGTTTTTTTCCATCGGGATAAACTCCGACGGGGTTTTTCCGACAGAATTTCGTTCAAGCAGTCTTGCATACGCACTGTCACACCAAAATCCGACCGTCAAGAACGCGGTGACGTACAACACTACGACGTGCCGAGAAAAAAGAAGTTCAATGCTTCCGAGCGTGCGTCGACTTGATTCTGAGCATGCGTGGTTTTTAGTCTGTCGGAATTGCATCCAGATGAACAGAAATTCCGATATACATTTTTTCCGGCCGAAAAAAAGAGAACATGTTCTCTTTCTAAGTCCGTCGGAATTTCCGACAGAAAAAGTCAGATGGGGCATACACACGGTCGGAATATCCGATGAAAAAATTCCGTCTGACTTTTTCCATTGGAAATTCCGAGCGTGTGTACGCGGAATTAAGCCACGGACATCCGTATGGAAGAAAACCATCATGCTTTCAGGAAAAAACTTAAGACCCACCTCTTCTGAAGGATCAGGATGTCCATGGAGGCAAAGCGCCTTGAGGCGATTCAGTTCGCATTTGCAGCGCTATACAAGTTATTCACTCACTCACTCACTGTACACACGATCGGATTATCCGACGGGAATTGTGTGATGACAGGCTGTTGTCGGAAAATCCGACCATTTCTACGCTCCATCGAAAAATTGTCGGATTTTCCGCCAACAAATGTTGGATAGCGTGCTTTAAAATTGTCCGCCAACAAATGTGTCTTAACGGATTATCCGATTATGTGTACACAAGTCCATCGGACAAAACTCCAAAGTACAAACACGCATGCCCAGAAGCAATGCTCACCCTAATGCAACTGTAGCAGAAGTTGCCCAAAGGGTGACGCTAAAGAGCGGAAAAACCATGAAGTTTCATGTTTGTTGGCCGACAATTCTTTGCCGTTTGTATGCAAGACAAGTTCATGGCCAACGCCCTGTTCTAAAATATGTTCTAAATATGAAGATGCTCTGTATCCCCCGATGTATGAAAAATGTAACTCCCTTTAAAACAAAAGCACCCCACCCTCATTTTTTGATATACAGTGGGTATGGAAAGTATTCAGACCCCCTTAAATTTTTCACGCTTTGTTATATTGCAGCCATTTGCTAAAATCATTTAAGTAAATTTTTTTCCTCATTAATGTACACACAGCACCCCATATTGTACACACAGCACCCCATAGTGACAGAAAAACACAGAATTGTTGACATTTTTGCAGATTTATTAAAAAAGAAAAACTGAAATCTCACATGCTCCTAAGTATTCAGACCCTTTGCTCAGTATTTAGTATTTGCACCCTTTTGATGAGTCTTTTTGGGAAAGAGGCAACAAGTTTTTCCCACCTGGATTTGGGGATCCTCTGCTATTCCTCCTTGCAGATCCTCTCCCGTTCTGTCAGGTTGGATGGTAAATGTTGGTGGACGGACATTTTTAGGTCTCTCCAGAGATGCTCAATTGGGTTTAAATCAGGGCTCTGGCTGGGCCATTCAAGAACAGTCACGGAGTTGTTATGAAGCCGCTCCTTTGTTATTTTAGCTGTGTGCTTAGGGTCATTGTCTTGTTGGAAGGTAAACCTTCGGCCCAGTCTGAGGTCCTGAGCACTCTGGAGAAGGTTTTCGTCCAGGATATCCCTGTACTTGGCCGCATTCAACTTTCCCTCGATTTAAACCAGTCGTCCTGTCCCTGCAGCTGAAAAACACCCCCACAGCATGATGCTGCCACCACCATGCTTCACTGTTGGGACTGTATTGGACAGGTGATGAGCAGTGCCTGGTTTTCTCCACACATACCGCTTAGAATTAAGGCCAACAAGTTCTATCTTGGTCTCATCAGACCAGAGAATCTTATTTCTCACCATCTTGGAGTCCTTCAGGTGTTTTTTAGCAAACTCCATGTGGCTTTCATGTGTCTTGCACTGAGGAGAGGCTTCCGTCGGGCCACTCTGCCATAAAGCCCCGACTGGTGGAGGGCTGCAGTGATGGTTGACTTTCTACAACTTTCTCCAATCTCCCGACTGCATCTCTGGAGCTCAGCCACAGTGATCTTTGGGTTCTTCTTTACCTCTCTCACCAAGGCTCTTCTCCCCCGATAGCTCAGTTTGGCCAGATAGCCAGCTCTAGGAAGGGTTCTGGTCGTCCCAAACATCTTCCATTTAAGGATTATGGAGGCCACTGTGCTCTTAGGTACCTTAAGTGCAGCAGAAATTTTTTGTAACCTTGGCCAGATCTGTGCCTTGCCACAATTCTGTCTCTGACCTCTTCAGACAGTTCCTTTGACCTCATGATTCTCATTTGCTCTGACATGCACTGTGAGCTGTAAGGTCTTATATAGGCAGGTGTGTGGCTTTCCTAATCAAGTCCAATCAGTATAATCAAACACAGCTAGACTCAAATGAAGGTGTAGAACCATCTCAAGGATGATCAGAAGAAATGGACAGCACCTGAGTTATATATATGAGTGTCACAGCAAAGGGTCTGAATACTTAGGACCATGTGATATTTCAGTTTTTCTTTTTTAATAAATCTGCAAAAATGTCAACAATTCTGTGTTTTTCTGTCACTATGGAGTGCTGTGTGTACATTAATGAGGGGAAAAAATGAACTTAGATGATTTTAGCAAATGGCTGCAATATAAAAAAGATTAAAAAATTTAAGGGGGTCTGAATACTTTCCGTACCCATTGTATATTTTTTTTTCATACCTTTTTGGTATGTTCTCTTTGGAACTTCCGTCCCACAGCATTGCAGCGCCATATGTCACTTCCGTGTTTATCCTTGTGCCCTCCTCCTTTCTCCTGTTGCCTTCTGGGACCTTTGTGTGTCCCAGAAGACGACGGGACCATTCAGAAAGCACCGCGCAACTCGAGCATGCGCAGTAGGAAACAGGCTGTGAAGCCGCAAGGCTCCACTTCCGGTTTTTCCTTAGTATGGATGCCGGTGCCTGCACCTGGAGCCGATGGACGGGTGCTGACATTGCGGGCTCCCTGGACAGGTAAGTGTCTTTATATTAACTGCCCGCGCTATAGCCGAATGATGGCTACAGCGTGGGCCTTAACTGCTGGGAGGCTGTCATTTGACGTCCTCCCGTGCACGATCCCTTACCACGTGATCAGCCGTCAGCCAATGACAGTTGACCAAGTGATGTAAACAGAAGATCGGTAATCATTTTTTTTTTTTGCTGTCAGCGTGAGGGGAAAAAAAGCTGATCACCGGCTTCTGTCAGAGAGACATTGGTCCCTCACACAAAGAGCCGCGGCTGCCTCACTTATGCCCACCAGTGCCACCTGCCAGTGCCACCTATCAGTTCCCACCAGTGCCAACTACCAGTGCCCACAGTGCCACCTACCTTTGCCCAACAGTGCCACCTATCAATGCCTACCAGTACTGCCAATCAATGCCCATTAGTGCCTCATCATCAATGCCACCGATCCGGGATGCCTATCAGTGTCACCTACCGGTGCCTACCAGTGCCCGTCAGTGCCATCCATCAATGATCATCAGTGCCCATCAGTGCCACCTATCAGTGCCACCTATCAGTGGCCTTCAATTTCTTCCATTAGTGCCAAAAATCAGTGCCCATCAGTGCACCTCTCAGTGCCACCTCTCAGTGCCCATCAGTGCCAATCAGTGCCCATCAGTGCCCATCAGCTCCCATCAGTGGAGCCTCATCAGCCTACATCAGTGAATTATGTTACTGTCTTTTCTCGCTATTTTTGATATAATTTTGTTATGTTTGATTATTGAAATGCCGTTTATGTATTTATTATTACTAGAGCCATTGCTGAATACTGGTGACCCCATAATCCCCTGAAGAAGCCATTGTTTGGTCGAAACATGTACGGACCCGAAATGCATCAGTAACCATCTGTCACGCACCTAGACGGAGTCTGAAGTGACGAGGTCAGCGTCTCTTGTATCTGCGGTCCTGGTGCCGCTGAGAGTGGAGACAGGAGGAACCAAGGGACGGGAGGAACACGAGTGCCTGCAGATGTAGTTCAGGAAGCCTGAAGCAGATGATGCGACTCTAGGAGGGTAGAAAATCTCAGCAGGTCACTGGACCAAGGTTGCAGATACCCGGGTTGCAGAGTAGAGCCGAGCAGGAGATAGGAACGTAGTCACATGGATGGGTTCAATAACAGACGGGTTCGATGGGTTATCGATGGGTTCGATAACAGATGGGCAACAAGGTACACAGACATCAGGCAGGAGCAAGGTCAGATAGGAAGCCGAAATCAGGAACCAATAATCAGAAGTAAGCAAGTCCAGTAGCAAGGTCAGGGAAAGCCAAGGTTCGACAACAGATGACAGGCAGGTAAACAGCAGGATACAGGTACAGGAACAGCTGAGTTCCTTGTGCGCATGTGCGTGCACGAGTGTGCCCGGAGTGCGCTGACAGATCCCTTACACCATCCTATGCATATGGATACTTTGGCCAGTATAAATGCTCAAACATCTACTCTGTCTATCTTTTATGCACCCTTGATTGCTTTTGTTGTATATTCATGTAATAAAATTAGTTTTTTTTTAAAGTAAAATTGTATCTCTTATGTATTTGGGCACCGTTATAATCCCAAACTAAAATCCCTTTGCATCTATTCTATCATGACAAGGGATGAGGTGCCGGATCTCATGAGGTCACTCAATTCACACCCTACTACAACATATGGGTTCAGTGTTGCATGACCGCGCAATTGTCATTCAAAGTGCGACAGCGCTGAAAGCAGAAAATTGGCTTTAAGCTGGCTTGTTATTGGTAAACCACTTACGGACCGCTCGCCGTCGTTATAGCTAGCTGCCATAACCACGGTATCCTCTTCTTCAGCAGGCGGTCCCGCTACAAGATAAAAGTGGTCTCTGTGTCGGATACGCCGCAAGATCACTTTTATCGGTGGCGGGAGAGGGTCCCCCCCTCCCGCCGCTCTCCGGTGCCCTCTGCCGCTTACCGGAGCCGTCGCCAGCGGCGGAGGCGATCGGATCCTCTCTCCTGTTTGGTATGGAGACTAGTGAAGGGAAGATGACCCCCACCCATCTCCATATCACCATATCACTGCAGGGCGGAAGCGTCGTCAAAACGTCACTTCCGCCCATAGGTCTTAAAGGGACATTTTTTTATTTATTTTTTGAATTTTTTTATTTTTTTTTATTGCATTTTAGTTCAAATATGAGATGTGAGGTACAGTATTTTTGACCCCAGATCTCATATTTAAGAGGACCTGTCATGCTTTTTTCTATTACAAGAGATGTTTACATTACATTACTTGTAATAGGAATAAAAGTGAGCTCAATATTTTTTAAAAAAAAAACAGTGTAAAAATAAAAAAAATAAAGTCCAGACGAGCTTGCGTGCAGAAGTGAACGCATATGAAAACGTTGTTCAAACAACACATGTGAGGTATCGCCACGATCGTTAGAGCGAGAGCAATAATTCTAGCCCTAGACCTCCTCTGTAACTCAAAACATGTAACCTGTAGAATTGTTTAAACGTCGCCTATGGAGATTTTTAAGGGTAAAAGTTTGACGCCACTCCACGACTTTGAAGCGTTTGAAGCGTGAAGCGTGACACAAAAAAAAATTGTGCTAACTTTACTGTTATCTAGACATTTGCAATTCGTTTTCAAAATTTCAGAATTTCCAAATAATTTCAATTTCCGAAAACTAAAAAAACAAATTTTCGAATTTCCAAATTTCGGAAATTCAAAAAATTCGGAATTCGAAAATTCGGAAATTCAACTTTCCAATTTTTGAATTTCCGAATTTCCGAAATTTCGAATTCCGGAAATTCGAAAATTGGAAAGTTGCATTTCCAAATTTTCGAATTCCGAATTTTTAGAATTTCCTAAATTCGGAAATTCGAAAATTAGTTTTTTTCATTTTCGTTTCATTTGTTTTTTTTTTGCTTTTTTCGGAAATTCGGGAAATTCAAAAAATTTGTTTTTTTCGTTTGCTTTTTTGCTTTTTCGGAAATTCTGAATTCTGAATTTTCGAATTTCCGAATTCCGAATTTTTGAATTTCCAGAATTTCCGAAAAAAGCAAAAAAAAAAACAAAATAAAACTAAAACGAAAAAAACGAATTTTTCGGCAGTGCACATTTTATTTTTTTAATTCAAAAAGGTGTTTTTCCCAAAAAAGTGCGCTTTTAAGACCGTTGCGCATATACGGTGTGAAATAAAGTATTGCAACCACCGCCATTTTATTCACCGCCATGTTAGAAAAAAAAAATCATGTTTGGGGGTTCTAAGTAATTTTCTAGCAAAAAAACAGTTTTGAACTTGTAAACACCAAATCTCAGAAAGAAGCTCGGTCCTTAAGCGGTTAATAGAAAGAAAACGAATAAGTAAAGGTAAGTTGAATGGACTTTTAAATTTTCGGAATGGTTCCAGCATCCTCGGCACAGCATTAGCCAATCAATGAGTGAATTTCCTCTTTGCCTGGAGGTTGCTCTTTAACTGCAAAACAAAGCGGCACAATGACTGTTCATCACCGGCGAAGCGAGCGCGCTTTATAAAATGTATTGTTTAATAAGCTATCTGGAGTTCATTTGCATAATAACACAATGTAATTTACTTAATAAAAAAAAAAAAAAGAAGTTGAATCTGTTTTGCATTTTTGCTTGCTCTTTCTAATTTTCTCTGCAGGGAAATAAAGATAAATACTGGGAGGGCGTGCTTGTCATGCAATATATATGCCTTTTCCATAGTAAATAAATACATTTTTAATGTGAAATGTGGGCATGGCGCTGATATCCTCAGATAACACTCTATAAGGAATGACGCTGGCTTTTCCTTCTCTCTGATCAGATACTGCTGCTATGCATATGGATGGGGGAAGTAATGCAATCTACACATTCTCCAAGGGATACATGAAACGTGATTTACAAAACCCCAGTGATAGGCGTCTTCTTCTTTTTTTTTTTTTTTTGTATACTTCTTCTATTTTCACAGCTATCTAATCCCCATTCTCAGCAGACCTGTGATGATGTGTTCTCCCTGCAAATATACTACCAGCTCTGTACTGAGATTACTATCTCAGTGGGTAATGCTCAAATGTAGGGATGAGCCGAACACCCCCGGGTTCGGTTCGCACCAGAACCTTCGAACGGACCGAAAGTTCGCGCGAATTTTCGAACCCTATTCGTTATAATGGACGCGAACGTTCGAAATCAAAATTGCTAATTACAACGGCCAATATGCATGTTAATGTCATAAAACAGGTTTGGGGACCCGGGTCCTGCCCCAGGGGACATATATCAATGCAAAAAGAAATTTTAAAAACTAAAGTTTTTTCGGGAGCAGTCATTTTAATGATGCATAAAGTGAAAAAAAAAAAAAAGTGAAATTTTCCTTTAAATATGGTACCTGGGGGGTGTCTAAAGTATGCCTGTGAAGTGGCATGTGTTTCCCGTGTTTAGAACTGTCCTTGCACAAAATGACATTTGTAAAGGAAAAAAAGAAGCCATTTAAAACCACTTGCGGCTTTAATGTCATGTCTTGTCCTGGCCGCCATATGGCTGAAAATCCTTGAGAAAAATGGCATGGCTACCCCATCACCCCCCCCCACCCCAGCCCCTTTGGGTCTTGTATGGATACTAAGGGGGACCCCGCACCCAAAATAAAACCCTATACCTACAACCCTATATACTCTGAACAGCAGTATATAGGTGGTGCAAACAAGACATGGACTGTAGGTTTGTTCTTAAGTAGAATCTGAACAGGTACATTATGAAGTGTAGCTACATCCCAAAAAAATCAATTTTTAAGCTTTTTGGAGAACATAGGGAGGGGTTATCACCCCTGTAACATTTGCTGTCTTTGCACATCTGTTCAGAACATGTCACCTCACTTTCCGTCCCAATGACAAATGTTTTTGGA
Source organism: Rana muscosa (assembly GCA_029206835.1). Taxonomy (NCBI): domain Eukaryota; kingdom Metazoa; phylum Chordata; class Amphibia; order Anura; family Ranidae; genus Rana; species Rana muscosa. The sequence continues at coordinate 242,411,807 of CM055126.1, forward strand.
AAAGTGGGGTTTTAATTGAAACAAGGATTGGTGATAAAGCATCAGTAGAGAGGAGATACCTTTTTCCCAAATTAAATCTAACAGGATAGAATTTTCCTTCCTAGGGGTAGATTTCCTCTCACTTCCTGTTTTCTCTTGCCGTTTGCAAGTAGGAGTCGTTTGTAAGTTGGATGTTTGAAAGTAGGGGCCTGCCGTATATACTCTGCAGAAATTTGCCCTATTAGATGTTGGTGTAGCCACAAGACTGGTGGGCACAGGAATGGGCCCTGCTGTGAGTTAATAGATCAAGATTTGTACTTGCATGCACCTGTTGAACCGGGCAGAAAAATTGGGCCTTTGGTGGTGGTGGTGGTGGTGGTGGACGGTGTTGCCACAAGACTGTAGGCCCTCATAGTTACTCTTGGTGGGCGCAGGAATGGGCCCTGCTGTGAACTATTAGATCAAGATTTGTAATTACACGCCCCTGTTAAACAGGGGCTGAAAAATTGTGCCTTAGGCATTGGTGCTGGTGCCACAACACTGCAACCCCTCACAGATACTGTACTTGGAGCACAGCAGTCACACCTGTTGCGAAGCATCTTTTTAAAAAATTGTAATTACACGCCCCTGTTATACAGGGGCTGAAAAATTGTGCCTTAGGCACTGGTGCTGGTGCCACAACACTGCAACCCCTCACAGATACTGTACTCTGAGCACAGCAATGAGACCTGTTGCAAAGCATTGCCTAAAAATTGTAATTACACGCCCCAACAGGGGCTGAAAAATTGTGCCTTAGGCACTGGTGCTGGTGCCACAACACTGCAACCCCTCACAGATACTGTACTCTGAGCACAGCAGTCACACCTGTTGCGAAGCATCTTTTTAAAAAATTGTAATTACACGGCCCTGTTATACAGGGGCTGAAAAATTGTGCCTTAGGCACTGGTGTGGTGGCATGGATCATTGAGGAGGAGGAAGAGGATAGTCAGTGAACATAACAGGACAGTCACTCAGCATCAGCATAGGCAGTCTTGAAGGGATGTGACATTATAAATTATTCCGTTATATCCGCTTCAGGTGTCTGGTAGCTGGTGGTGATCCAAGACTGATTCATTTTTATGAAGGTCAGTCGATCAACCGAGTCGGTGGACAGGCGCACCCTATGATCAGTGACAAATCCTCCAGCAGCACTGAATGTGCGTTCGGAAAGAACGCTGGATGCAGGACAGGCCAGTAGCTCAATTGCATTCTGTGCAAGCTCTGGCCAGTGATCCATCCTCAGGACCCAGTAAGCCAGAGGATTTTCGGTGGGAAAGGTGTCCAAGTCTGACCTTGCCCCTAGGTATTCCTGCACCATGTATATCAGACGCTGGCGATGGTTGCTGGAACCGATCATACCTTGGGGCTGCGGACTAAAAAATTGTCTGAACGCATCGGTCAGACGTCCACCTTCCCCACCGCTCCTTCTGCTACTGACCGAAGCCTCAGCAACTCGTCGTCCAGGACCAGGAGTTTGTAACCTCCCAGTTTCTGGGAACGCGTTGCACAGACCTTTCTGCAAGGCCTCCCTGAGATGTCTCATCCTCTGCTCCCTCTGCGACGGCAAGATAAGGTCCGCAACCTTACCCTTGTACCGTGGATCAAGGAGAGTGGCCAGCCAGTAATGGTCACTCTCCTTGATCCGAAGAACACGAGGATCCTTCCGCAGGCTTTGCAGGATCAGGGAGGCCATGCAGCGTAGGTTAGCTGAGGCATTCGGTCCGGAGTCTTCTGGGTCACTGAGGATGACATGATCGCCAGCCACCTCCTCCCAGCCACGTACAAGTCCACTGGTTTGTTGGGACTGTACATCATCCCTAAAAGACTGCTGCTGCTGATGCTGAGTGCCAGGCTCCACCTCCATGCTCACACAATCCTCCTCCTCCTCCTCCTCCTCCTCCTCCTCCTCTTCCTGTGTGATGGGTGGGACAGAAGGAACATTGTCTGGATAAAGGGGGCCTTGAGAGACAAGGAAGTCCTCCTCTTCCTGCCTCTGTTCTGCCTCAAGTGCCCTGTCCATTATCCCACGCAGCGTATGCTCCAACAGGTGGACAAGAGGTACAGTGTCACTGATGCATGCACTGTCACTGCTCACCATCCTCGTGGCCTCCTCAAATGGTGAGAGGACAGTGCATGCATCCCTGATCATGCTCCACTGGCGTGGGGAAAAAAAGCCAAGCTCCCCTGACCCTGTCCTGGTGCCGTAGTCGCAAAGGTACTCATTGATGGCCCTCTGCTGCGTGTGCAGTTGCTGCAGCATGGCCAACGTTGAGTTCCACCTGGTGGGCATGTCACATATTAGGCGGTTCTTGGGCAGGTTCAGCTCCTTTTGCAGCTCAGTCAGCCGAGCACTGGCATTATAAGATCGGCGGAAATGCACACAGACTTTCCTGGCCTGCCTCAGGACATCCTGTAAGCCTGGGAACCTGCCCAAGAACCGCTGCACCACCAGGTTGAGGACGTGAGCCATACAGGGCACATGGGTGAGCTGCCCCTGTCGCAGGGCGGAGAGGAGGTTGGTGCCATTATCAGAAACGACCATTCCTGGCTTAAGCTGGCGTGGCGTCAACCACCTCTCGGCCTGCCCCTGCAGAGCTGCCAGAACCTCTGGCCCAGTGTGGCTCCTGTCCCCCAAACACACCAGCGCAAGCACGGCATGGCATCTTTTTGCCTGCGTACTCGCGTAGCCCCTTGTACGCCTACGGAGCACCGCTGGTTCCGAGGACAGAGCACTCGAAGAGGACATGGAGGAAGAAGAAGAGGAGGGGGTGGAGGAGAGAGGTGTGTCACAACCAGTAGTAGCATTTTGGAGGCGTAGTGGCGGAACAACCTCCAACACTACTGCACCTTGTCCTGCATCCCTCCCAGCTGCCAATAGAGTGACCCAATGGGCCGTGAAAGAAAGATAACGTCCCTGTCCATGCCTGCTGGACCATGAGTCAGCGGTAATATGCACCTTACCGCTGACCGCCCTGTCCAGCGAGGCATGGACATTGCCTTCCACATGCCAGTAGAGAGACGGAATCGCCTTCCATGAGAAAAAGTGGCGTTTGGGAACCTGCCACTGAGGAACCGCACATTGAACAAACTCACGGAAGGGGGCCGAGTCTATCAACTGAAAAGGCAGCAGTTGAAGTGCTAGCAATTTAGCCAAGCTAGCATTCAACCGCTGGGCATGTGGATGGCTGGGAGTATACTTCTTTCGACGGTCCAGCAGCTGGGGCAGGGAAATTTGCCTGCTACAATCGGACGTCGGTGTACTGCAAGTACTTGGTTGTGACACACCTAATTCTACACCTTCAGTCCTCTCAGAGCAGCTTTCAGAGAGGACTGAAGATATAGTGGGGATGGAGATCCCAGCTGATGAGGAGCAAGGAGAGGTCCGCTTTGTTCTTTGGTGTGGGTCTTTTATGTGTGCTTGCCAACGAGCTGCATGGCAGGTCGACATATGTCTGCTCATGCTTGTGGTGCCCAAGCGGCTGATGTTTTGGCCACGCGAGATACGCTTGAGACAAATATTGCAAATAGCAGTGGTGCGATCTGATGCACTCGTCTCAAAAAAGGCCCACACCAAAGAACTTTTGTGATAACGTGCAGAGGCAGCGCCCTGCACAGGCGGAGCTCTGCGGTGTGGTACAGTTGCTGTGCTGGCCTCTAGCTGGCCTCCAGGGGGCATCCTGCCTCGTTGGACATGTGACGCTGCATCCTCCTCCTCCTCCTCCTCTCTCCCTTCAGGCACCCACGTGGAGTCAGTGACCTCATCATCCCCTCCCTCTTCACCACTAGAGCAAACCTGGCAGTAAGCTGCAGCTGGTGGAACACTACTGCCAGATTGCTGTCCTTCAGCATCCCCTCTCTCTGCGCACACACTACTGACTTCCTCAAGCTGGGTATCATCATCCGAGCCTTCGAATCGTTGGGCATCCTCCTGGAGCATGTACCCAACACTGTGCTCAAACAGTTCGGGGGACTCCTCAGGAGGACATGGTGGGTCTAGGGAAGGGGTGGCTGATGATGCCATTGAGTACGCGTTGGCAGCTGCTCTGCCAGTACCCTGAGCCTGGGTGAGAGAGGATGAGGAGGATGAGGAGGGCTTGGTCATCCATTCTACCAAGCCTTCGGCATGATGCGGCTCCACATGTCCAGCTGCCGAAAACAAAGACAAGCGTGTCCCATGGCCACGTGCTGATGACGATGCACGACCACGTCCACGGCCAGCACTGTTGTCTCTAGAAACAGAGCCTGCCTGCCCTGTGTTCTTGCCTCGGCACGCTCTGCCTCTCCTTGGCGGTCTTCCAGCCATTGTAGTCGGTAGTGTATATAGTATAAAAAATAGAACTCCTATGTGTGCTCACAACACACTGTAGGTCCTATGGGTGCTGACACTAACACACTATAGGTACTATGTGTGCTGCTGACAAGAAAATATAGGAGCTCTGTTTGCTGCCACTAACACACTAGAAGTCCTATGGGTGCTGCTGAGAAGAAAATATAGGAGCTCTGTGTGATGCCACTAACACACTAGAAGTCCTATGGGTGCTTCTGAGATGAAAATATAGGAACTCTGTGTGATGCCACTAACACATTAGAAGTCCTATGGGTGCTGCTGAGAAGAAAATATAGGAGCTCTGTTTGCTGCCACTAACACACTAGAAGTCCTATGGGTGCTGCTGAGAAGAAAATATAGGAGCTCTGTGTGATGCCACTAACACACTAGAAGTCCTATGGGTGCTGCTGAGAAGAAAATATAGGAGCTCTGTGTGATGCCACTAACACACTAGAAGTCCTATGGGTGCTTCTGAGATGAAAATATAGGAACTCTGTGTGATGCCACTAACACACTAGAAGTCCTATGGGTGCTGCTGAGAAGAAAATATAGGAGCTCTGTTTGCTGCCACTAACACACTAGAAGTCCTATGGGTGCTGCTGAGAAGAAAATATAGGAGCTCTGTGTGATGCCACTAACACACTAGAAGTCCTATGGGTGCTTCTGAGATGAAAATATAGGAACTCTGTGTGATGCCACTAACACACTAGAAGTCCTATGGGTGCTGCTGAGAAGAAAATATAGGAGCTCTGTGTGATGCCACTAACACACTAGAAGTCCTATGGGTGCTTCTGAGAAGAAAATATAGGAGCTCTGTGTGATGCCACTAACACACTAGAAGTCCTATGGGTGCTTCTGAGATGAAAATATAGGAACTCTGTGTGATGCCACTAACACATTAGAAGTCCTATGGGTGCTGCTGAGAAGAAAATATAGGAGCTCTGTGTGATGCCACTAACACACTAGAAGTCCTATGGGTGCTGCTGAGAAGAAAATATAGGAGCTCTGTTTGCTGCCACTAACACACTAGAAGTCCTATGGGTGCTGCTGAGAAGAAAATATAGGAGCTCTGTGTGATGCCACTAACACACTAGAAGTCCTATGGGTGCTGCTGAGAAGAAAATATAGGAGCTCTGTTTGCTGCCACTAACACACTAGAAGTCCTATGGGTGCTGCTGAGAAGAAAATATAGGAGCTCTGTGTGATGCCACTAACACACTAGAAGTCCTATGGGTGCTGCTGAGATGAAAATATAGGAACTCTGTGTGATGCCACTAACACATTAGAAGTCCTATGGGTGCTGCTGAGAAGAAAATATAGGAGCTCTGTGTGATGCCACTAACACACTAGAAGTCCTATGGGTGCTGCTGAGAAGAAAATATAGGAGCTCTGTTTGCTGCCACTAACACACTAGAAGTCCTATGGGTGCTTCTGAGAAGAAAATATAGGAGCTCTGTGTGATGCCACTAACACACTAGAAGTCCTATGGGTGCTTCTGAGATGAAAATATAGGAACTCTGTGTGATGCCACTAACACATTAGAAGTCCTATGGGTGCTGCTAAGAAGAAAATATAGGAGCTCTGTTTGCTGCCACTAACACACTAGAAGTCCTATGGGTGCTTCTGAGAAGAAAATATAGGAGCTCTGTGTGATGCCACTAACACACTAGAAGTCCTATGGGTGCTTATGAGTAGGGATGAGCTTCGTGTTCGAGTCGAACATACGTTCGACTCGAACATCGGCTGTTCGATCGTTCGACGAAGATCGAACGATTTGGGCCGTTCGCGCCAAATTCGAGTGACGCGAACGGCCCACAATGCACTACGCCATCGCAGTGTCATCCAGGCGCTGTGATTGGCCAAGCATGCACTGTGACCCCGCATGCTTGGCCAATCACAGCGCCGGCAGCGAGGAGAGCAATGATTGGCCACAGGCAGGATGCCTGTGGCCAATTATTGCTGAGGGTGTTTAGTACACGCCCCACACTATAAAAGGCCGCCAGCACGGCGGCCTAGTGTAGTGTGTTCCGGAGCAGGGATAGAGCAGCATAGGCAGGGACAGTGACTGTTATTTCTTTCTTGCTTAACCTGGATTCCTTTAGTTTAGGGAAAGAGAAGGATAGGTAGGGAGAGTGTCAGTGTGTTTTGTGCTTGTGCTATAGTGTGCTTAAAAAAAACATTTATTCTAGGGACAGAAAACTGTAGGTAGGGACAGTGTCAGTTTCTTTCACTCTGCAAGTCCTTGTTTCCAGGGACCTGGAAGGACAGTGAGTGAATTGTCCTTGTGCTATATTGTGCTTAAAAAAACATTTATTCTAGGGACAGAAAACTGTAGGTAGGGAGAGTGTCAGTTTCTTTCACTCTGCAAGTCCTTGTTTCCAGGGACCTGTAAGGACAGTGAGTGAATTGTCCTTGTGCTATATTGTGCTTAAAAAAAACATTTATTCTAGGGACAGAAAACTGTAGGTAGGGAGAGTGTCAGTTTATTTCACTCTGCAAGTCCTTGTTTCCAGGGACCTGGAAGGACAGTGAGTGAATTCTCCTTGTGCTATATTGTGCTTAAAAAAAACATTTATTCTAGGGACAGAAAACTGTAGGTAGGGACAGTGTCAGTTTCTTTCACTCTGCAAGTCCTTGTTTCCAGGGACCTGTAAGGACAGTGAGTGAATTGTCCTTGTGCTATATTGTGATTAAAAAAAACATTTTTTCTAGGGACAGAAAACTGTAGGTAGGGAGAGTGTTTTTTTTCTTTCACTCTGCAAGTCCTTGTTTCCAGGGACCTGTAAGGACAGTGAGTGAATTGTCCTTGTGCTATATTGTGCTTAAAAAAAACATTTTTTCTAGGGACAGAAAACTGTAGGTAGGGAGAGTGTTTTTTTTCTTTCACTCTGCAAGTCCTTGTTTCCAGGGACCTGTAAGGACAGTGAGTGAATTGTCCTTGTGCTATATTGTGCTTAAAAAAACATTTATTCTAGGGACAGAAAACTGTAGGTAGGAAGAGTGTCAGTTTATTTCACTCTGCAAGTCCTTGTTTCCAGGGACCTGGAAGGACAGTGACTGAATTGTCCTTGTGCTATATTGTGATTAAAAAAAACATTTTTTCTAGGGACAGAAAACTGTAGGTAGGGACAGTGTCAGTTTCTTTCACTCTGCAAGTCCTTGTTTCCAGGGACCTGTAAGGACAGTGAGTGAATTGTCCTTGTGCTATATTGTGATTAAAAAAAACATTTTTTCTAGGGACAGAAAACTGTAGGTAGGGAGAGTGTTTTTTTTCTTTCACTCTGCAAGTCCTTGTTTCCAGGGACCTGTAAGGACAGTGAGTGAATTGTCCTTGTGCTATATTGTGCTTAAAAAAAACATTTATTCTAGGGACAGAAAACTGTAGGTAGGGAGAGTGTTTTTTTTCTTTCACTCTGCAAGTCCTTGTTTCCAGGGACCTGTAAGGACAGTGAGTGAATTGTCCTTGTGCTATATTGTGCTTAAAAAAAACATTTATTCTAGGGACAGAAAACTGTAGGTAGGGAGAGTGTCAGTTTATTTCACTCTGCAAGTCCTTGTTTCCAGGGACCTGGAAGGACAGTGAGTGAATTGTCCTTGTGCTATATTGTGATTAAAAAAAACATTTTTTCTAGGGACAGAAAACTGTAGGTAGGGAGAGTGTTTTTTTTCTTTCACTCTGCAAGTCCTTGTTTCCAGGGACCTGGAAGGACAGTGAGTGAATTGTCCTTGTGCTATATTGTGCTTAAAAAAAACATTTATTCTAGGGACAGAAAACTGTAGGTAGGGAGAGTGTCAGTTTATTTCACTCTGCAAGTCCTTGTTTCCAGGGACCTGGAAGGACAGTGAGTGAATTCTCCTTGTGCTATATTGTGCTTAAAAAAAACATTTATTCTAGGGACAGAAAACTGTAGGTAGGGACAGTGTCAGTTTCTTTCACTCTGCAAGTCCTTGTTTCCAGGGACCTGTAAGGACAGTGAGTGAATTGTCCTTGTGCTATATTGTGATTAAAAAAAACATTTTTTCTAGGGACAGAAAACTGTAGGTAGGGAGAGTGTTTTTTTTCTTTCACTCTGCAAGTCCTTGTTTCCAGGGACCTGTAAGGACAGTGAGTGAATTGTCCTTGTGCTATATTGTGCTTAAAAAAAACATTTTTTCTAGGGACAGAAAACTGTAGGTAGGGAGAGTGTTTTTTTTCTTTCACTCTGCAAGTCCTTGTTTCCAGGGACCTGTAAGGACAGTGAGTGAATTGTCCTTGTGCTATATTGTGCTTAAAAAAAACATTTATTCTAGGGACAGAAAACTGTAGGTAGGGAGAGTGTCAGTTTATTTCACTCTGCAAGTCCTTGTTTCCAGGGACCTGGAAGGACAGTGAGTGAATTGTCCTTGTGCTATATTGTGATTAAAAAAAACATTTTTTCTAGGGACAGAAAACTGTAGGTAGGGAGAGTGTTTTTTTTCTTTCACTCTGCAAGTCCTTGTTTCCAGGGACCTGGAAGGACAGTGAGTGAATTCTCCTTGTGCTATATTGTGCTTAAAAAAAACATTTATTCTAGGGACAGAAAACTGTAGGTAGGGACAGTGTCAGTTTCTTTCACTCTGCAAGTCCTTGTTTCCAGGGACCTGTAAGGACAGTGAGTGAATTGTCCTTGTGCTATATTGTGATTAAAAAAAACATTTTTTCTAGGGACAGAAAACTGTAGGTAGGGAGAGTGTTTTTTTTCTTTCACTCTGCAAGTCCTTGTTTCCAGGGACCTGTAAGGACAGTGAGTGAATTGTCCTTGTGCTATATTGTGCTTAAAAAAAACATTTTTTCTAGGGACAGAAAACTGTAGGTAGGGAGAGTGTTTTTTTTCTTTCACTCTGCAAGTCCTTGTTTCCAGGGACCTGGAAGGACAGTGAGTGAATTCTCCTTGTGCTATATTGTGCTTAAAAAAAACATTTATTCTAGGGACAGAAAACTGTAGGTAGGGAGAGTGTCAGTTTATTTCACTCTGCAAGTCCTTGTTTCCAGGGACCTGGAAGGACAGTGAGTGAATTGTCCTTGTGCTATATTGTGATTAAAAAAAAACATTTTTTCTAGGGACAGAAAACTGTAGGTAGGGAGAGTGTTTTTTTTCTTTCACTCTGCAAGTCCTTGTTTCCAGGGACCTGTAAGGACAGTGAGTGAATTGTCCTTGTGCTATATTGTGATTAAAAAAAACATTTTTTCTAGGGACAGAAAACTGTAGGTAGGGAGAGTGTCAGTTTCTTTCACTGTGAAAGTCCTTGTTTCAAGGGACAGAGAAGGACACCTGAAGGTAGCCCTTATTGCTTTTTTCCCATCTCCCTGCAGGCCATCTATTAGAATGTCTGGAAGGCAAACAAGGAGAGGCAGACAGTCAGGAGGCAATAAAAGAGGGCAAGCAGGCTCTGTGTCTGGGGGCAACAGTGCTGGTCGTGGACGCGGTGCATTGTCATCAGCACATGGCCATGGGACACGCTTGTCCTTCTTTTCGGCAGCTGGACATGTTGAGCCACATCATGCCGAAGACTTGGTAGAGTGGATGACCAAGCCCTCCTCCTCCTCCTCATCCTCTCTCACCCAGGCTCAGGGTACTGGAAAAGCAGCTGCCAAAGCGTCGTCTTCCCTGGTATCAATGTCAGACAAATCATCAGTCACTCCTTCCCTAGACCCACCATGTCCTCCTCCTGAGGAGTCCCCCGAACTGTTTCAGCACAGTGTTGGGTACATGCTCCAGGAGGATGCCCAGCGTTTCGAAGGGTCTGATGATGAAACCCAGCTAGAGGAAGGCAGTAGCGTGAGAGCAGACAGAGGGGATGCTCAAGAAGGACACCAATCTGGCAGTCATGTTCCAGCAGCTGCAGCATACTGCCAGATTGGCTCCAGTGATGAGGAGGGAGGGGATGATGAGGTCACTGACTCCACGTGGGTGCCTAATAGGAGAGAGGAGGAGGAGGAGGATGAGGAGGAGGCACATCTCCAACGAGGCAGGATGCCCTTTGGTGGCCAGCGTAAGGGCAGTACACCGACGGAATCACACCGCAGAGCTCCGCCTGTGCAGGGCGCTGCCTCTGCCCGTCATTCAAAAAGTTCTTTGGTGTGGGCCTTTTTTGAGGCTAGTGCATCAGATCGCACAGCTGCTGTTTGCAACATATGTCTCAAGCGTATATCGCGTGGCCAAAACATCAGCCGCTTGGGTACCACATGCCTGACCAGACATATGTTGACCTGCCATGCAGCTCGTTGGCAAGCCTACCTCAAAGACCCACACCAAAGAACAAAGCGGACCTCTCCTTGCACCGCATCAGCTGGGATCTCCAACCCCACTATAACTTCAGTCCTCTCTGAAACATGCACTGAGAGGAATGAAGGTGTAGAATTAGGTGTGTCACAGCCAAGTACTTGCGCCCACTCTGCTAGCAGTACACCGACGTCCGATTCTAGCAGGCAAATTTCCCTGCCCCAGCTGCTGGACCGTCGAAAGAAGTTCACTCCCAGCCATCCACATGCCCAGCGGTTGAATGCTAGCTTGGCTAAATTGCTAGCGCTTCAACTGCTGCCTTTTCAGTTGGTAGACTCGGCCCCCTTCCGTGAGTTTGTGCAATGTGCAGTTCCTCAGTGGCAGGTTCCCAAACGCCACTTTTTCTCACGGAAGGCTATTCCGGCTCTCTACCGGCATGTGGAAGGCAATGTCTTGGCCTCGCTGGACAGGGCGGTCAGCGGTAAGGTGCATATTACCGCTGACTCATGGTCCAGCAGGCATGGACAGGGACGTTACCTTTCTTTCACGGCCCATTGGGTCACTCTTTTGGCAGCTGGGAAGGATTCAGGACAAGGTGCAGTAGTGTTGGAGGTTGTCCCACCGCCACGCCTCCAAAATGCTACTACTGGTTGTGACACACCTCTCTCCTCCACCCCCTCCTCTTCTTCTTCCTCCATGGCCTCTTCCTGTGGTTTGTCCTATGAACCAGCGGTGCTCCGTAGCCGTTCACGGGGCTACGCAAGTACGCAGGCAAAAAGATGCCATGCCGTGCTTGCGCTGGTGTGTTTGGGGGACAGAAGCCACACTGGGGCAGAGGTCCTGTCTGCTCTGCAGGGCCAGGCCGAGAGGTGGTTGACGCCACGCCAGCTTAAGCCAGGAATGGTGGTTTGCGACAATGGCACCAACCTCCTCTCCGCCCTCCGACAGGGACAACTGACCCATGTGCCCTGTGTGGCTCACGTCCTTAACCTGGTGGTGCAGCGCTTCTTGGGCAGGTACCCGGGCTTACAGGATGTCCTGAGGCAGGCCAGGAAAGTCTGTGTGCATTTCCGCAGATCTTATAATGCCAGTGCTCGCCTGGCTGAGCTGCAAAAGGAGTTGAACCTGCCCAAGAACCGCCTTATATGTGACATGCCCACCAGGTGGAACTCAACGTTGGCCATGCTGCAGCGGCTGCACACGCAGCAGAGGGCCATCAATGAGTACCTGTGCGACTACGGCACCAGGACAGGGTCAGGGGAGCTTGGTTTTTTTTCTCCACGCCAGTGGGGCATGATCAGGGATGCATGCACTGTCCTGGCACCATTTGAGGAGGCCACGAGGATGGTGAGCAGTGACAGTGCATGCATCAGTGACACTGTACCTCTTGTCCACCTGTTGGAGCACACGCTGCATGGAATAATGGACAGGGCACTTGAGGCAGAACAGAGGCAGGAAGAGGAGGACTTCCTTGCCTCTCAAGGCCCCCTTTACCCAGACAGTGTTCCTTCTGTCCCACCCATCGCACAGGAAGAGGAGGAGGAGGAGGAGGAGGAGGAGGAGGATTGTGTCAGCATGGAGGTGGAGGCTGGCACTCAGCATCATCAGCAGCAGTCTTTTAGGGATGATTTACAGTCCCAAGAAACCAGTGGACTTGTACGTGGCTGGGAGGAGGTGGCTGCGGATCATGTCGTCCTTAGTGACCCAGAGGACTCCGGAGCGAATGCCTCAGCAAACCTACGCTGCATGGCCTCCCTGATCCTGCAAAGTCTGCGGAAGGATCCTCGTATTCTTCGGATCAAGGAGAGGGACCATTACTGGCTGGCCACTCTCCTTGATCCACGGTACAAGGGTAAGGTTGCGGACCTTATGTTACCGTCGCAGAGGGAGCAGAGGATGAGACAACTCCGGGAGGCCTTGCAGAAAGGTCTGTGCAACGCGTTCCCAGAGACTGGGAGGTTGCAAACTCCTGGTCCTGGACAACGAGTTGCTGAGGCTTCGGCCAGTCAAAGAAGGAGCGGTGGGGAAGGTGGCCGTCTGACCGATGCGTTCAGACAATTCTTTAGTCCGCAGCCCCAAAGTATGATCGGTTCCAGCAACCATCGCCAGCGTCTGATAAACATGGTGCAGGAATATCTAGGGGCAAGGTCAGACTTGGACACCTTCCCCACCGAAAATCCTCTGGCTTACTGGGTCTTGAGGATGGATCACTGGCCAGAGCTTGCACAGTATGCAATTGAGCTACTGGCCTGTCCTGCATCCAGCGTTCTTTCGGAACGCACATTCAGTGCTGCTGGAGGATTTGTCACGGATCACAGGGTGCGCCTGTCCACCGACTCGGTTGATCGACTGACTTTCATCAAGATGAACCAGTCTTGGATCACCACCAGCTACCACACACCTGATGCTGATATAACAGACTAATTGATTTTAACATGTCACATCCCTTCAAGACTGATGCTGATGCTGAGTGCCTGTGCTGTTATGTTGACTGGCTATCCTCCTCCTCCGAGTCCTCAATGATACGATTGATGATGATAGCTTGTAAGATCATTTTTGTTTATGGGTGCCGCCACCAGTGCCTAACGCCCAATTTTTCAGCCCCTGTTTAACAGGGGCGTGTAATTACAATTTTTGAAGCAATACTTTGCAACAGGGCTCATTGCTGTGCTCCAAGTACAGTATCTGTGAGGAGTTGCAGTGTTGTGCCACCAGTGCCTAAGGCCCAATTTTTCAGCCCCTGTTTAACAGGGGCGTGTCATTACAATTTTTGAAGCAATACTTTGCAACAGGGCTCATTGGTGTGCTCCAAGTACAGTATCTGTGAGGAGTTGCAGTGTTGTGCCACCAGTGCCTAAGGCCCAATTTTTCAGCCCCTGTTTAACAGGGGCGTGTCATTACAATTTTTGAAGCAATACTTTGCAACAGGGCTCATTGCTGTGCTCCAAGTACAGTATCTGTGAGGGGTTGCAGTGTTGTGCCACCAGTGCCTAAGGCCCAATTTTTCAGCCCCTGTTCAACAGGGGCATGTAATTACAATTCTTGATCTAATAATTCACAGCAGGGCCCATTGCTGCACCCACCAAGAGTAACTGTCAGGGCTTACAGTGTTGTGGCACCAGCACCACCATCAAAGGCCCAATTTTTACTACCACTGTTCAACAATTATATGTAATTAAAATTCCTGATATAATAGTTGACAGCAGGGCGTTCCAGCACCAACCAAGAGTAACTGTGAGTGCTTACAGTGTTGTGCCAACACCAACAACTAAGGGGCCTATTTCTGCAGAGTATATACGGCAGGTCCCTACTTTCAAACATCCAACTTACAAACGACTCCTACTTGCAAACGCAAGAAGACAACAGGAAGTGAGAGGAAATCTACCACTAGGAAGGAAAATTCTCTCCTGTAAGAATAAATATGGGAGAAAGGTGTCTCCTCTGTACTGATGCTTTATCAGCAATCCTTGTTTCAAGAAAAACACCACATTTCAAAAACAGTTGTCATTGGGACGGAAAGTGAGGTGAAATGTTCTGAACAGGGGCACAGACAGCAAAACAAATGTTACAGGGGTGATAACCCTTACCTATGTTTTCCAAAAAGTTTAAAAATAGATTTTTGGTCTGGAGCTACACTTCAACAATGTACCTGTTCAAAATTACAAACAGACTCTACATAAGAACAAACCTACAGTCCCTGTCTTGTATGCACCGCCTGTATAGGGCTGTTCAGAGTATATAGGGCCTTTTTTATTTTATGTGCGGGGTTCCCCTTAATATCCATACAAGACCCAAAGGGGCTGGTAATGGGCTGGGGTAGGGGGGGGGTCATGGGGTAGCTATGCCATTTTTCTTAAAGAATTTCATCCATATTACCGGGACCAGACATTACATTAAAGCCGCAAGCAGTTTTAAATGGCTTTTTTTTCCTTTAGAAGTGTCATTTTGTGCAGGGACAGTTCTAAACACGGGAAACACGTGGCACTTCACAGGCATACTTTAGACACCCCCCAGGTACGATATTTAAAGGAATATTTGACTTTTTTTTTTTCACTTTATGCATCATTAAAATGACTGCTCCCGAAAAACGACCGTTTTTAAAACTTCTTTTTGCATTGATACATGTCCCCTGGTGCAGAACCCGGGTTCCCAAACCCTTTTTAGGACAATAACATGCATAATAGTTGTTATAATTAGCACTTTAGAATTCGAACGTTCGCATCCATTGTATTTAATAGGGTTCTAATGTTCGTTCAAACTTTCGGTCCGTTCGCGGGTTCTGGTGCGAACCGAACCCGGGGGTGTTCGGCTCATCACTACTTATGAGATGAAAATATAGGAACTCTGTGTGATGCCACTAACACATTAGAAGTCCTATGGGTGCTGCTGAGAAGAAAATATAGGAGCTCTGTTTGCTGCCACTAACACACTAGAAGTCCTATGGGTGCTTCTGAGAAGAAAATATAGGAGCTCTGTGTGATGCCACTAACACACTAGAAGTCCTATGGGTGCTTCTGAGATGAAAATATAGGAACTCTGTGTGATGCCACTAACACATTAGAAGTCCTATGGGTGCTGCTGAGAAGAAAATATAGGAGCTCTGTTTGCTGCCACTAACACACTAGAAGTCCTATGGGTGCTTCTGAGATGAAAATATAGGAGCTCTGTGTGATGCCACTAACACACTAGAAGTCCTATGGGTGCTTCTGAGATGAAAATATAGGAACTCTGTGTGATGCCACTAACACATTAGAAGTCCTATGGGTGCTGCTAAGAAGAAAATATAGGAGCTCTGTTTGCTGCCACTAACACACTAGAAGTCCTATGGGTGCTTCTGAGAAGAAAATATAGGAGCTCTGTGTGATGCCACTAACACACTAGAAGTCCTATGGGTGCTTCTGAGATGAAAATATAGGAACTCTGTGTGATGCCACTAACACATTAGAAGTCCTATGGGTGCTGCTGAGAAGAAAATATAGGAGCTCTGTTTGCTGCCACTAACACACTAGAAGTCCTATGGGTGCTTCTGAGAAGAAAATATAGGAGCTCTGTGTGATGCCACTAACACACTAGAAGTCCTATGGGTGCTTCTGAGATGAAAATATAGGAACTCTGTGTGATGCCACTAACACATTAGAAGTCCTATGGGTGCTGCTAAGAAGAAAATATAGGAGCTCTGTTTGCTGCCACTAACACACTAGAAGTCCTATGGGTGCTTCTGAGAAGAAAATATAGGAGCTCTGTGTGATGCCACTAACACACTAGAAGTCCTATGGGTGCTTCTGAGATGAAAATATAGGAACTCTGTGTGATGCCACTAACACATTAGAAGTCCTATGGGTGCTGCTAAGAAGAAAATATAGGAGCTCTGTTTGCTGCCACTAACACACTAGAAGTCCTATGGGTGCTTCTGAGAAGAAAATATAGGAGCTCTGTGTGATGCCACTAACACACTAGAAGTCCTATGGGTGCTTCTGAGATGAAAATATAGGAACTCTGTGTGATGCCACTAACACATTAGAAGTCCTATGGGTGCTGCTAAGAAGAAAATATAGGAGCTCTGTTTGCTGCCACTAACACACTAGAAGTCCTATGGGTGCTTCTGAGATGAAAATATAGGAGCTCTGTGTGATGCCACTAACACACTAGAAGTCCTATGGGTGCTGCTGAGAAGAAAATATAGGAGCTCTGTGTGATGCCACTAACACACTAGAAGTCCTATGGGTGCTTCTGAGATGAAAATATAGGAACTCTGTGTGATGCCACTAACACACTAGAAGTCCTATGGGTGCTGCTGAGAAGAAAATATAGGAGCTCTGTTTGCTGCCACTAACACACTAGAAGTCCTATGGGTGCTTCTGAGAAGAAAATCTAGGAGCTCTGTGTGATGCCACTAACACATTAGAAGTCCTATGGGTGCTGCTGAGAAGAAAATATAGGAGCTCTGTTTGCTGCCACTAACACACTAGAAGTCCTATGGGTGCTTCTGAGATGAAAATATAGGAACTCTGTGTGATGCCACTAACACATTAGAAGTCCTATGGGTGCTGCTAAGAAGAAAATATAGGAGCTCTGTGTGATGCCACTAACACACTAGAAGTCCTATGGGTGCTTCTGAGAAGAAAATATAGGAGCTCTGTTTGCTGCCACTAACACACTAGAAGTCCTATGGGTGCTTCTGAGATGAAAATATAGGAGCTCTGTGTGATGCCACTAACACACTAGAAGTCCTATGGGTGCTGCTGAGAAGAAAATATAGGAGCTCTGTGTGATGCCACTAACACACTAGAAGTCCTATGGGTGCTTCTGAGAAGAAAATATAGGAGCTCTGTGTGATGCCACTAACACACTAGAAGTCCTATGGGTGCTTCTGAGATGAAAATATAGGAACTCTGTGTGATGCCGCTAACACATTAGAAGTCCTATGGGTGCTGCTGAGAAGAAAATATAGGAGCTCTGTGTGATGCCACTAACACACTAGAAGTCCTATGGGTGCTTCTGAGAAGAAAATATAGGAGCTCTGTGTGATGCCACTAACACACTAGAAGTCCTATGGGTGCTTCTGAGATGAAAATATAGGAGCTCTGTTTGCTGCCACTAACACACTAGA
Source organism: Rana muscosa (assembly GCA_029206835.1). Classification (NCBI taxonomy): domain Eukaryota; kingdom Metazoa; phylum Chordata; class Amphibia; order Anura; family Ranidae; genus Rana; species Rana muscosa. The sequence goes on from CM055126.1 coordinate 242,429,004, forward strand.
AGTCCTATGGGTGCTGCTGAGAAGAAAATATAGGAGCTCTGTGTGATGCCACTAACACATTAGAAGTCCTATGGGTGCTGCTGAGAAGAAAATATAGGAGCTCTGTTTGCTGCCACTAACGCACTAGAAGTCCTATGGGTGCTTCTGAGATGAAAATATAGGAACTCTGTGTGATGCCACTAACAC